>JAPYZH010000223.1:0-129216 GCA_030523085.1 Meteorus colon | reverse complement strand
TGTAGAAACGATTGGTGAGAAGCGACGGATAGCGTGCTCGCGGCAATATATAGATATATTGCGCGGCTGACCAAGCGACTCTCAATCCCGAATATTCTTGGGTATGGGAATAGGATAATTATTCTTTTGTTTATTTCTGAATATTTCCATATTGTCGAATTCAAACTATATAATAAATTAATTATTGTTGATTCATATAAATATTTCAAGACATTATTTAGTAGAAATTGCAGTTCAAACGAGAACCCAGACTCTCGTTGAATTTACCAGTCCCAGTCTGGGTGGCATCCCTTGTTCCCCCATATTATTATTATTTTCTATATTCCCCCATATTATTATTATTTTCTATATTATATTGTTCATTAATTATTTATTTAATTATTACCAATTTAACCTGGGCCTAGAAAACCCAGCGTTACAATATATATATATATATAGATGTGCATGCAAAGGAATATTCACCGTGACTCGTATTCCGTTAGCATAATCCATAGTTGATTTGCAATAGCAACCGAATATATATGCAATTGCCATATACAGAATGGAAGAGATAAATAAAGGAAGAAAGGGACAGAGAGAGAGAGAGAGAGAGAGGAAGAACGAGATGGAGTGGGAGTGTAGAAGGGTGAAGAGGAAGGAGAGACACTGATGGAGTATCATGGCATCAGAGACCTTTCAATTGATTGTACACGTCATCTTTCCGCTTCTATTCAAAGTGTTGAGACACTCGAAAACTCAGTGACATAGTGTGCTCTGTACATACAATTGCAATTATGTCAAATGCAATAGGTATGTACTTGAAAAGTTCTCACAGCTGTACGTATATTTGTAGGGAGGTGAGAGTAAGGGTGGGAATAACCCTGTGGACAAAATGCCTTTGATAAAGCGAATAATTAAATGTTGGAAGAGAAACCAAAAAATTTATCAATATCGATAATCAAAATAAATTAATATATAAAAATTGTCAAATAGATAAAATAAAATATATGAATAATTTTTTACAGCAAAAATATTCATTAAAATTGTCGAATAAAATTCCATTATTCACCCGATTGAACATTTTATTTTTATATCTTCTTCATCATATCTTTTTTTTCCATTTTTCACTGAAAATCCCGCCGATGTCGCGATATAAAAATTGACAGGATTATATCTGACAAAATTCTCCTGACTATGGGTTCTCGTGTGCAACACCCACCTACCCACACACTCACATACATACATGCATACATACATACATACATAGAGAGTCAATTGATTTAATTAATGGATGTGTCGCGCTGTCTATATGACGCCCTCTTCCATTTGCCATGAGCTATTTTTAACTCATCAAACGAAAAATGCAAAAAAAGGAAAGATAACACCCGAGGAGAAAGAAATATTCAATGAAGAAATGAAAGAGGGAGAAAAAATCTATACAGACACACACACTCACATGCAATTTTCATATTTTATTGCGTCTGGAATTGAATAAATAATCAATATCCATCTAATCCAATATCACTAATATGATAGAAAAAAATAAAATACATTTCTCCTACAATAATCCTACCAGCCACGAGCTGAAAATACATAGAATAAAATAAGAAAATGGGAACGAAGTAATATCAATTCATTAATTGTGCAATGACCTAGAGAAAAAAAAAATATATAACATTTATTGCTCGAGTTATTAATTCCACAAGCTTCTATGAGATTAATTGACCGCGTCACTGTGACAAATAATTCAAATATATCTATATATCTATGTCTACAGAAAACTGACATGTGTGTATATGTGTAAGCGGATGAAGTGATAAAGAAGGAGAGGAAGAAGGAATGAAGAAAAAAAAAAGCAGAGAAAATTTGTCAATCGATGTGGCAGCAAAGCATAGAGACGATGTGGTGCCAAAATGTCTGGCAGAGATAGTGGATAAGTGTAGACGCCATTTTTACCATGTATTATATATATATATATATGCATTTGAAATGTGTGTGTGCAAGGGCGGACAATCGGACGCACGTCTCGCCTACTCAATTTTCTCGGTCGCGTCATTTTACGCGAGGGCGTTGGGCTGAAAAGTGAGATGGTGTCGTGCACAGGACGCAAGATCAATCACCCAATGTAGCTATAGATTTAGCTTACTCTCCAGCAATGAGAGAGCACAAGGTAGTGTGAGACATATCGTCTCGTATAGCGAAGCTTTAGCTGTTCCCGCAGGAGGTGCGGCGGGTATAGGATAAACGAGGACGAGCGATCTTACGACCCCGGGGACCTCGACGCCTATCTGTAAATCCATGGCGAGGTCGACGTCTCTCTATATCTCTCTATATCTCTTTTCCTTATGCTCACCCCTTTGCTCTCGTACTCGCGCAACAAAGTCAACGCTCTCTACCTCAGGTAACCTCACCCCATGGGATCCATATGATATATATATATATAGATATATACCATCAATATTTTGTGTAACATCAAAGTTTATAGACATCAAATCGATATATTAATCACGAAAATTTATCGAATACTTTTTCTTATAGTGAGGTAGTTTCTTGTTGGAATAAACTTTGTGATTCTATGGATGGTGGTGAATTTTTAAAATTACATTCATCCATGGGGAATGATAAAGGCATTAAAGAAGATGATAAAATGGATGTGGCGAATATTTGTAGATTGTAATTCAATGTTGTGCAATCTGATAAATGTTGGCATTATTTGGTAGTATAATTTGCTATTATTTTCCATACACTGAGTCAACCAATTTATTTTCCCTGTGTGCATTGGAATATTTTGTAATCTAGGGGTGATTGAGACCTTGTAACAGTCAGCCCCAGGGTCCTGTCCCTCAATTATTTCACCACTCGACTGTATTAATAACATGAATTATTTATGGGGGATAATTTATTTTGACAGCATAATGTTATTATTAAAATTTCGAATGCTGTTACACATTAAATCACACTAGAAAAGCAACTTATTTTCTTTTAATATTATTCTACCTGGTTGCCATTGATAATTGGAATTATTCCATTACTGTTTCACAAATAATGTGAGAATATTTTTAATTGTAACATAATTTCAAATGCAGAAAAAATAATTGAATTGATAAAATATTGCCAGGCCCAACTGTGGCATATAATAAAATTCACTGCACCTTAATTGCAATTTAAAAATAAATTTTTCCCCTATATCACAATTATAGTGAGCAATAATCAATAATGTCGATAATGCCAATTACATCAACTCTCGAATTATATAAATAACGCGACTTTATCATTTAATTTATATATAAAAAAGAGTTCCGGTGATAAATCTCATTCCAACTAGTGAAAAAAAAAAAATTAAATTAATAAAATATTTCATTTTCATCGATCAATCATCTCAATTGACTGAAAATCTCAGTTTCATCCAGCAATGTATCATTTTTCCATAATTTAATTAAACCCGGGGCATGGAGTAACCAAAGTAGAAAAAAAAAATAAAAAGTTGAATTCAATCTCTCTAATAAATTTCATCCAATCAAAAATTCAACAAGAGCATTAATTTAATTGAAAACAGTTGAAATCCAATATCAATATAAAAAAAAAAGTTGATATCAATTAACGTCAATAGTTATTGACAAAATATAAAACATAAATGCATCATATCCAGTGACACAATAAAAAAACAAATAAAACAAAATTGAAATGTTCTTCCATTAGAGTTCACATAACGACTACCGATCGTTGTATTACAACGTTGACGTTTCAAGAATGTACACAGAGGAACGCCACACGACAATAGCCGCGGTATATATATATAATGTGTCGTATTAAATTTCGCCCGGGTGGTGAAAGCGGAAGAGACGAGTCCTGACACGTGGACAAAGACAAACGTCCTATCGTCGCCCCGGCAATGGCCATGTCTCCTCTCTCTACCTCTGCATCATTCTTCGTTGCGGTTTTGAAACAAAAGGTGCTGTGAGAGAGATATATCTCAGTGAAATCGAGACGCTCTACCCTGCCACTAAATTATCGATCGTTATACATTCATCATATATACATAGCAGATAAAGATAAATTGAGGTCCTTAACCTCCGGCTTCCTGACACATTCAAGAATTCATAATAAATTCCCATTTATAATCATCAAACAAAACTATCCAATGTTATTTCCTCATCCTTCAAATACAAATGGAAAAAATGTCTGCATGCATGGCAAGACCAAGAGACACATCAACATGTACAAAGTCTCGAGTGAGCGATCGATATTGAACGTGATAGAGTAATAGTAGTATCAGCAACAGTAGTAGTAGTAGTAGTTGTGATAGTGGTAGTAGTAATGGAGGTAGGGTGACTATTGGCAGAAGCAAACGATAAAGTGAGACAGAACGATGAGAATAGGGTTTCAAGAGGAAAGGGTTCATTTTGCCTCGAGTGGCAATAAGCATTGTCCAAGCAGGACAACGTGTTCGTTGCTGAAGTAGCTTAAGGACATGTACATATACATCTAAATGGACATGTTGAAGCAAATAGAGAAGCAAATGGATAAAGCCAGAGGGACATACAGAGACTTGGTGGACTCTCCAACAGTCCAATATACATGCACAAACCTGTTTCGACACACTGCCGAGGGATTATTTCGTTAGGTCATTCGGTCGTTGCAAACATTAAGTACTGGACGGTATTCATGTTTATTTCGAGAATATTTCCGGGTTTACGCGAAGGTAAAGAATAATTTTCTTATCCATATGTTATCATCCAACCATTCAGTTAAATTACCATTCTTCATTCTTCATTCAATTCTTTCTTTCAATTATTGTACAGTAAATAAAATCCTTTCAATCTCCCATAAAATTCCTGAGAAAAAAAGTTCCATTTTTCCAAAACTAAACTCTATCATCTTCATCTTCAACGAGGAAGAAGAACCAGAAAGAAAAAAAATATAAAATAAATATAAAGAAGGTCGCTGACATTAAAGTAGAGTATACACATAACGACCACGATATCAGGATAGATGAAATATATTTCTGCAACGTTTTTGCGACGTGCCAAATGGATTGTGGCCAATCGTTTGGTTCATACCCATATATATATATATATACATCCATATCAAATAGTTTCCATTTCGCCGACGTGTTTCCCGTTCATTCGTTGTGTTATAAGACGACAACAACGATGTCGTGGCGCAAAAGAGAATTGGGGTGGTATGGTGGTAGTGTCAGTGGTGGTGGCAGTGGTGATGGTGGTGGTGGTGGTGGTGGTGGTGGTATAAATAGGGTGGAGATGCAGGGAAACCTCTTATCTCAACTTGATTTACGAGCATCGTATACTTTACGCTATGCGAGAAAGTACTTGTGCATGCTCAATGTTATAACTGTAGAGCATAGAGCGACGCAAGACCAGTTGGCTGTTTCTCCCTTTTGCCAATGTTTGCGCTCGTTTGCGTAACTTCCAAGAGCATTAATGGGCACGTGTCGGAATATATATACAACAGTGTGTATAGAAATATGTATAGGTGTAAAATAAAGGTAAGGAGAAAGACAGAAAAGCGTTAACGAGCTAAAGCAGAATAAGCGCCAGCCTTCTACGCTTTCTCTTTACTATTTTCTATGCTTCTATATGTATATATATATATATATATATTATCTTGTTCTCCCTCTTAACCCCCTCTCAACCACCTTTCAACATTATGGCGACTATACTTTTTCATCTGCCGCATAGTATGCCGTGCATTAGTCTCGAAGTAATTCTAACAGTGAGCTCGCCACAAAAATTCCAGTGGATTTTTACCATTTTTTTTAGCTCGTTGTATTTTTTTTTCTTTTCATTCATTTATATTTACGTGTTTATATATATGGAAGCATTTTTTGTACTTTTCGTTGACAGTGTGAGCTGGTAGGGTGTTTTTTTTTGTTTGATATCAAAAAGAGTATGAGAAAGAGACATGATTTTGTTTTCAGAATTTTAGTTGATAATTATTAATCGTATTTCTGCATTAGCGAGTGTAATCAATAAAAAATTATTGTATTGTTGATCGAAAAATTTGGATAATAAATATCAGATCGGAATTTCCTTAACAAATAAATAAATTGCCAATAAATTGCCCTGATGAAATTATCAATTGGTTATAAATGACTTTGATGTCACATAAAAATGTCCCATCACTTCAAAGTTTCCATGACAAAGTCCACCACAAAAATTTCAGTGAATTTTTCCCATTTTTGTTCTCCATTCTATTTCTATTCTTTCCCCTTGGAATGTATTTGTCCCTCTTTTTTTCCATTTATCTGTATATAGAGCTACTTTTTTTTTATCCATAACTTCTGGCGTTGGCATTGTACGTCCTCTAAGTCCTCTCGTAGTTGAGGACGCTGTCGTCCTTTTTCCCCCAAGGGACGCGTCAGCGATTTTTCTCACCCACGCTGGCGCGCGCGCGGACACATCGCAGACTTTTCTCTTATTTCTCCTTTCACTCTACTTTTTCATCACAAAATCTCTCTACCCCTGCGTCTCTTTTGCCTTGGCTCAGTGTCGTTTCGATGGACAGGTACGTATGTCGCTGTCGCGGATGCTTCTCTCGTTTCACTGTAATACCTATAGCTATATTCGTATCATTCACCATCTCCAACTCCTTAACAGTCTGTCTCGCATGATAGCGCATATGTGTATGTGTAAAAACGACAAAATTTGCTATCGCGGCAAGTTTTCACACATATACATATACATATATACATATATAAAACTTTCTTTTTTTCTTTTCTTTTCTTTTTATTTGAATATAAAAGAGAGAATGACGTGAAACGTCGCGCATATTTGCAAGTTTAAATGTTTTGAATATTATTCATTCAACTTTCAACTTTATGCTCAAATTATTTTCATATTTATTTTATTCGCCTATTTTTTTCACATGAATATTAATAATTATTTCAGTAAAACTAAATGCCAGTTTTACGACATCGTAGTTATTAAAATGGAATAGTATCATCCCAAACTATAAAACGAAAGAAAAAGAAAAAGCAAGAAAAATATACGGAATTATATATTGAAAGAATGAGAGATAGACTTTGGCAAGGGATATAAAGAGAATACCGTCCTAGCAAGATCAACGATTCTGTCTCCAGATTTCGTGGGAATTATTTAGCAGCTCATTTATAAATCAATGGACCAAGTAGAAACCCTCTCCAACACATACTGCAATGGCGGTAGGATTATGGGAAGAAGAATTACTTCCATTTAACCCAGAATCCTCACTGAGGCGAACAATATCATTATACAATTTTTATGAATCAGCAGTCTGATCACATAATTTATAACAAAAAAAAGAAAAGAAAAGAGAATAGAGATAAAGTAATGTATATGTTAATAATAATTATAATGATTTATTAAACACACATTCTTCATATTCAATAAAAAATGAAATATTCTATGATATAGAGACAAAGAAAAAAATAAATATCACAGCGTATAGTTTCCATATAAAAATATAGAGGAAAACATTCCAGACGGTCAGTAAACAGGAACGAACGTGCAACTGGATGCATATATATACAAAATGTCTCGATTGACAATGGCACGAGACCGGTATTATTCCGCGAGAACAAATGGACTGTCAATATACAGAGTGGAGAGTGAACGAACCAGAGAATGAGTGTATGAGTAGAGGTACAGATAGAGAATGATCAAAATAAACCAAAGTAAAATCTATATATGCTAGAAAAAAAAAAAGGTGGAAAATAGACTTTTGGCGGGATAAAAAATTTGGCGTTTGCGCTCGCGGCTCACTCGCTCGTTTGTCTATACACTGACGCATTTATGCATACATACATATACATATATAGGTCTGGGCCACGATGGTTTGGCGATTTGCCAAATTTTCCTGTGTTTGCGGTATACTCGCGGGGTTTCGCGGAGATTAGTGTCCCTCGCGGTTTCGCTATCGGTGTCGCTTGCGATCCACACTCGCGCCCACCGCCAACGGCTGCAAATCCTCCGTCTCACTCATTTTCATTCATTCACTATTCGTCTCTCTCATTCTCTCCCACCCGTAATATTTAGTTCGAAATATATAGATATAACAGTAGTGGCGCGGCGAGTCCGATTAGCCGATATTAACGACTGCGGTGGCTCTCATCCGATTGCCGCGTGCCAACCGCCACAAATGGCGAACCAGTGAGAACAACGAAGAGAAGAAAACACAGGCAGATATGAATAGATGCAGATATGTTTATATAGATAGATGAATAGATAAACGAAGAGATAGATAGATATGATAACAACCAGTTCAATCCTGCTTCGAATTCAATTTAAACAAAAAATATGAAAAAAAAAAATGCATTTCAAAATGAAAAGATAAATAAATGTATAAATAGAATGAAACAGATAGTTTCGAGTTAACGCTCGATTTGTCCCAACTTTCCCAATGTCGATTTCACGCGTCACACAAGCGGAAGAGACACATACACGTATACATATGTACATATTCACTCTTCTTGCAATATCGATACTATTTTTTTCCCCCCGTTTTCTTTCTATATCTATTTCGATGTATGTGTGTATTTGTTAAAGTGTGTGATTGCCAGGGGCGAGCAGTGACACGAGGATATGTCGTGAAATGGAATGTGGAAGCGATCGACTACCGGAAATACTTTGCGTATTTTCTTGCCTCTTTTATCCTGTTGCCGACGTCGCGAGTTAATGTATACGTGAATATAATGGACGAGAAAAGAAAAAAAAAAAGAATGGAGAGTATTTTTGGATTGAGAAGAATGTTTGTTTGTATTGAGATTTTTTCCCTCCCTTTTTAAAGACAGGAACACATTCCATTGTTTTTAATCAGAGTGAGAATGTTTGTTAATGATTTCATGGTGGATTTGAATATTATGTTGAATTATATTATTGAGGTTATAGACATGCAAAGAATATTTAGCTGAATATTCAATTTTTCATGTTTGAGATCAAAAACTTTTTCATAAATTGATAATAAATGAAATTGAACAGACAATTACTTTACATGTAATTTGTTGGATTCCAATTCAATTCCACCTCAAATGTAATAAAGTCATTAGAAAAAATTAATCAAGATAAAGCCCCTCAAACAAAGAAACATTTCAAGCAAACAATTAATCATCTACCAAATCCCAAACGATCCCCAAAACATCCACATGAAAAACTCCCTCACAAATAAAAACTCAAATCGATACAACAAATGTTCAACTTGTGTATGATGACTAAACCTTATGTATCATTCCCTACAAATAAATACTACCAGGAATGAAAAATAATGACAATCGATTGAACAAATGAGCAACTACAATTGTTGGAAAACAACAAACTTTCTCGTGTCACTCAAGGTTGTACCAGCAATTTACCCCTCTGACGTTTGATTATTAGACATGAATCATCGCGGGCGTCAATGTTATACATCTGAGTGTACACGAATACAACATATACATTTAAATACATTTATCTATATATATATATATATGAACGTCTAGCAATGAGTTATAGCGCCAGTCACGGAACATAGTTGAAAGTCCCCACTGCATTTCCGCACCCACCAAAAACAACCCGATCGATTATATGTATTCGCGATGAAGTGGCCACGACGAGTCATCGGTTTCCACGTTCATGTATATAATATATATGTGTATTTATACACATGAAATATATATGAGAGAGTTGATTCATTATATTCCGGGCGTGTTCTCCCCACCGTATAATTCTATACAAATATAAAAAAAGTATGTCTATGTAGATGTGTGCATAGATTTCATGAATAAATAATGTACACTGCCATGCTATTAACATTGAAATCATTGAGATGAATTAATAAATTAATAAAATTTGTAAATGAAAATTTTGCAAATGGATTTTATTATATTTAACTTTGTGAATTTTACTTGATTCATGTTTTCAATTAATATTTAATGTATTTATTATAGGCAAATGAAATTGAATATTTTAAATGATGAAATCAAGTCGATAATATTTATAATATCCAATTTCATTCAATATATTTTATACATTTAATACAATATTAACAAATCTACTTTAATGATGGATGAAATAACTTCTGAATTATTCAAAATTTTATGTTATTATCGTCAGATAAATTCACACCAGAATCAAAAGTTACAATTTCATATGTTAAATTTTTTTCTTATTAATTTTTTAGTGATTATCGCGTAAATCGAACTATAAATAATTTTATGTCACAATGTGATACATTAATTCTTCATATGATATCACACTGGAACTTATATTTCATTCAATTAAGCGAGAAAAAAAAAATATATTCGTGATTTTAATACTAAAATTGAATACGACGATAACGTGATTTTTTTTCGTAATTTTATATTGTAGACATGCGATTAGATTGTCAGATTATGATAACAGGAGTCATGGAGATTAATCATTTCTATTGTATCATTAATAATATACTTTTCATATACTCCCAGAAGAAAAGAAAAAAAAAAGGTGTTCAATGAACTCATTCAGAAGTTCAATCAAGAAGAGATTTCACTGTATTCTCACCATACAAATCAATCAGAAGTTCAATGAACATCTCAATCCTCTCATAAACTAAATATATTCCATAAATAATCGACCTCATCATCTCATGTGACTGAACTATTGAACAGACAACATGAATTTATCCAAGCATTCAGCCAAATCAATGAGCAATAAATATTTGAATTCTAATCAATATTTTCTCACCTTTTATATTTAGTAAACACATTGTGAAGTGACAAGACTTATCACTTCACCCAATCAATAATTCAACACTCATTGAAATGCCATGCGAGAAATAATAGAAAAATCATTCGCTTAAAACATTCATTATCCTGCTGAAGCATAAAAAATTAAAATATCTCAGCTACTAAATTCGAGATAAATCCAATCTATCACAAATGAAAAAAAATGATAAGTGATTGCAAGAGACAAAGACACCACCAAACACTTTAATAAATAATCAATAGTGAATAAATCATCTGACCCAAAATGATATGAAATCCTTCAACCCCACAATACCCTGCATCAATCAATATTTATAAATACAAACACATTCCATAAACAATGTACAACAAAAAATAGTTTTATAATAAATTTTCTCAACAAAAACAAAAGAACGCATAACCATTTTCTTCCAATGAATTAACTTCGCATGATCTATCGTACATATTGACATTGATTATCATAATATAATAGCGCAGTTTGTTCAAGTGCATGCTCTAGTTTTATATAATACAAAAACCAACAAGAACACACACACACAAACGAACACATACAGATCATGGCAGTATAACTTTTAATGAGTGCATCAAACTCTTACACATCGATTGTCATCTTCTATACGTTATGTACATACATACTTACATTCATTATTATTATTATGGTTGTTTGTTTGTGCATTGTATTGTGTATGTGAATAGGTGTGTCTCAATTGCGCGACGATGTAGAATATATTGACGACAGGTGTTTGCCGCTGGGTATTACCAAGCCTACATAATGCAACGCGAAGAGTGAGTGTCTGGTTAAGAAAGTTTTCCTTCACTCTCTAGTATATACACACAAGCACATATGCCTGCATGCAGTTGCTTAAC
Source organism: Meteorus colon (assembly GCA_030523085.1). NCBI lineage: Eukaryota > Metazoa > Arthropoda > Insecta > Hymenoptera > Braconidae > Meteorus > Meteorus colon. The sequence continues at coordinate 117,656 of JAPYZH010000223.1, read as the reverse complement.
GAGTTCAGGAACGCAACAACATATCTTTATGCGTCTATATATCTATAGTGAACTTACATATATACATTGAATACCTATCTATATATATGTATGCTTGTGTTTCTATGTAATGTTTTGCAGATAGAGTTTCACATCGATCCAATACGAAAAATAAAAACTTTTCAATTCGACCCACATTCCAATGCTACAGACAATTTCGATCCAATTTTATTGCCGCACGTGTTGACGTTTTCACGATTGCGTATATTTTAAAGTTTGACTTGTCATCCATATTAAATAAACACGATACATGTATGAGTGTATTTTTTATGTATTCCTTTTGTAGAGGAATGTCAGTGTAACAAGTTGATGTAATTTATTTTTATTCAATTTCGTATCATCAAGAATTGCTTAATATTTTTATAAAGATGATAAACAAGTTGGTAGACAGAATTTTCAAAGAACAATTAATTGATTTCCATCGAATACTTGTTGATGATTACACAAGTTTATGTAAAATTAAGGAGATTTATCTAGAAAAATTCTTGACGATGGCGAAAGACAAATATGCGAATTCCAAATGTTTTCTTCATTGGAATAAAACGTGAAAATTTAGCGCACTCACTTCTAAAACTACATTAAAGTAATGGAGAAAATCCAAGAAATCACTTCGAAAATGGCTTTCTACGCTCAAGTATTCCCTTAATCGATTCACTGTATAAATTATGAACGAATTGAACCTGAAAATCGGTGAAATTCACTATCTTCAGTATCTCGTAAACGATCTACTAACTCAAATTTACCGACCAATGAAACAAATCTAACTAAAAATACAGATAAAAATCCAAAAATACTTTCACAAAGTGCTCTTCCTCTGCACAACTCACAAAATAACTTCACCAGTCCTACTCATACCTAACCCAACGCAGCACGTAAAAAACTGTAAATAAATAATCCTACAGTAAAAATCTCAACTCTATCTTCAGACATTCGTCATCAATAAACAAATATTCATTCAAGTAACACTGGCATAATTATTTCAAATAAAATAACAAATTCATTAACAATAAACTATTTAAAATCCTCACTCTAAATCATCACACGAACTATCAATGCATATAACAAATTCATGTGGAAGACAAAATGCATGAATGATAATACGTATTTGTTTATTCAATGTATTTATATAACGGTTGGACGACTGGATTTATACACAAAAGAGTGAATATATATTCTAGTTTATTCAAGCATGGGCAGTCAAATAAAGGGATGATGATTGGCAAAGGATTTGTGCGTATATATATATCTCAATGTAAAATGCAATAGTACACGAACACATAGACGATGTACATTCAAATATATATATACAGGGTTGAGCTGAAAGAGGGTGAATGTTGCGACTGTATTCGAAACACCTGTGGAGCTCCAAAGGGATTTGCTCGGTGAAAGAGCGGTTGGTGTACGACTATACCCTTCCTGCCGTATACTGTGTTGGCTTCTTCGTTTTAATTCTCTTTTTTTCTTCCCTTTTTTTTTCCTCTCTTCCCTCCTCTTTCACTCATCTGTTATTTTTTTTCAAACCCCACAGCGTGCAGTGTGTGGTTTCATTTGCGAGTTGCAAAAGGCAATAGAGGGCGCGTACAAACCTCTTGGCCCTTGAATTAGCCCCTTGACGATAAAGGAAATTTGAAGGGAGAAAAAGAGGACGAAGAAGAGAAGAGTCAAAGGGTATATTGGTACGACAATATCCCTTGAGAGAAAATATGTGTACGTAGGATGTCATCACTTTTGCTTTATACATCCAATCAAATATACGAAGCGTGGAATTAATCAAAAAATGTATTTATAAAAACATTTACGTAAAATTGCTTTTATATGATAGGGGTTGTTATCAAACGATTTATTTAATAGTGAAAATAAATCTACTGTGATGAATATTATTCCAATAATTGCTATTCTTCATCAATGACAATTATATTTTCTCAAATTGGTTGCAAACTATTTTTGACGATTTGTGAAGTTTGTTAGTACCCAGTAGAGTATATAATAGCTCTATGCTCTGTGACATTCACATTTCCAATATACCGATTGAATATTTGATGGTCTGTAAAGCGATTTAGTAACGGGACTTTGAAACAGGATGACATTAAATGACAATTCTGACGAGATGTAACTGCCATGAAATTCTGTTAATACCATAAATATCTCAAAGTTGGAGATATTCAGGTCACTTCTAAATTACAAGTCACAAATAAAAATAAACTTCATTTCATTCGATTGACACATTGATGAATCAATTATAACAATGGAAAACTTGAAATCCGTGGAAATATCTTGGAATCAAGCACGAAAAATTGATAATTATAGTTTCCTTCCTCTTTAACATCTATCAATCAACACAAATTCGAGTAAAACCTCTTAAACTATTAATAAATTCAATATAAACTCACTGAGATGTTTGATTGGTAGTCTTGGCACCGGATCATCTGGCCATGCAATACACCGTGACAGGAGGCTGATCACAGCCAAAATTCGTAGATGACAAACCATAATTGTGTACTCTATGATCGTTTATATTTTTTTTCCAAGCCCAACAAGTTGGGACTCGTTTTGAGATGATCAGTACTCGTATGCTTCACTCGCCATCTTCATCATTGTTGTTGTGCACTCTTGGAATACTGAAACACAAAATAATGAAAAAAATTAAATAACTAATTAAAAGAGAAACAATCAGAGAAAAACGTCTCTTTCAATCTCATAATTAAATTGTAACAAACTATAATTAACAGTTGTATTGATTGCGAAAATTAATCGCATTATAATCAATCATTGTTTTCTACTTTTTTTCATTTCCATTCATTCTTCTGTTAATTCTTTTCTTTCACTCTCCATGATTCTTTAATTTATATACATATATATATATATATCCTCTTCAATTCATCACTATGCATCAGTAATAAGAGTCAGACGAAGAGTTTTCCTCAAAGTAATACCTGGTCTCTTCATTATTCCAATTAAAAGTATTAAAACTGGCGGATCAGAATCCTCGAGTAATACTTTGCTGAAAACTAAAGACTACGCCAACTCGCTCACTTCCTTATTTAATGCCACTGTGGGTTCAAAACTCTCTAGCTATCGTCGAGAAATAAAAGGCTAACGAACAATCGGATAGTGGAAAGATTCTCAAGTTGAAACTTGCATTATGCAGTGACATGGGTGTTCACTCTTAATGTGCCCTCCCTGTATATATTTCGCTTCAACTCGATAGATATAAATATATATTTATGCATGTGTATATTTTATATAAAGTGAGCGGAAATTATTGTATGTGAAATGTTGCAAGAGATATCAAATCCACAAATACTTTCAGTGAATAAATGAAAAATGGTTTCACTATATTTAATGGTCCTGATTATTTTTTTGCAGTATAATTCATTTTCTCTTCAATAAAATTCGTGAATAAGATATTTAGCTTGACAATTTGATTACATTCTCACTTGACATTTCTATAATGAAGAAATTAATGAAACCTTCTTATGAACTACTCACTTGTCATCAAATCAAGAAATTTCTGCTTTCAACAAATGAAAATTAGTATATATCACCTTCAGAATTACAAATCTAATTCAATCATTAAATATTCTCCGTTTGACAATTAGCATGAGTTGAAGAATGCTCTAATGAATAACAAATACTTTAAAGTAACGTACTAAGTAAATACACTTCATTTACTAAAACCATTTTGTTTCCTCAGTATGTTGAATGTATTACATTACACGAAGTGAGAGATTGCAATAATGAATTCGCGAGTAAAGATCCTCCACAATGTTCATGTTGAATTCTTCCCCCATGACAAATTAAACTTCATCCTCAATATATCTACACAGTTTGTGTGAGTGCAGAGGGTTGGCAGATGTAGAATGTAGAATGAGAATCCGTACATATATTCTAAGATGACATTAAATTCTATTTTGAAGTGCTTCATCCCACTGACAATTACTGATGAGATAACAATGAAGTATTTTCGGTTAATTTCCATTTTAGTTCAAGAGAATATTCATAAGACTGTTCAGTGTTTTCCGACATATCACTGAATGAATCAGTGATAAAATAATACACACATCCATGATTATAAATCATTCACATACATAGAAATTAATAAATCAATTCATAGTGAATTGAATCGCTTCCTTTTTACTATTTCTCTACTTCAAAATAAAGCAAAATAAAACTCTTCCTCTATTTCTTCTACGACATATTCTTCAATGAATAAAAAAATCCTCAATAAATCAACAGAATGTCAAGAATCTCAACAACTACAAATAATCTACAACAAAAAAAAAACAACAACTTGCATAATACACCTACACCATCACAAATAATAAAAGTAAACGAAAAATTTCAATAAACAACTTTCACTTTATAAATATCCCATTCCAAATATCTAATATTTACTTTACAACTCTCCTATTGCATCACAAAATAATATTGCAGGATGGCACTTTCATATATTTTAAAAGCAGTAAAATAAAATTTCCACCCATCTTCCTTTTCCTGTATAACCATATACATATATATATATATATATATATATACATTTAACTGAACAGATAAAACTTCCTGTGCTTTTTCCTGCCTCACCACCTCCTCTATCTTACTTCAATGATCAAGTTTTTACTCTTCGTCGAAACTTGTACTTTCATATATACCCATAGACATGAACTTGGACATTTGCATGTTGGATTTATGTCAACTCTCTGACGTAGCTCCAGGCGGTTCCGATTGTTCAGATATATATCTACACACAATTTGAACCCATGTCGTAGTACATTATATATATATATATATATATACCTCTAGACATACACACATTTGTAAATAGTTTTATATATATTTTCATGTGGGTGTAAGCATTACAAAAGATGGAGAATCGCGCGCGCGATAAGACACACAGATGATAAGAGGGGCTATTTGAAAATGGGCCACTTATCCAATAAAACGTGTCCTCGTTGATAAATCTCGCACGTAGACATACGGTGCAGCTATATAGAATGGCAGAGGAGTGAAAGAGAAAATGTGATAAAGATAGTGAGTGGGACAACGAGAAAGATATCGAGATAGATCTCATTTTGCGCGAGTTTAAAATAGACAAGTGAGAAAAAAATGGTTTGACAGAAAGAGAAAGTTGAAGAAAAGGAAAAATTGAGGAAGAAGGAACTTATTTTCAATTTTTTTCAATTTTTTTCATTTCTTTTTCCCCATTTTCCTTCACTTTCTTATTATTTTTTATTTCTTTCCTTTTCTTTCCTTCTTTTTTTCCGCGTGCTCATATACTTTTGTAACAACGCCAGCACTCAATGAAGCTTTTCTTCAAACCAAACGTCTTCGTAATATTCCTCTAGGCTGATGCGGTGAAAAACCACAAAGAATTCTTTCGAGTTTTCCCCTTCAATTTTCACTCTTGCGCCAATCTTTCAGAAAAATTAATTGCTTCTATCGCGGATTAATATATATATATATATATATAATCTCAGAGAATGAAAATTCGTTCAGTATTGAAGTGAACGAAACCTTTGTTTTATAAAAATTCCAACAAAAACTTATTCATAGCATTACGATTTTTATTGCAATGAAAATGATTTAGAAACTTTGAATTATAATGATGAAAAATATTCATTCACAGAAGTTTTGATTACCATAAAATGAATGAGAAATTAAAAAATGGATATGCAACCAAAATAATTGTAAGATATTCAATGAATATATTGATTGAAGATAAAATAATAAAGTAGAATAAATAATAAAAAACCATAATAAAATTAATAAACTGAACAAAATTATGTCTACTATGCAGCACATAAAAATAAAGCATTAACAATATGCTCATGATAAAATTTGAAACAGCCAAATAATTCAATACTCACAATAAAAATTCTCCACACAGAATATCAATCGTAACAAATGCAAAAAGGAAGAAAAAAAAATAGAAAACAAACAAAACAATTAACACAACAAAATAATGAAAAAGTGTAAAAAGATTTGGCGCGGAAGTGACAACGTCTATCTGCTTTGCGTTAAATCGGGGTGGCTTCAAGTAAAATTACATATATATATATATATATATGTATAGTGGGTTAACAGAAAATTTATTCATTCAGTTTCGTAATTTGCGTTGTGAACGAGTGCGGTCCCGATTGCGAGGGAATCGTGCAGAGTTTCAATTGGGTCTCGCGCGCACCCGCACACACACACATACTCACTTACACACATACATTGCATGTACATAAATGCATATTGGAGAGTATAGCAAAGATAGGAATAGTAGAGAAATAGCGCGAGACGCGCTGGTACATGAGCGCAGCATACATAAAACTATATGCGCAGCAGCAGCAGCAGCAGCAACAGCAGCAGCAAAACCAGCCGGACTCTATCGACGACGATCGGACGTGACTCGAGCATGGAAATCGAGTAACGAGCGTACACATACACATACACACAGTCACATATCTATATTCCATATTCATTCTATCTCTTTCATTTTTGCTTGCGGCTATTATTAGTGATTCGCCAGTGTAGAGCGAGTTATTTTACGGAAGTCACTGGCTTGCGCGTACCCGCATAGACACACACATAATAATCAGTTAAATAATAACAATTCAGCTGTATATACGTACATACACACATTCACATTGATATACATCAATAGAAATTATATGTATGATGATTAAAATGTCTGCATAGGATTTATTAAGGATATAGACGAGTGTTATGTAGCATTTGTGTGTCTATTTGTATATATATGTGAGCAATTATGGCGGCTGCAAATGCCCTGGTAATGGACGAGTTTGGATTGTAAGCGTAATAGTGCATTGATAAATATGTACAATTTATTTTTATAATTTATCTACATGGATAAACATATCGAATATCTGCCGCAGAATGGGCTTCGTTTAATATTTGATGTTATGATACCATTTGCGTTTGTTTGTTTAAATTTGTTTGATTAAATATATTTGTAAGCATAGTCTGTATGTGTGTTTATTACGAATAATTAAGTGCAGGCCGAATTATTCTACCAGAAAAAAATTATTTTGGTTGGTTATAATTAATTTAAAAATGACAATATTTATTTATTGATTTCATCATTATTAATTAACGTATTTGGTTTATATAAATTTTTCCAACTACTTTTCTAAATCATCTTATATTTTAAATCTATAAAATATGAAAACTAAGTCCGAAAAGTAGCTTATAACCTCACACACAAAAATGGACGTTAAGTACAAATTCCTTATTCAATATTTCACTTGAGCATAGTCATTAACTCACGGCCAGTTTTCCTCTATAAAATAAATATCATTTCAAAGAAAAATGTTTATCCATTGTTTCTTCAATTATTTCAAACTACGTTCAAAACCAACATAATAACAATTTCCCGCTAATTAATTAACGCAGCATTCTCAATTGCTCGCCAATTAATTCACAATGTCGCGAATGCATTATATACAAAATCACTTATTTTCACCATCGCATTATTATTCTCGACAATGAATATCTCTTTCTTATTTTCCACCTCTCATTTATACATTATGAATAATTAGCTCTCAATTCATTTAATAATGATTATTTAACTTATAAATAAATGCTAATTTACTCGTACAATATCGATTAATGGAAGCATGAGTTGAATTCATTACATCATATACACATAAATAAATTTGTGTTTGATGTATTTAAGTATGAGAATAGACGAGGATTGTCGTAGGTGTATGAGTCTGTATATGAACAGAAGAGTTATCTGACGTGAAGTAAAAGTGAATGAAAAACAATCTCTATATATTTATATATATATGTCTCGAGTCATATAGACTTATCCAATGTATGTAGATCATTCGAAACATTATTCATTGTCCAGTGAGAAATGGAAAATTTTTCCATTTCACTACACATTCACGATCGCATTTTCTTTCTTGATTCTCATCCGCAATGCATAGATATTCACACACATACATTTCCCACTTCTTTTTATCATGATGTCTATCCACAGAGAGGAATGGATTTTGCACATGGCATATGAACAAAATGAAAAGTTACCTGACAATCGGTATATACTTTTTTTTCTTTTTCTTATTATTATGATTCTTTATTATTTTTCTTTTTCACACCATCACATTTCATCCATTATAATTGAAGCATATTTTTCTTCTCATTTTTTATATTCGTATTCTCATGAGAGAAAAGTAATTTTAATTGCAATGAATTTTCACATTTCATATCCACATCATAAATTCATGAAAAAAGCGATAAAAAATTCAAATATCTATTTTACATTCAAATATAATGACAAATAATTGTTAAATTATTCAATGTTTTTATGATCCTCAATTCATGTTCAAACGTGTTCCACTTTTGTAAATAGATAATTGCATTATCTCTCTCAATTGTCAAACTCACAAACTTGCTTTTTCTCCCCTATCACATATTCTATTCATGATAAACTTCCAGTTAAATATTAACTCCCACAACTTCACGAGTAGAGTATTCACTAACTCATTCGATAGCAAAAAAATTCCACGTAACGTAAAAACTATTCAATACCAAACAAAATTTACAAAATACCATTGAAACTATTTCTGCACGTTTCTAAAATGTCACGAACAGGTATCCAACTAAAACTACCTCCAAATAAATATAAACAATCCTAAAATAAAAGAAGAATAAAACGCTGGGAAAAAAAAACAAAAAAGTAACCGAAGCATCAAAATAATTCCCAAAAGTATTCAACAACAAAAATTCCTCATCGAAAAAGGAAAAAATACGCGTTTTATATCCTTCTATTTTTACAGTATGTAAAATAAATGACACACCAATCTACAACACACCAATTCAATTACCCACATATATAGATCTTGAAAATTTATATAGCCCAGAAAACTGCTGTGTTGGCGTTACATAATAAAAATTGAATATAATAGCAAACGAATGGCGTCATATATAAGAGTATATTGGGCGGTTACCGCTTAATTCATCATTCACATTGTGTCATATAAAATAGAGAAGGCGTCGTTGGCATATATATACATGCACACACATCTGTATCGTCTCTATCATGAGCACATATATATATATACACAACCGTCTGCCATTTAAATTCACTAGCCCCGACTGAATTTTAAATTACCTTGAATTATCTTAATAAGAATCCGGCGTTCGCGCGCGCACACAGCACCAGTATTATTATTATATGTCCTTGCACAGTAAACTCGTATAACTATAATGGAGAAAGACAAAGAGAGGAATAAAATAGAGAGGATGAAGAGAAGATTGTGAGAAAGAGACTGAGGAAGGAAAAAAGGGAGGGATAGCAATCGTGACTGTGCTTTTCCATATTCTCGATTTGTATGCATTGAATTCAAAACAATGTTGTATTTTCCACAATATAATTCCATTGGTGTGTGTGTATAACTGCGTAAAACGATAGCAAAATTGTATACATAAAGCAACTAAATAATATTAAATTTCAGACACAATGTAAAATCATTGGAATAATTAAAAAAAATTGTAAAATGTCGAATAAATAGATAGATAAATAAGTCATCGTAAAAATAGACTACGGGATATTTTCTATCAATATAATTTTGAAGCAGAAGGAAAACTGATGCAATTTCACACAGTATAAAAAGAAAAATTCGATATGCGACTTCAATATGATTTCAATAGTTAATTGTTCGAATTTAGATGACGTGTCAATCTATATGAATATCCTGATACAAAGATAAATGTATCGAAAGTATATATATATATATATATAATGGATTATATAAAATTTATAATAGAAAATTCTTCGCCTTTCGATTTAACCAACGTCAACTGGTAGCGGAAAAAGAACGACGAGAGTGAGAAAAAAAAGAACAGAATGAAAGGTAAAAATAAAAGTCGGATCCCTCTGGATGGAATGAAAAATTACTTCTTGCGCTCCATTTACGTCGAGTGTAAATCGCACGGCGAAAGAATAGAAATTACTATTTAATTTATCGCACGTCAATCATCTTTGTCGTCTAAATTTCTCGTATTCATACTGCAATATTCGATAAAAATGTCATTTATGATTTATATTTTCTATTTTATTGATAACTGTCTTTCATAAACAAATTTCTCATATTATTATCAGTAAATGTCAACAAATTACTGATTATATTCTTGTGACAATTCACGAATGATTATCAATCTAATATTATGCAATGATTAATTCAATGTCATAGACGTAATTATTTTTAATAAATTCACGAGAAAATGAATTGATATAAATATATATAATTAGATTTCAACGAAATAATATAAATAAATAACTTTATCAAGTGTAAACAATGATGACACAATTCAATTCTATTTTTTCATCATCATCAAACCACATGTGTATATGTCTTCATAATAGATATAAAAAATATTCAATTCATTTCGTCATTTATCATTTGATTCTCTTTCCTTTTTTTTTTACGAGCATACGATAATTTTTTTTCTCTATGTATAATTCAATATCTACATTTAGCTGAAGATGAATGACATCAAGTGGATTTTATTTCGTACATCAACAACTATTCTAACGAAAAGATTAAGCCATGAATAAACACATTCACATTTACGAGGCCACACACAAACGAATGACAAGCAAAAAATTCAACAAGAAAATGATATAAAAACGGAAAAAAACCCCAAACTGAAAAATATCAGTTTTAGGAATGATAAGCTATGACTTGAGAATATAAATAAATAAAATATGTGAAAATGTAGTCGTTTTACTGAAAGCCACACTCTGTGAAGGTATGAAATTGTGAAATTATTGGAAACTCATTTGGGGCAAAACACGATGCACACTTTTCATATAAACACATATGAGCTTTTTTTACATACATATATGAGAGTGGCGCTTACCGACAAAGACTATATAATATCACCACACATGCTGCACGTGAGTGTCTACGATGATATTTATGATTTTTCATGTATCGTAAAAATTACAATTATTTTTCCAACTAATCCGTACAAATATCTCAAGAATTAATTTTCCAATCACTTCCAAATCTAAATTAAAACATTTCGAATTTCCCATCTCTGTACAACTATCCAAACTGCAAAAATTCGAATTATTTACCCTAAATACCCTACGAAATTCTCCAATAAAACCACCAAACTACTCCAACACAAGTCGAAATAAATGAGAAGCATGAAAGTTATTGAACAGTTTTTGAAGTGGTCAAGGCTTAAAGGGCATCGTGAGAACTTGGGTATAAAATAAAATTATTGGAAAGTCATTTGTGGCAAAACACGACGCACACTTCTATTCTATTTACACACTCGCACACAAACACGCGGATTCACATCAACGCATACAGTTAGAGAGCAAACGATAAAGAGTAAGGTATACATAATATATAGTAACCACCCTATTGGACGAGTTTGAACGCGTGTGCGCGTGGACGCTCTCTCGAGTCTCATGAGTATAATATGAAAAGTTGGCATACCCTCTTTCGTCTCTCTATACCCAACACCAGGCGCCTTTAATTCAATCCCCGTGGATGACGTATGGCTGGGCCGTGTGACAGCCTGATATCGCCTACTTCCTTCCATTTTCCACCACTAGTCTCGACAGAGTTGAATGTCAAGAGAATGAATAAGTGTGAAAGGGATATGGGTTTTATATATATATTCATGTATTTTTTTCCTCACTATATACGACAGACCCATTCCGCACGATTTCCCTGCTCGCCAAAAAATTTTCCCAACCGTTGCCTTCATTATATTATTTGTCGTTCTTTTTAGACCTCTATGGACGTCAATGGACATTATCAGTTATTGCGAATGACAAATGTATTTTCAAGTATGTGAGAAAAATTTATATTTTCTTTCTATTTATTCTTGAAATTCTTATCATGAGTAATAATATTTATTTAGAATCTTCTACCTTTCAGTTAAAAGCTATTCCTTATTTACCTAGATACGTGGCCGATTTTTTATTTTCGTTGAAATGACAACAATATTTAATGATTAATTATCTTAGTAAAGAATATTTGATTACAGATTGAAATTTAATATACACAAAGATGTCAGTCAATGAGGTAATGTCTTGATTGAATTTAGAAAACACTTCGAATGATGAGGTAAAATCATCATTAAAATATCAATTCTGAAAGGTGACGTTGAAATGTAATTTAAATGTGGATTAAAAACCGCGAGATGCACCACAACTTCTTGTTTTTATATCTATCATGTGCCATTGTGCATTTACTGACAAAATTATATTGAACAGATGTCACAATCTGAGCTCTATTATTTGATTTCTCAACATTCTATGTCTCGTTCGATGTCAAAAAGTGAATCCAAACTGACAAATATATCTCGAAGTGAATGAAAGCCATATTTTTATTTGCAACGTCCCATTTCCTTCAAGCGATCAAAATTTAATCTACTTATTGATGATCCATAATCGAATCTCAAAATTTTCAACTTATTCTTCAAGCACAATCGAAATAATAGAATGAATGGAAAATAACTCATCTCTGTCTCATCACAGGAAATCGGAAAATGAATTAAATGAAGAATGCCTTCAATAATCAAATCAGGAATTTAATGTCATAAATTCTGAAAACAAACAGATAAATGTATAACACAATAACTTTCAACAAATTCAATCCAATACATTAATGTGAAAATTTCATTCATTCATCAAATTAAACATCAAAATTTTGCGTATAACATAAAATACAATATGAATATATCACAATTTTAGATATGAACATCACTCAATTAATTTTTAATTCCACTATATCAACACCGTAGGTCACCAGGACAATGTAAATACACTCGCCATTTTAATATCCACAAATGAAACCAAAACTATTAATTGAAAATGGAATTTTGTTTGACTTTCCCAAGCTTATTCATCAACTAAATCCAGAATGAAAATTCATCCAGAGACATATGTTAATATACACATTGAAGTCCAAATTGGATACTATACAGATATAATTTCACTCCAAAGAGATTACCTAAATGAAAATTGTAATATAGTCAATTCTAACACAACTACAAGCTCTCAGAATAATTTCATTGACATGAGTTCAATCTAGTTATCTCTCAATATACACCAATACACACTTCATTCTATTCTCTCATCACTTCTCTACCGCTCCTTCCATTTTCATATAACATTTTTCTTCGTCACTGTAGAACCCAAGCAAAATTTATTCAACCACCTCCTCCTCCTCCTTCTCTACCCTCATGTGTGTACGTGGAAAAAAAAAACGTCCACCGGGCATGGAAGAAAAAAAAATATTGGAAACGACCGAGAGGATAAAAAGAGTGGCACAAGGGAAACAGAAAAAAAAAAATATTGGCGATAGAAAGAAGGAAAAAAGGAAGAAAATATCGCTATTCAGTTGACGATATTCGTGCACGATATATATATAAATGTGTGTATGTATGTATGTGTAGTAAGTAGGTTCTATATATACCCTGTCGAACTCGAACGATCGTGTTATCGTCGTTATCGTCGTTATATCCGTCGCTTGTAACGAGTTTCATCCTTGCAAAAGATAGAAGAGGAACGACAACTCTAGCTACACACATCCTGTTTCCGTTTTTCCTCTTCTACCTCCATCTTCCCATCTATTCTTCTACATATATATCATTACATACGTACATATATGCAGCCATAAACACATATATCTTTCTATCCAACATGTTCTCGTCCTCGAGACGAGATCAGGAGTAAGAGAAAAGAGAAGATCCGCGCAACACAGCCACGATCTCGTTAATCACGCAGGGATCGGAAAACACAACACTAGATAAAAATAAAACTCACAACGAACGAGATAGAGAAGAAGCATATGAAAAAAAAGAAGAAAAAAAAAAGAAGAGAAAAACAAACAAAACAAAAGAAATGATAAATGAATAAAAAAAATAAAATAAAGAAAAAACCTACTGTACGATAATGGAGAAGAAAGGTAAGTCGAATTAAAGAGGTATCTTCATGTTGAGAATTGAAAAACTCGAATTTTCCTCTATTCCAGTTTCCTCTGATTCTTTTAGAGAAAGTTCATGAAAGAATTTCAACAAAAAGAAAAAGTTGAAAACCATGAAAGACTGGTGGAGAAATAGTTTTTCCAAATTGGCGAGTGTGATATCTCAAGAACTGATGCATCGATTCAATTTAAAGTAAATTCAATCGTTTCATTCACAAATTTTCTTTTCATATGTCTTAGCAATGAAAAAAAAAAAAAACACACACACATGAAAAATTTTTATCTACTTCTTCCCCACTAATACACAAAAAAACAAAAACGTAATTTAAACATATCAAAACAGATAAATCGTGCATATTAAGTAAACGTAAAATGAACTGGCGATATTTCTAAAACAAAAACACAAAATGCCTGAACATAATCGCTGTACTCCTCATTCTGTTCTACAAAAGACACCATTAACAATTAAATGAAATTCGTGAAATTCCAAAAAGCGTACGGTATATCCACTACAAAACATTTATATTTACAACGTTCTAAGTATTAAACAAAGATATATACAAAATAAAGTCTGTGAGCAAGTGAGGCAGCCATTATACAAGCACAAACCCGTAACATTCCCGATGGAAATTGGTAAAAGTGGAGTGGGGAAATAGGGATAAGAGAGGCCACTCGGCTATTTTGCAACGAAGTATACTGCGACAACGACCAATGGAGAAGCTTTAACCAAACGCGTGGAGTCACCAACCAAGAGCTTTTCCTCTGTATATAACTCTCTTTCCTATATACATGTATATAAATATATATATATATATATATACAGAGTATTGCGACGAGTTTGAACGCGCGCGCAAACCCGGTGAGTACGTAACGGCCGCGAAATTAAACTCCGTCCGAGCACGATAAATTGTCGGACGTCCTCTGCACCAAGTCACTGAGGATATAAGGGTTATACCCAGTGTCTGCTCTATATCTACCTATATATATTCATACATATCTATATGTATACATTATATACTCATATACATATATGATATAACCTGGCTTAATATACTATATCGCATAAAGTACACCTTGGGGAATATCTTGGGGTGAAGGAAGAAGAGGTTGGAGAACGACAACGACAGCAACGACGAACCCTTTGGCCTATATATTTACAAACGTTTAATACATGTATATATATATATACATACAGAAAGAGACGTAATATCTTCATGTTCCAGAATATGCATGTATATACATATATATATGTTGAAAGAGGAGAATGAGTTTCGGGGCAGAGCTAAAGACGTATGTTATATTTCTATGCAGGTCTATGGAAGTATCTCTGTGCAAGTCTATGAAAGTTTATGTATAGAAAGATAGAGAGAGAGTAAACTACATATTTACAACCCTTGAGGCAAAGGTGGAATTTACTAAATCCACGTGGATCTTCTGAATGATATACAGACAGAAAGAGGGTTACATTTTTTTTTTTTTGGCAAAAAGTGCCAAGAGGGTTTTTGCTGGATAAAAAAAAAAGGCAACAACAAAAATGAAAAATTAGGGAATATCCACAGTAACGATAGATAAATTATTTTCATGTTTTTCTCCATTTATATTTTATATTTTCGCACATCCACTCACTACTCTGTGCTTATGACTGTTTATATTTATTATTTTTTTAGATTTATGATAGGGACTATGTGAGCTTTACGTTTTATAGTAAAATAAGTTACAGCTGAAAGGTGTTGTTATGATTATTTTTTGTTATAGTTAGTAGTGGTGGTGATAGTGTAGACATTGTGTTGATTTAACACAACTGCATGAGCGTGAGTATAATCGGGATAATTCGCGAGTTACTTTTAATTGCACTGTGTTGCATGTGAATGAGGAAGAGGGCACTGTGAAGGATGAGGTATAGGTGGGAAAAAGGGTCATTTGGAGAAGGAAACGCGAGAAGATAGAAGGGGAAGAGAGAACAGTGGAGGAAACACAGACGAGATATAATTTTATCGGTATGAGAAATCGCTTCCTGCAATATTGCGGAAAAGGTCATTAAGAAAGTGTATGAAATAGGAGAAAAAAATATTCATGTAAAATAATACTTAGCACAAATTGTTTTATAAAAAAAAAATTCTGTATATATTTTCGTTCTCGTATTTTCTTTTCATTGTTGATCACAATTAATCTTTTAAACTTCGCATTATTCTTCCCCTTTTTTTTTTCATCTCATGGTTTATACACAAGCTAAAATAATGGCAAATAAATAAAAATATTTGCACAACATATATAACGAAGAGAAAAATGAGAAAACAAATACCTAAATTATTTTCTATTATTTTAGCATATTATTATTCCCATGATGTTTATCCCAGTTATACATCTCAGTCGAATTACATTCAGTCACAAATTGTTAAATAATTCATCCACAATCCCAATCAACAATGAATTTTTGCGAAAAAAAAAGAAAAAAACCTTTATGCATTTTGCAATATAAAGTAAAAAAATTCTAAAGCGTTGCTGACAAATAAAATGTCCTTATATTTTTATTGTCATTCGAAAATGAATGATATATTTGTATTATGTGATCACATATACATACATTCATGTATATACTGAATGAATAAATGTTGAACAGTTTATATTAACCCTCTTATATAAATACACATTGACATGAGTGTATACATACACACAGTGGACGCAATGCAATATTTTTACGCGTCCCACACATAAACGACTCTGCGCGCACCTGTTCGCTTCTCGTTGTGGCAACCGCAGTGAAATCACACACAACTTCTCCGCACACTCTCACTCTACCTACATTTTTTCCTTTTTTTTTTTCACAATATTTTTTTTTCCTTTGCATGCTCTTGGTCGCGCACTTGCGAAAGTTGACTTGGCCAGTGAATAAATCCGATAACCAGAGACAGACTGGAGCCCAGATCAACTCAACGAGATCTGTGCAGAGAGAGTGAGAGGAGTGACGCTGCGTATGCGAAAAAAAAAAAGATAAAAACAGCAGCAGCAAAAATAATAATCATAATAATATATGTAAATGAAAAAGTGACACGAAATGAAAAAGAGAAAGTAAAGTTCATTGGCACTGATTTCTATGCGACGAAATAAGAATTATCATGACAAAGTTCATCAGATTTAAATTCAAAAGACCGACGACTGATGAATAAAATGAGAGAAAAAAAATAGATAAAAATGTTCTTCTTTGTCGCGTATTCTATATATGTTGATTAAAAACTTCATAAATGGAATAAAACTCGGTATGTTCGTGTATATTTACGCAGATATTGAATGCGAAATAATACCAAAAGAATAAACGGCGATATCAATACTATTGAAGATTATAATGATACAAATGAATTGAATGAAAGAAAGTGAGTTATTTTCATTCAATTCATTTTCAACTGAGTTATTGTCACAGAATTGTTTTGACCATTCACCAAGGTGAACGATGTAGGATAAAAAAGATAAAGAGTCGTTCTACTATTGAGTTTGAACATAAAACATTCTATCGGATTTCAATTTTCAAACCGTGAAATGAAGTGAAAGGAAAAAAAAAAATCATTTCCCTTCTCTTACCATTTTCTTCACACGATAATTCAAATGATTATATGTTGTTGTATACATTGAATTCAAATTAATTCAGAGTAAATAAAATATCGAATTAAAATACCCGATAAATAACAATAATTACTAATAAATGCAGAAGAAAAAAAAAAGTTTGACGTCAAATAAATGGAAATGAAATATTCACATTCAATTGAAAAATTATCATATCAAAGTTTATTACATTTGAATTGTAAAAAAAAAAAAAAGTCAAAACAACATTAAAAATATAAAAAGACATTTCACACACGTTAATTAAGAGTCGTAAATAATACAAGTTTGTGTGCTCCTACTTGTATTCATATATTCAATTTAATATAAATCACATTCAAATGGATTCACAATAAATTCAATACAGAATTCATATAAATGAAAATAACACCTATAATAAATTGAAAACTAAAAAGAATGAGAAGAAAGAATAGAAAGTGTTTACATTGAAACAAGTATTATCATGACACAGTTTATTGGATTTAAATTTTAAGAAAAAAAGAGAAGAGAAGAGAAGGAAAAAAAAAGTTCTTTCTTCTGACCTACACACATTGATTAAAAGTCTCGTAAATGATACAACGTTTTGTATGAAGGTATATGTGCGATGATAACATATATATATATATATATATATATATTCCGTATAATACGCGCGAGTTAACTTTTATTCGTGGAAATTTTATGCAAATAGAGTGTAATAAATTAAAAAAGTATGTCGGTGACTCCAAGAAAGGCAAATAAGATACTAAAAGGGAAGAAAATATAAAAAGAAGAAAGGGGGAAAAAAAAAAAAACATAAAAACTTAACTCAACACGAGTAAAGTGGGATTTTCTAAATGTTCCA
Source organism: Meteorus colon (assembly GCA_030523085.1). Classification (NCBI taxonomy): domain Eukaryota; kingdom Metazoa; phylum Arthropoda; class Insecta; order Hymenoptera; family Braconidae; genus Meteorus; species Meteorus colon. The sequence continues at coordinate 99,218 of JAPYZH010000223.1, read as the reverse complement.
TCCATTTGTCGTTGGATAAACGATTTTTTTTTCTATCTAATTAAATATTGAGCGTGCGAATTCTTGGAATAATACATACGAATGGAAAATACAAAATGGTAATGGCAAGGGAAAATAGGAAATAATGAAGTAAAAGAAAAAAAATGACAAAAGCAAAAGCGAGGTGGGGGAGAAGAGAAAAAAAGCTCAACACCGACGTAGATTATAAGAAAGGAAAAGAGGAATGCAAGAAAAGTCGACCGGATGCCGTAGAACTGCGGGAATGCTGTGCATTCATTCAGAATCGTTCGTTAGTTTCAGTCCCATAGCACGGAGGTATACTACCGTTAGAAGAATCGCGAGCGCGTCTATCGCGGAAGAGAGCTCGTTAGAGTCTTGCGGCGATATGCGAGTACGCGCGTATTCCTGTGAATATCACGTCCGACGCATATTCTTACGGATAAAACTCAAGTTTCTACAGCAAAGACAGCACTCTTGGGATATTCCTTTTTTTTCTTTACATTTCTTCTCTCTTCTTCCATTCTTCCAACAATGTTTCCGTGAAATTAAGCTTTATATTCTAACCTCATCGTATTGCCTTAATGCACCGAAGAAAATAAAATTTTCAATTAAGTAAAGAGAAATAAAAAGCATAATGGAATAATAGAGATTGACTGTCAAACCAAGAATGTCCATTATTTATTAGCTGATACTTAAATTGAATAGCGTATTCATACAGTGAATTTCATTCAAACACTCGACGTGTTCGAACCTGTCGATCGATTTTCAACCCCTTAATATCCATCCGTTATTCTTGACACCCCATAAACCTCACGCATACGAGTCAATTATGTTTCATAATGTTTTTTCTACAGTGATGAAAGGGGAAAAAGTGTTGAATATTCTCAAGTTTTTTTTCTTCATTCTCTTGAATAAAAATTACAATGATGAACTAGAAAATTAATTCAGTTGAATATAGTTCATCATTAATGTATGAAGCGAAGCACTATGTGAAATTGGTGTTGTTTTAAATGGCGTAGACATCAATGTTCCACCATCAACGTGAAAAAGTTAATGAAATAAAAATAATTGTTAAAAAAATGTTGAATTGTTTCAACAAAGTTTCTTAATATAATTAATTCATTGGAATTGAGTAAATAAAAATAACAATAACTCGGTATTGATTGGTCCTACGAGAATAATCGTTATAATCATTTTTGTATGAAATTCGATTTTGATTAAAATTGTACTCCACTATTTTCCTCCCCTGACTGATAATCACAATGTAACAAACGATGGGATAAAAAGTATCGCATGGCACATGACAAAAGCTCATGCTCCATGGCTTATATTTTCATGATAATGCGTCGGGATTGAAGCGAGGTGGAATACAATTTCAATTCAAATCGAATTCCCTGCAAAATTGTACATAACAAACTTTCCCGTATGATCAATAGATAGCGAGTTATCTACATTTGTATTCCAATCACAACGATAAACTCAATTATTCACAAACATTGAACCCTAACAACTCCTTCATTTCTCAAAGCCACCAGTCAGACTTCGCTGCACAAACGTCTGATCGTGTGATCGAAAAACGTAGACTTCACACGCCAAATACATTCAGACATTCCATAATAAATGATTGTCGATAAATAAAAAAAAAAAATAAGACAAGAATCAATACAGCCACTCTTGAATGAATAATTCGCGTTACTTCAAATACTAATTAATTCAACGGCAAATACATTTTATTCAACAGCTTCTTGCAAAATATACGATGAAATATTTCACAAGTTTCAACGTCAGGCCATCAATAAAACCGATAAGCAAGAAAAGGAAAATGAATGAATAAATTTTTCAATATAAAATGAAATAATGAAAGTGTCTACACAGATATTTGAAACAGTAAAGTGAAGTATAAGTTCTGGTTTTCCAAGTCGATGTGGTCCATTTGACCTCTCTCGCGCGGCGGCAAGTCAACTTCCGAACGAGTTCGCTGTACCGGATCCGGACAACAGGACGGTGAAATAAAAGAAGTAAAAAAAGAACAGAAAGAACGAAGAAAAAAAAAAAAAAAACCCCCGAAGACAGAGAATGAAAAATAAAAAAAAACGACAATGTTTTTTCTTCTCTTTTACAAAACGATAGTACAAGCGGAAGAGAGAAATAAAGACGAAAGGGAATAGAGGAAAAGTCTGTCTCTCAAGAGAGCGGACCGCAGAACTCGAATTTCACGAGTTCTCAGAGTCGACGAAGAATGACAAAAGTACCGTGATAAATCCCCACCGCGAATAGAGAATTTTTTTTTTTATTCTTTCTTCTCCCTCTCCCCTTCTTCTCTTCTCTCTTTCATTTCGTTAATTTTTCTTCTTTTTATTCTCTATTTTTCTTTTGACTGCAAAAGAATAATTTCCCCAGTCGTGCAAACGCTTTGGCAATTAGAAGTGCGGCCAAGTCCGCCGTTATACACCGTTGTAGTGGTATAGAAGTACATACTATAATCACGCGCATTCTTCTTTTGTCTTCATATATATATATATATATATATCTATTAATAACGGACAAATGGACGGTGTGGATTTTCTAGGCAATAGGAATTCTTCGCAAAATAAAGTTTACGGTATTAGCAGACGCGCGCGCGTGACAAACTTCGTCTGCTTCACCTTATGAGACCTCAAGTATACAAAAGGAGAAAATAAGAGAAAAAATAAAAAAATAAAAGCAAACAAATGAAAAAACAATATTAAGATAAAAAAGTGAGATAGCAACAAGAGAAAAAGATTCTTCCACATCGTCTTTCTCTCGTGCATGAATTTGAATAAGAAAGAAGAGCCAAGTAATAACGTCGTTGCTTTCTACCAATTTTTTTTTTTCCCCTCCATTATTTTTTTTCTATCCCCACGATTTCTTACAGTCATATATGCATATATTCATCGACATACATTAGCGACAGATCACGAGAACGGTGAATCGATATTTTGCATTAGTACACAATTCAAGAGTGAATGGAATGGAAAAAAAAAACAATTTCATATTCTCTTTCATCAGTTTTTAAGATTGAAAGAGAAATAAAGATTCGTGAAGAAAATGAAACTGAATAAATATAAAAAATAATAAAAAGAATAGTTTAATAATTTTATTTTTTATTCATATCAATAATCTTTATCCATTCCCTTGCAAAGTTCAGTTTCTCGTGCATTGACTACGATAACATCGTAAAAGTACTTCACCGTTCAATCGTTCATACGTCAATGTCACAATTCGATTGAATTTTCATTCCATTTCATCCTGGGAGATTTCCTATATATGTATATGTACATAATATGTATACACATATATAGATATTTTTATCGTCGTGAGTTGCATTGCCGTGGGAGTTGGCGTTGCATATTCATGCAGCCGAACAGTCGCGCTCAAACGTGCCAGTGGCAATAGAGCAGTTCACCTCTGTTTTCTCTTTCTCACCTGCTGCATATAAATACAATTCTGTCTCACTTGGCCGAGTGTTACACACATTGCGGCATGGCAATTTGGAAGCGTTGAACAATCCTAATAAATTTCGTTTCCAGGGAAAATTCAAGAATAAAAATAACAAAATGTAGAAGAAACAGAGAGAAAAAAAAATTAAATAATAGAAAATAATGAAACCATTGTGAATTTGAGATATACCAGAAAAGCTCACATTGAACAATTTCATCTTTAATTCAATGAACTCCATATGGAATATTTGGCTGTGCTTTTTATTTCCATTTCTTTTTCATCAATACTTCGATATTGCATGCGTCATTGATGCATACATTTTTCCACACTCACAACCATACAAAGAATACAAAATGTTTTTCTATTTTTTTTTTATTTCAACATTACGTGAGTTCTGGATTACACGAAAAGAGTAAAAACTAAATTTTTCAATCATGGAATGATCATTTTTCATGTATTCCTTCAATTTTCCACTCCAAAGTAAAATTAATTAACACAAACAGTTCGTTACTTATTATTAAAATAAATATTCAACCATGAATAAAACTATAGCGAGAAAAATCCAAATCCTCTTATTCAATAGTTCTTACATCATAAACGTGGATTGATCCATATTTCACACATATGAAAATCGTATCGAATAATAATCTCAAAGTCCTGTTACCACAATTTCAATTTTCATTTTTTTTTCAGTCCCATTCAAGCATCAAGAACAAATCCAACTTGTCAATCAAAACACGAAAAAACTCAAAATAAATAATATAAAAATCAAATATAAATCCAGACTAACAGCAAAAAAAAAAATCTTTATTAAACACGTAAAATGACGTTAAAAAAAAAAAAAAAATAACACTCACATTTACCTGTTTCCCCTTCAATCCCTCCACATACTCCACATCTAACCGTACACAACCATACATCAGAATAGAACTCGCACATTACCTATATATACCGCGTTCCAGACGTTCGAACAACCTGCCGGCGAGCCGGTGCATCAACCTGCGTGAACTTTGTGAAGCGCCAGGGCAAGTGAGGAAAAGAGAAAGCAATAAAGAATGAAATAACGCAATAGATAGAACCTAAAGGGAAAGAGAAGCGAGACGCATCACTACGAATGGCATGAGGAAGGCGCTCAAAGAGGAACCGTTACGCTCGCCTTAGCTTTTCTCTCTCCCTCTCCATCTCTTACTCTATCCTTAGAGTTCACTTCCGGCCTCATGGCATCTCTCCATTCGCCCGTTTGTCCTATGCATAAAGACTTGGCTATATGTAACTGTACATTTTGCCTACGCGATTCGTCCTTCTTCTCTCCCCCATCGATATATAATGTTGATTATCAAATATATATATATACATACATATTTATACAACACACACACACACACACATTGTTCAGTTTGAAACAGCCCACACGAGAACAACAATGATGATGACGACAACATACGACGAATACGACGACAACGACGAGTTTCACCGTACAGTTTTTACCCTCAAGGCATTTATAATATCGAAACAACTTTCACCATATATACATATAAATATAAATATATACACATTTATATACATATATATATATATATTGCCTATATATAGAGATCGAAAAGGGGAAGAATTAAGAAAATAAAAAAAAGTCAGAGGTCAGACGCTCTCGCATCGCGTGGTCGCGTCTCGTGCATTCTGTATACACGATTATGAGTTGTTGAGATTGCGGACACGGGGCCTCATAAAAAAAAATAAAAAATCCCCAACTTTCGCATAAAGATATACAGAACCTTTTTTTCATCCATATCTATCTATATATATATATATATACATATTATTTATCCAGGTATGTGTATATGCATAGAGAGATAGGTTTTATGCAGGAGTAGATAAAAAACCGTATACTCATTAGTTGAGCGGAAGTTGGCGTAAAGTTTGCAAGGAAATAAGGTGAAAATAGAGGTGGCGAACGATACAGAAAAGAGAATATGAAGGAAGGAGAAGGGAAGAAGGAAAAAAAGAATTTTGTGAGAACGTCAGAATAGTGAGAGCGAGAAGAGATTGCGATACATATACACGTGTAAAGGTATATAATGGTAGAATAGTGAGGTATACTGAAGCTAAATAATTTCAAGCCGCCCGGGGGTCGAAGTTTCTTAAGGGGACGAAAAAGACTCGAGAGAGAAGAGAAAGGAAAAAATAGGAGGAAAAAAAAAAAAGAGAGAATTCGAGTATGGAACGACGTTGACGACGTTGACGACGACGATACAGTGTGGATAAAAGACCGAGCCTTTGAAAAATCATGAATGGATGTAGGTGATTCAACCTCAACATCTCCTTTTACCCTTGCATTTCATCCCCCTGTGTTACCTATTAACATCAGGCGTGCGCGCAACCTCAGTGGACCATCCTCATGGATCGTTTAAATATTCATTGAGGCTACCCTATATTCCCTGTGCGCAAATTTCAAACAATAAAAACTCCATTATAACGATAATCAAAAAATAAATAAATTGTCTCTTGATATCACAGTTGAATTTAACTATTTATTTATTTTTCTTTTTTCCCTCTTCACTTCTACATTATTTATTCATGTAAATTTATGATTTATTATATGAATGTATATATTAGTTGGTGGCTATGTAACAGTCTACAAGAGCGTCACTTTGTGTCTTTCACGTTCTTTCGCGCGCGTTCTATCCAAGTCTCAAGGGCTTTTTACAAATTTATTCATAACCCGTCCGGTGGTGCGGCCACCAGCTTTATGATTTCCGCGGTAAATGCATAGTTGGTTGAGTTGAAAGTGGGAAAAATCTTATAGTTGGCTCTTCTGTGTCCAAGAGTGTGCGCGCGCGCGCACTCACAAACACACACACACACACACAAGAAATGCAAAAGAGGCGGTCGACAAGTCTATGCCTGTGTACGGTATAAACACGAACTAAAGACCAAATCGACGGGTGAAATCTTGAATAAAGTTATCAAGAAATAAATATAGAGTGTTGGGGATACATAAAGACAGGAAGGGAAATACAAAGAGAATGAAAATACGAAAATTAAGTTTGTAGGGTGAAAAATAGAGAAGAAAAATACAAGAAATGAAATAGTAAAAAGTAAAAAAAAACGATACCAAGCAAATCAAATATGCAACATACATTTTTGAATTGGTTGTAAATTATTTTCTCATTGATAAAGAACATTCTGTTCATAACCACAGTGTACACTTTCGAGATCATCTTGATAATATTTATGAGTACTTATCTATTTTTAGTTGTGCGAAATTGGAATAAATGTCAGTCAGTTTGTTTCTCGTAAAATAAATAACAGTTGACTAATAATAATGTCTAAAATTCAGATTTCAACGTATTATTGTTTTGAAATGAGTGTCATTCTTCTGTCAATTATACAATTCGAATTATCACAATCAAACAAGAGAAGAAAAAAGTAATATTCCCATTCTACACATGAGAATACATAAAAATCAAGGAAATCATTGAGAAAATTTCAAACATATGAATTTAAATCTAAAAATAAAATCATCTTGAAGAATATAACGAAGAAAAAGAAGAAACTCAATGAAGAATGTGCTACGTAGCCATTTAATTTTCATCGCTCTCTATTCGTTTATCTTTCGGCAGAAAAGCGCTCGGATTGGATAAATAAACGTACACAAATGTTTTTGAAAGCCAAAGTGCAAAGTCTCGCGCTATATAATACAAACAAAAACATAGAAAGAAAAAAAAAAAAAAAAAGACACATCAACGATAAAATAAAAAATACAAAAGTTAACCCTCCAACTGCATGCACAGGATACTGACAAGCTACTTTATTACTCACGTGGCATTGGCCGTACACTTTTATGTCTTTTTTTTTTCTTTTTCGTTACTCCGCGGTTTATTTGCTACGTCTGTCTGTCTGATGTTCTCTCCCTTTTCCTCACACGCCTCTCCTGATTCTCTATTGCCACGTTTATTTTAGCTCTCGCTAAAAACACTCTAAAACCCAAGAACGCCCAATGATTCGACGCCTTTTTCGAGTATCCCATGAGCAACACACACCGAAAATACATACAACATACCACCAACCATCAAATTCACAATATATATTCTTACACGAGCGCGCTAGTCGACATTTTCAAATGCAAAATACAAATGCAAATAAATTTTCCCTAATAATTCACTCACTTACGAAAAAAATTTTCCCTTCGATTTTCAATCTAAAAAAAAACTATTCCTGAAATTGATATTCTTACCCTTGAAAGTATTTCAAAAATTATATTTCAACAAAAAACATTTAGATAATAATAAATAATGAAAAAAATGCAAATTATGAGCATGTTGTACTTATATTTTTCATGATCCATTTTTTATCAATCATGATAAACCCGGAATAATATTCCCAGACTGAATAATTAGGTCTTTCTTATACACTCTATGAAATATGATTCCAACATGCTTCATCAGCCATATATTTCCCATTCAGAAAACTGAATACGTACAAAAAAAAAGAATAAGAAAAGAGGAAAAAAAAGCATAACGGTATAAACTAGTCACATACAAGTCAAACACAGATCAAAAACTACTACGCGCAACAGCAGCAGGAGTGGAAATATATTCCTAACCAGAACATGAATCATAAATTCAACGTGGCGTTTTTTTTTTTCACCCTCTCGGCTTTTTCCTTCTTTAACGTATTGGAAATATTTTAGAGGCGAGCAGAAGAGTTGAGAAAATAAAAAAAAAACTTCATCATACCATACAACATCTGGTATAGAGAGAGCAAGTCTGTGATCATTTAAGTGGCATCAACATTTTCATATGACAAAAAATAAAAAAGAATTTCATATATATCAAACATATTTGTGTTGAGAAATGCTACTGATGCTTTGTATATTTGTGTTTCTGCTACGAATGCATGCACAGACTCGTTGTCAGAAGCTTTTTCCGCTTTTTCGCCAAACTCATCGCGCGTAAATAGCAATGAGAAAGAGAGCCATGCAGTATGTCTAAGATGAGTATTGCAAAACTCTATATCTATGTATTGAATAAAGAAGGAAGAGAATAAAAAAGGAAGGAAGGTAAAAAAAATGAAAAAGAAAAAGGTATGGTTAGTACATATACGCGCGGCCGGTTCGAAGTCGCTCCACGTTTGCAGTTCATTGGCGTCAGCCACGTACGTTTGCACGTTCTCTTCGTGTACGGCTGCTCTGCTCGTTCGCCAAGTGCCTGGCTTGTCCTCTATCTATCTATCTATCTATCTATCCCTTTTTCCCTTTCTGTCTTTTGCAATTTTTCGCGGTCTCTGTCTTATCGTCCCGCACTTCGGCCGCGCCGCACGACTCGTTTGTTTCTAGAATTCCGGCGGGGTCGCGCACGCGATGGCAAGCGCACGCCTCTGTGTGAGAGGGTACGAGAGATGCTACTATTTTTCCTTTTCTCTTTTTTTTTTTTTCATCATTTTTTATTTTCTTTACTTTGTCTTTTATACTTATTTTTTTCTTCCTCGTCCTTTTCCCGATCCTTTCCCTCTGAGGTTTATTTTCTTATACTTTTTTTCATTGCTTTCGTTCTCTACCAACGTCACAAAGATCGCACAGTAGCTCTTACGCGAGCGCACTGACTATAACTGCATTTCGTATAATAACGGGTGGGTCGTGACCAGCGCACAGAAAAAGGTGTCAAATACATAGAGAAAATAGGAGAGTCATGAAATAAAAAAAAAAAAAATAGTAAAGAAACAAAAAAATGAAGGGATGGAATGAAGAAAAATAAAAAATCTTTAATACTGGGACTTCTCATTTTGATGTTGTTTGCCGTGATTTGTCGACAATGTGATTGCATTCATGAAAATCTTCAATATAAAAATTATATACGAAAAAAGTTTTTTTATTTAATATTCTCAAGACTTTCGAGGATATATCAGTTGAATATCAGATTAGATGCGACTTTTATTGAAAGAGGTCAAACATTTTGCATGAAATTTGTGTTGACTTCAAGGTTATTCCAACTATTTTCACAATTTTCAAATATTCCGAAATGTAAACTCACAATTCAATTGACTATGATTGTCATAACTTGTTGGGAATATTTTAAACATTTAATTCTGTGATTCAAATCAAAATTATAAGGAAAATCTTGAAACAAAAGAATGTTCAAAGATTTCAACAAAACCATTAACGATGAATCAAAATATCCAACTTTTAAATAAACATTACCACCATGTTTCTTACCCCATAAAAATCATCCCACAAATTATCAAGAACACAATTCCACCGTATTCTCCTTCTGAATTGTTGAAGTATATGAAAAAAAAAATACAAATCGAGAGAACTCTAAAGTGAGTAAAACTTTAATCAAGGAAGTATCAACGATCATTTCATTTCATTGCTGCTGAGATTCCTTTTTACCTCTGTATTCAAATTATACCTGTATATCCAATTATTTCATGTACACATCACTTGGTGGGGGAGAATGGTGAAGGTAAAATGAAAACAAAATAAAATGCGCAGTGCGGGGTGCCCGACTCTATTTAAATTTGTAACGCAAGATCGAACCTCACAACCCTCCGGGTGGGATCGTTAAGTCTCAGAGCAATTTCCGGTCACGAATTTTGCAGTCTCGCTCTCATTCACTAGTACACCTACTTACCACCTAACTCCTTTTTTTTTCTCAATCCTCATCCTCTCATCATTATTTTCCTCTTTTTTATTTTCGCACTCGCGTTGAATTAGTTTCTATTTCCTAAGCTTAGATTTTTCCTCCGCTCTATTTCCTTATTCTTGGACATTTTCCGTTTTTCATCTTTACTTCTTGCATTTACCTTTACCCACCTCAATTCCTTTGCTGTTTATTTTTTTGTTTAGATATCGCTCAAGGAATAACGGAGATTGAGTGCAATCGTCTTACACTGCAGGGAGAAATTGCGACCTATCTGCCAGGAAATTAGTCGAAGGTAGAAAGAAAAACAGGAAGAAACGCAAAGAGATGAAACTTTTTCTCCCATTTTTTCTTCCCCTTATCTTTCCCTGCTACCAATCCATCGCGAATAATCAATATAATTCATGTGATCAAAGTCACGACAGAACAGTTCTTATAAAATGAAAAAATTGGAAACTATTTATTATATAACTGCGTTGATGAAAGAGAAATTACAAGTATATCAAAAGGCGAATTAAATATCACATTTGTGAGCAGTATATAGATACATTTCACGATAACTTGAAGCCACATGATTTCCGATTGGTCAATTGTTAATGAATTACGTGACATATCCCCAAGCCCGCTATTAAAAGGGAATGAAATGTCGAACAAGAAAAAAAATTTTCTCTCCGGAACTCAGTCCAAATGAATGAAATGAATTCGAGGAAAAAAAAAAAAAATTACGTGTCGTAACATGCATTCGTATTAGTATTGACACATTTCAAAAAAATATCAAACAAATAATGAAATGTTTTTTTTTTTCTTTTTCATTTTTTCATTCAAACAATGAAACGTATTTTCACCTTAATAATTTACTTATTCATTTAATTATGTATTTATTCATTCATTAATTTTCCCCCGAATTTATAAGCACCACGTGCGCAACAGAACCAGCGTGTTCGCATCCCATAAATTATCAGTCCAAGACATAAACTCGCACCCCTCTGTAAGTTGTGAATTTAAATTAAGTTGAATATTGATACAGTTATATTTGTATCAGATGAACGCACCACCTGCTACCTTCGAAAAGAAAAGTTTTTTTGCGCCCTGGTAGTTATAAAAAATAAAACAAAAACACACTACGTGTAGAATACGAATTACAGTACTGTCTTATGAATAATTTCATTAACATTCTACAGACTTGAGAATGCATCAACCCACACGACAAATATTATTATAATATAAATGCGAAAAATTAAATATAAATTAGACAAAGAGGATTAAAGTCACGATAATAAAGATCACCATAGAAGAAGAAAAAAAAAATGATGCTGAATAGTAACAAGAAATATGAAGTAATCTGTGCAGTAAATATTATTCAAAATTATTCGTCCCAAGTATAGACTTGACCGAGTTGTATTGATAAAGATTATGAGTATAACTAGAAATGAATGATGAAACAAGACAAAAATTTCCCAGAATGTTATGAACTCGAAAATCGCGAATGAAATAATATTCACATCCATCATGATGAAATTCCACAAAATCACTCAGAATTCTTCCATAAATTGCTCGAACTTCTTGAAATTATATTTAAAAATACCATTTCTGATGCAGAGATAATTCCCGGAAGCAAATCAAATAAAAAATTCAACGCCTCAAACTTGAATAATTTATTTATAACATCGTGAAGCAAAAAAAAAAAAATATCATGCCATAAAATCCAATTGTAATTCAATCAACATGTTTACGTCAAACTGATTGTATAAAAATAGTAGCACTCCGTACAATCGTCATAAAAGCAATGTGTGCAATAAAAAATATTTACAATATCATACAAAAATAAATTTAACATCTCAATTGAAAAGAGCGTGAGAGATTTTTTAACGATGTCATGAATATCATTCTCTTGACGTCAAACATGAACGGAATATAACGAATAAATCAAGCGATAATCGATTACACTACTATATATGCGTTATAGAACACGGATTCATATACACATCACCACACATATGTATAATAAAAATCAATTCTCGAACATCGTGATGCATAGTGAATTGTCGTCGACGCCTGTCTCTATATAAATAAATATACTCTGTATACATACTTCTCCGCCTAGCCAATTATAAAGCTGACCCGGACGTCTCTTGTTGCTAAATATAACACAACGGATGACGAAAAAGACATGCGACGCTGTTTTACCACTTTATTTACTTCTAACAATGAATAAAATCGCTTGGCAACTGCTGTCAAATATAAACATATCAACAATTTCTATACAAATTATTAATTAGTTAAGTGCACAATTCTCATTATTTAATGAGGTGAAATTGAACCAATATATCAACGCTCAGATGAATCTTTAACGTGATCATCATAGAAAAAACATGAAAAAAAAAGAAAAAAAACCACATCGCAATACAGTAAAAATAAGTCCAATATATTCCTTAGACGTGATTATCATCGATTGTCAAAACTACCTAAACTCAATTGAACAATATCAATTTTAATATAAATTGTCTCATCAAGTCATCAAATATTCCACTCATCCAATTATGATTCAATATAATCCGAATAATATCCGAATGCTTGATAAATCCCAAATATCAACATTTCTTTCACAATTCCAATCAAAACCACAACGTTCTACAACAATACCCCAATTCAACTAAGCCAGAAATTCCGTCTGTCATCAAAACTTCACAAACTTTTTCTCCTATATTCGTTGAATCAAAGAACAAAAGTAAATCCTAAAAATATCACAATGCACATTTGTTCAACTCCATCTTCCAAAAATCGCAAGTGAGAAAGAATAATCACGAATTCCAATGACATAAATTTGAAATAGCTTTCATTGATCTCAAAAACAAAAAAAAAGGCAAAGAAAAGAAAAGAAAAGAAAAAAAAACACAAACACAAATCCATTTGTCTTTTCTGTGAATTTTTGATTGAAAACTTCTCTATTCATAATTTCAACTAGGACAACATTCATCATAGATAACTCTTGGAAAAATAATTTAATCTTTCTTCATTCTATTCTCTTTCACACATACATACATTTCCGACGATTAAATGACACTCGTGTCCCATTAAAATTCCCTACATCAAGAGAAACATTCCCATATTCTTTGTTAGTTTATATCAAAGGTAAAGAGCGAAAGTAAAGTCACTACACCTACAAACACACACACACAGACACAACTAAACAAGTAATGCGTAACACATATCTCTATTCTTGCATCTATCAAAGGGATGAGTGACACCAAAGTAAAAATCACAACGTTCACTAACACACTCGCGCATGCCATCTCCATTATCAGTTGGGTGTTCGTAAAGCCGTGCCCGCCTGAAAGCCCAACGAGCAATTTTTTTGCCTTTCATATTTCACCCTTCTGTATCTGACGCGCATTACACGTACACGCACCCCTGTTGTACATTCGACTCAAATGTACAAAAAAGAAAAAGGAAAAAAAAAAAAAGAGCGGGGGAAAAGAGAAAAATATATATACAATAAAAGAATCGTATAAAGGGGAATACAAAAAAATGAAAAGTAATAGTAATAAAAAAATATAAAAAGAGTGTGTGGTATGCCGACCACAGTGCTTTATGGTATATACACTACGCTTATACTTCTCGAGCACCATTTCCTTCACAAGAGAGCAATAACGTAAAAAAGTCGAAAGGTAAAAACGTCGGAACTGCCTTCTATCTGTTTCCCTAGCATGGCTACATACAATCTACACCATACCACTTTAAATCGCAGCCTACTCTCACTCTCTCTCCCTCTTTCTCTGTCCTTCGGCCTTTTTTTTTCTCTCTCTTCCTTTTCTATCGGTATGTACTCTCTATACCATCGTACTCGTCGACTTTCAGCCTCTTGGTAGTCGAGTGGTACCTGAAGAGGATGACGACGACGACAACGACGAAGATGACGATGGCAAGTACGACAAAGAGAAACGGGGAGAGAAATAAGTGAAGAGAGAGTGTTCAGTAAAGTCGAGTGGCGCCCGCTTGTGCTCTTCAACTCAACTTTTCTCTCGCCTGATTCTCGTGCCTGCTAATGGAACATTCAAGCCATGACTTTGTTGTTTGACATTGCTTTCGAAACTATACTTAAAAATGAGAAACAAGGGAGGAATGATGAGTGATGAGTAATTTCTCACTGTTACATAGTGAAAACTTAATTTATACTTTTGTTTCAATTTCTATACTGAAATTAATACTAAACAGATAAATATCTAATTTGGAAATAAATTATATCACAATACAAAATATATTCTCACATTTTTCATACACACACTCACATTTATCCCTCGATAGTAAACATTTTTTTGTTCCAACTTCACTTTCAATAAAATATAATTCTTCTAATATAAAGTTGTATTAAAGTTTATTCAAAAGTCTCGACAGCATCATGACCGAATAATGTTCATAAAAAAAAAGGAAAACTGTCATAAAATAAATTTCAAAAATAAACGCAATTAAAATGAAAAAAATGATAACTTACGAAGTCACGATACTACAAGTTGCTAATTATCTCTATGACGCAATGATTCCAACGCAATAAGCATGAATAGACGTTTTATGTGAAGTGCAGGAGAATACAGATCCTTTTATTAGACAAGAAGTATTAAAACACACAGACTAATGAACTGTATAATGAAGAAAAGAGCATAAAGACAAATGTCGTAACACAATACAACACATGAATTTAATATATTGAGAATATATCAGAAGTTACCTAATTATGAAACCCACAAATAGAAAAATTAGTAACGCCATTTATTTATAATTTTCTCGCCAAAATTCTTTGTTGATTTATAAATAACAGACTCTGTCTAACGTACTAAATATCAATGTCTTCCTTTAACCATTCAAATTATTAAATATCAACGAATTTTTACCAACCTTTACTTGTAACTCATTAAAAACTCTTTCAATTCTCTTTAAATTAATTAACAGCGAACTATTGAATATAATAATTAATTTTTTTCCCCCAGAATTTCTCGTTGAGTGCTCAAGAAACTTCAGTCTAAATTTCACACTTCAATTATAAATTAAGTTTAAATTATCAAGTATAAAGTCGAGAATGCAATGGAGCGTGTGTGATAATATTCATCACGCGTGAACTTTAGTTTTAAATTATGTGTATATGTGTATAGAAGTGCGACATGGGAGAGCTTTCGATGGTTCAAACAAAGTTTGTCCCCGGAGGAGTCTGAAAGCGACCTTCTGCTCTCATAATAAAACTGCGTAGCGAGGTTTAAAAGCATAGATAAAAATATATATATATATATATGTGAAGAAGAAAAGAAGACTTTATATCGTCCACATGGACTCGTCTAAAATCTCCATCTCCCTCTTTCTCCCTCCCTGTGCATGTATATGAAATATTTGAAATGAACCAACACATTCTGTCATTTTATTATATTTTTACAGTTCTATTTCTCCTTTATTACTATTTCAAATCCCCCACACTTTTCCACTGGGAGCTGGTAGTATAATTTTTTGTTGGGAATATTTCTACTCCCCTTCATTATAACTTTTTTTTTTTTTTGACCAGAATGAATTATGAATTGATAGAAAGAATGAAATAAAAATGAGTACTCACACAATTCCTCGATAAATTGAGATTCGTTTGTGTAGAGAAGAATCGAACTGGATGGATCTCTTGAACAAAATCGCACGACACTGAAAAATGAATAAATATAAAAATTAGAAATTAAAAATGTGTTCGAAGAATATCAACAAATAAAAATAAAAATAAAAAGATAGATACCAAAAAATACGAGTACACACTTTATATTGCATTATAATTTCAATATCAACAACGAATATAAGTCATGATGACTTGTGGATGCTCAACTTCCTGAGGGGTGGGCCCCAACTAGTTTTAACCCTCCATTACATGGATATGTTTACATTGTGTCTTTTCCAAACATATTTCCATAACGTCACGGTATATTAATAGAAAATATAGGAATACACTAAAGTAATATGACTTGGAAATTTGTATATTTAATAATTCAATATACAGTTTCATGTTTGGAAATTAAAAATTGTAAATTCTTCACACACCTTTTTTCATACTGTATCAAACTGAATTTCATCAGGTAAAAAACAAAAATTCACCAAGGATAGAAACTGAAAGAGAGAGAGAGAGAAAGAGGAAGAGTGAGAAGAAAAAAAAGAGTAAACGCGCGCAAGTGCTGGGAAATTAATCAATGCGACGTAGAATATATATATTTACATGGATACACATAAAAACCTCTTCATAGATTTGCATATTTTTAGAAACTTGAAACACGTTCCCAGCCGCTTCCCCAACTGTTTTATATAAAGTGTGTCATAGATATGAATAAACATTATATACATAAATAAAAAATTGTTGGATGAAAACTTTAGCGAACAAAAGACGAACATAAATAATTAACCAATTTTAAACTAGTTCACAGTGAAAATTTACATTTGACAAAAACAGATTTCATTATCAATTCACTTCGCTACATTAATTCTCCATCATTGAAATGCCATAAAAAGTGGTGAACATTATCAGGATTTTAACAGTATCAAGATTATAGTAAAGCTCTACATTATTCACTATCAAACCAATTCAAAATAATGCCAAAACCCTCTCTAAATTATTTGTAATTAACAATCACATACCACATTCGACAGCCCTCAAAATTATTCAAAAGCATTTCATAAAATATCAAACAGAAATTCAAACCGAATGCATCAACCATTTAAATTCAAGATTAATAGCATTTCATAATCAAATAATCTAAATTAATCTCCATACCGTAAAAACAAACCTATCAAACACACACAAATCACATAGAAATATACTGAATACAAAACCAAAAACACTAAGAAACAAATAAATATTACCTCCCATCATCTATTTTCACTACCTCTCATAATCCATTTCAAGCTTCTAAACCCCAGATAATCTCCCATTACTCACTAAACCATCCCGCTCAGTTTCTTCCCTCACACGCATCACTACTCATTGCAACCAATCCATTTCTCCTTCATATAAATTTCAAAACCCCTTGAATCTTCAATTAATTACAAAATAAAAGTTGCATCGTGAAATCACTTGAAAAAAAAAATTAATTTATGTTTCATCGAATAATTGTCCGTTATAAATACACAACAATTCCCTCTTGTACATATACACACGCATAGACATATATAGTGTCTAGTGAGCGAGATTTTGTAGCCGGAGGGGTTGAATGAAGTGTTTGGATGCACGCGTATTGCAATTAATCGAGTCGTTGAGCTTGGCGCGCTAATGAGCTCAGCCTGCACACAATCGCGTTTCAGGGCATATTGTCGGGTCACAAATTGCTGGAGCACAGTTGCATGCAATCGAGAATGGGTATAGTAGTATGGTGGTGTTGTTAGTAATAATATTACTAGCAACAGCAGCAGCAGCAGTAGCAGCAGTAGTAGTAGTAGTAGTAGTAGTAGTAGTACAACTACCACCACTACCAGTAGTAACTCACCCTACGAAAGTGCAACTTCTGGGTTTTGCCTTCCTCATATACAACGTCTCGGGCTAAAAGCGCAAAATAATATTTGCTGTGCTATTGGCGGACCACGAAATACGATAAAAAGCACACGGGGAAAAATTACTTGAAAAAAAATTCGAGAAACATAGAAGTAGAAGTGAATGAGAACATGAAAGTGCAAAATCTACGAAAGAGTAAGAAAAAGAATAGAGAGAAGACGAGTACGAGTCTGATATTTGCACGGTTGCGACTTATGAGCGACATAAATTTCTTCTCTTCTTGCTTACGACCATCACCTCCTTCTTCCTCTATATTTTTTTTCATCCCCTACCACGTTACCTCCTTCTCTTTTTCACACTATACTCTCATCTGGCATGAGGTCACGCGCTGCTAGTATTTCATATCGCGCTTTTACCTTTCGTGGAAAAGCTTTCCGGGAAAGTGGAAATGAAAACGAAGAAAATAAAAAAAATCTTATTCCTTGAAAAACTTGTCATGCCATTTTTTAATACACACACATACATATTTATTTATTTATATATGTATATATGATAATTTACATTTTTTACTGCATCATTTTATATGCGCTAGTTACGACGTATAGTTTATAGTTTTGCCATATATAAATATTTTATATACATAAATATATATATATGTGTATGTTTATGCAATCCTTTCTTTTTCTTTCTTCATTTATAAAGGACATTATAAAACGCGCAGTGCTCACGATGAGTGCACTTGATTATACATGCACATTTGGTCGCATGGTAAATAAAATAGCCAACGTCATTTCCTGACTAAACGAACTCTATATGTGAAAAAGATCGATTAGATGTCACGATGTGGTTGCTGCCCGCGATACTCAAATAAAATACCCACCATCACACCGCGCCACTCATAGCTCCACTAAATATTCAACGACAAATATTTCGGTCCAACTATTTTGACTGCATAACAAATATACACGCAGTTAAAATTTAACGCGCGCTTGCGTCATTATTAATTCACGCGTGTAACTAAATTCAAAAAAAAAGAGAAGGGTGATGAAGAAAAAAAGCATATGAAACAAATGAGAAACACTTATCTTCAAGTTTAAATTAATTTTCTGTTTCGTTTCTCAGCAGTAATAAATATACATTTTTTTTTTTTTTCATCTAAAGATTATTTCACGCTCAATCGATCACGATTTCTTCTCAAGGCCCAAAAATATATCAAACACGCAATAATTAATACGTTACACACTCACGCATGTGAAATGAAGATTGAGAGTGATCGTGAGTCAGCCAATCACCTCTATTTCTATTATATAATCACTCAGATTCAAACTAACGAGTTTGAAAATTACTTAAAATAATTTATTCAGTAGAATATATATGAG
Organism: Meteorus colon; assembly: GCA_030523085.1. Lineage (NCBI taxonomy): Eukaryota > Metazoa > Arthropoda > Insecta > Hymenoptera > Braconidae > Meteorus > Meteorus colon. The sequence goes on along the minus strand of JAPYZH010000223.1, from coordinate 80,238 downwards.
AAATTGCTCATAGTGATTACAATAGCAGTATTGGAGTAGCAAATTATCTATCCATATTTGATTTTATATGGAAACTTCACTCAGATGTCACTGATGTTTAATTCCATCAATTCAACTATCGAACATGTCATCAACTAACCCAATAAATATCTGCATGAGCTACTAGCATTTTGATGTTATTATGCTTCTATTATTCGACAAGATACTCCGAGTTCTAATATAGAATATTGAACTGACTTTTTTTTCCTTAGCTCCTTCACAAAAATTCATAGTGCAAAGTATTAAGTATATGTTAAATAAAGCCTCGAACCATTATACGCACTTGGACTTTAAGTAAAGTCTTTTTTCTTTTGAACTATGTGTGCCTTTAATAAAACGTTCTTGGCGTCATTTTTCTCCCCTCGCCACACACACACACACACACCCATACACACATTCTTCCCCCCTTTTATTCTATTTTCTTTTTTTCCTTTCATTCCCGTTTCTTCATTTTTTTCTTCTATTCTCCCACTACTGCAAAGTTTTTTCTCTTCCACTCTAGGTACACACTCTCGCGTTTTCTACTCAAGTACTTTGCCATTATTTCTCGTGGGAGAAGGGCGTTTCACTGTAATTTCGCAGCTTATCACGCGAGGGCACACATTGAATCGTGCACAAGACAAACGACGTCTCACTGGCTCTTCCGTCAGAGTATCGCGCGCCACATTTCACTGAAAGCCAAAGGTGCAACAGACAACAACTCATTTTACCTCACATACATAAATATATATATATATATCTACATAAAATAGTATCAGTAAAAGTGTCGTGAGTCATATTATCGAGAGTACTTTCAATAAATCGTTGTTGCAAACTCGACCTAACTTTTCTCTTCTCTTTAAGATAATGTTCAACATTGCTTCACGATACAAGAACACATCTGAAAATAAGTATACACAAAGTATAACAGTGAAAAAAAAATAAAAAAAAGAACAAGAAAATCCCAGCAAGATAAAATATATATATATGAGAACATTGTCGCACAGTAACAGCTATTTTCCACCTGAAATGGCTTATGAGATAAAACGAGAAAGATGAGCACCTTAATGTGCCGACTCTTCAGCTTTTCTCCACTAATTCCACACAACTCACTGCATAACTCATTGTTGATAGCACGCAAAGGTATGTCCATAAAATAGCAACAATGAATGACTCACTTCGATATAGAAAAGAACAAGAACACGAAAAAAAAAGGTAAAAGAAAAAAAAAGGCGAAAAATACCACACGCCTTGTAGTATACATCAGATAAAACCGTAAATTTTCGTAGCTTAAAACGTTGCAATATCGCTCTGCAACAATATATATTCCAACTCAATGGTTGTGTGTGTGTGTGTGTGTGTGTGTGTGTGTGTATGTATCTCTTTTGGAAACTGGTATTTACTTGAGAATCCACAGAATTCACGTGCACGAACGTGCTTGACAAAGGGACTAAGGGGTATAGTATTATCAGACTAGTTCTATGCACACATATAAAGAAAGCTAAGAGCACGTAAGCTATAACTATAAGGCTACATAACTGATGGAAAAGCGTCTACCTGTATCTATATGTGTCCATATATATATTAGCTGATGCATAGGAGCGTGGAAAATACGAAAAAAAAAACGAAGAAAACAGAAAGAATAAAAGAAAAACGAAGGAAAAAGAAAATAGAAAAAGGCAAAAAAAAGGGGGCCTACAAGTGCCAGGACATGAGGGAAATAAAATGGTAAAATTGTCAAAGTGTTCATGCCCTCGCACGTTTGTGACAAAATTAAATTGTCCAAGGGACAGGTTGCCTTCATGAATTTCAATTGAATCCCAGAATATATTTAACTAATGACTTTTATTATCATTGTCATTATTCGTGTTTTTTTTTCTTCCGTTTTCTTTTTATTATAATTTTTATTTTTATTTATGACATGACGCGGGTAAAAGCTGCCGTTTAGCAAGTGGGGGGTTGGTAGTGTATGCCTGGCGGCTTTTCCTGCATAACAAAATACAAGTGTACTGATGTTTTATACATCTATATATATATATATGAGCCTTATAGCTATATACAATACAGCCGACGGCTTTTCGCACCTGTTGGAATGTGTCGGTTACGCTGCAGGACCAAGAGACTATAGAAGCAAACTTTAGCCACACGCTCAACGATGACCGTTCCTCCCTCTATATATTTTCTTCCCCTACTCACATTCCCTCGCACTTTTCCCCATATATGTATTTGTGCACACGCATAATGATAAAATATTTATATATATTTCCACGTACATGCCACAATTATTTCCCCCCATTTATTTTAACTTTTATTTCTTGCCACAAGACCAAACGAAAGCTAATATTTTTTTATTTCTTTGTTTATCTATATCTCCACTTGGTTATATTAGCATCATGATAATATTACACAAGCGATTGATATCGTGTTAAGATTCGTACGATGTAATATTTGTGACGTAAATGACAATGAAAGAAGAATAGTGTAGGATTTATTTGGATTTTTCTCCCTACAAACTAATGATAAAAATCTTTCAATTCTCGCAGCATCAATTCACAATTCCTCTATTTAACTTCTCTTTCTCTTTTATCATCTAAAATCAATTGTACTATAAATACAACACAATAAGCTTCATTAACCGCACACAACAGACAGGAGCTTCGATAAATTCTTTTTTTTTTATTCCCCCTCATCTCCACCACCTCCCTCATTCCTCATTCAATATATTTTTTTTCTCTCAATCTCCAGGAGATGCGCACACAGAAACCAGAAAGATTTAAAACACAAAGGGCGATGTAAATGGAGATTCAAGTTTAGATTAAAAGAGAGAAAAATAAAAATAAAAAAAAAAAGCGACAAACACATAAGCATGAGGAGAGGAAAATAAATAAATTAAAAAGATGAGAGCGAGAGAAAGACGAGAGATGGCGCGTGGAAATCAAGCGAAAGAAAATAAATGAGAATGAGAATATAAAAAAAAAACAAAAAAGAGAAAGAAAAAAAGAAGTAGAGAACTGGTGAATACACGCCAAGCAAGAAGAGAATGAACGAGCGTACAGATAGAGAATATAACAGAGAAATAGAAGAAAAAAAATGAAGGAACGCCAAGGAAGAAAAAAAAAACTAAATATATATATACACGAAGGACGAATCCAGCTCAAGGCGTCATCGGATAAAGAACAGACTGGTAGTGGAGTGTGTATAGTAAAGTACCCATACCAGTACAGAATAAAGCGCGGACAAGAGAGAGATTTCTCGAGTCGACTATACATAATGTGTTCGCGTACCAACTCGACCACGTTGGACGTTTCTTATTCTCCACCAGGTAATGGGCTTGGGCTTGGTCGCTGTTCTACCTCTCCTTTATTCCCCTCTGCATCTACCGCCCTCACGCAGTCTCGTTCACTATTTCCACCATTCTTTCCTCTTCACTATCCTCCTTCACTACTGCTATTAGTCATTATACATACTCACATTGGCTTCTGCACTCCATATACCTTACCATTGTATATGAAATAAAAACACACTCGCACCTTCATTCCATATTTCTCTCATGATTTCACCGTGCAATATATGTATATATATATATAATACGATTTAACGTTGAATTTAAACCCTTTAAGTATAGTAACTGGCGCTTGGTCATTAAAAATTCAACTGTGTAATCCAATGATGTTTTTATATCTTATTTTATCTTTTATCCCATAGCAGAAAACATTCCAATGAATTATTGTCATCCATAATTGCAATTGATTATTATTTAAAATGAGTAATAGTTCATTTTGATTTAATAGAACACGTTTGTGAATAAATAAATACAATTTATCCATCAGTGTTTTATTTTTAATGATTAAATTAAAAATAATTATATCAATTGCGTATATAGAATTTTAAATAATAATTGATAGGAAATATTTGTGTACTGAATATCAATAAATAATAATTATCATTCATTCAATTATACTATTAAATATTTATCATTTGACAAATGGAACGAGAATGTTTATAAATTTTCTATTTAAAATAATACATCCGCAACATTTAATCTGAGATGAATGAATAATCACTCAATTACTTAATTGAACCTCATCAAAATACAAATCTATTGTTCAACTAGATAAATAGAATTCCAAACTGTACAACAGCTACACGATCTAGATAACTATCAAACCATTATAATCATTCCAATTAATATAATTAATACACATCATTAAATCAAATGCAAACAAATCTTTCTTGTACATACCAACATATTGTTCATCAAACAAATCTACCACATCAATGCTACACACAATTCTCTATCTCTAAAATGTACCATCTCCCCATTCTTGGCTTCCAAAATAAAACCCACTGTGAAATGAAAAACGCAACGAAGTGTTAAAAATGCATCACGACAGTACATGCAATCCAGAATAAAAAAAATACACACAAAATTGCTAACGATAAAATGGATAATCGTGATCAGGCGCCACAAGGAAGAGAAAAAGGGTAACTCTTAACTCCCCTCAACACGTACAATTCTTACTACGAAGACAAAATGTCTTTTTTCCCCTCAATTTTTCTCTATATATATATGTACATAGAGATGTGCTACTTGTTATCCACGAAGAGAAGTCACAAGTTTTTCATGTGTCCAACTGGATGATTTTTCATCGTGTCTATGTGGATATATCAACGACAACTTCAATCCTGTCTCTTATTTTCGTATTTTTATATCTGTTCCTTATTTTTTATTCATACACCCTTTTCTTCCTTCCAACAGTTAGATAGCATATAATATATATATATATATATATATATAGATAATATAGGTGGATACACAGTGGTCGTTGGTATATCCAAGTTGTTGAACCTTGGGCAAAGAGGTGGATAGTTTCCTCCTGAGAATATAACGCGCTCTTGGTCTCTTCCACATTTCTTTCGACAAACTCTTCAGCCACACTCCAAGTACAAAATACCATCCACGTTCGCCCTTGTCCCCTTTGCTCCCCAAACGCTGTCATTCACCACCTTCCCTTCTTCTACACTTCTTTCGTACCACGACCCATTCACCCATTCCCTAAAGTCGTTCGGATAAAATTGTTCGTATAAGAGAAAGAGAAATAGAAAAAGATGGAGAAAACCAAGTAACATTTAACTCTTCAGTATAGTAGAACACTTTAAAACTTTAGTAATACACAAGTTGACGGTGTATTCACTGAACAAAAATAGAGGACTACTAAAACCGTGAGGTGAAAAAAAAAAAACACAAAAACACAAAAACAAAACGAGAAAAATGGTTTGTGAAGATTGGACAAAAATAAAAATAATAAAAAATAACAAAAACTGAACAAAAATTCCAAATTGAATTTAATGCACTGACGAGTACTAATATTTCCCCTTTTTTTTTTTATGCATGTCCGGATAAAATTGAATGTCCACAATATTCCGCCGAGGGATTAAAACGAGAAATCATACACGGAATAGAGGAAAAAATAAATAAAACAAAACAAGTTATACAGATGTAATATTGGATAGTGTGTATAAAAATGTGTGTTTGTCAGTATAAACGCATATTACGAACGTGCACGATGGATAAATTTTCAGAAATATTTTCAAAAGGTTACACAACATCCATCTGTATATTCCTTTTTTTGCCCATGTCTATCAATATAATCCACAAACATACAGATATTGTATACTCTCAAACACACTTCTGATCAGCATAAATAATTCAAATAAAAAAAAATAAAACAAAAGACTTAATGCTATAAACAATTCACACATATACGTATCTACACATCACTACATATTTACACAAAGCAAATAGTATAAAAAACAAAGAGGATAACAAGAACAATAACAACAACAATAGAAAGAGAAAATAATAATAACAGAACCATATCCAAGTGAACGAATTCAGAATGAGGGTAAAAACGAGGTGAAAAGTATGCACGCGGGAATGTAGAAGAAATAGAATGTGGAGGGGAGTGAGCTTTGAAACAGCCCCTAAAGCAGAGGGCTGTAACAGCCGATTGCCTCGTCCGTTTATCACGACTTCAATGTACATCGTATACTCTCTTTACCTTTTTTACCTCTCCTATCCTCCCACATTTCGCGCTTTCATCCATAACTTCATGTACATACATTTCATAGCAAATATATCTACATAATATTCCTATTATCCTTATTACTAAAATTACCCTCATTTGATAAACATTATATCTGCCAGAAGAATCTTTCGGTGTATTATCTTAATAATCTCAAAACACAAAAAAAACTAAACTTGTAATTGAGAAGAAAATTCTGGTATTCAAACGTTGGTAGAGTGAACAAAAACAAAATAAAATGACTAATAAAATAACGCAGAATGTGTTGAGAAACGTAATGTTATAGAATACGAAGTTTGAAAACTTTTATCGTTCGAATTATGCTGCTCTTCTTCGCAAAGTGTATAATTTTCTCACAAATCAATTCAACGATTCTCTGAAATTAATTCTATCTGAGAAGTACCACGTTCGCTCTCAGATTCCACAATGTAATTTCTTTAAATTATCATTCTATTATTTGTTGAAATTTTGTGGTGTTTTTTTTTCATCAAATTTCGCTGTAATGTTCAATTTAGTTCGCTACAGATATGGAAACACGTTAATGTTGAATAAGAAAAGTTTTCACATTACACTAAACAAACATTCTTCACATATGTTCTACCCAAACACGTAAATATATATATATATATATATGTATACATGACCCATCAATTTTTCAACACCATCTCCAACATAGAAAATAACATAATCAAAAATAAACAGGAAAAAGGTGAAAGGAGAAGTGTGTGATGAAACCGGAAAATGACTGAAAATAAAAAGAAAAAAAAAGAAAAAGAATGGATATATATTTTCAATGGATCGGTCCATTCGCACCTCCACAAACCTTTTCGCACAAAACCGACTTTTGTTAGTGTGTACATTGCCGCCACATTCACGACACTTTGGCGGTTAATGCCAAGAGAAATAAGCCGATATCACAAACGCGCACGTTTACGAGTATGACTCGTACAGCAGGCAGTGAAGTTGGGGGTGGTGTATACTACGACGTCAACAACAGCAAACGACAGCGACGACAACAACAATAACAGGCATAAACGAGCCCTGTGAACGAGCTATATGCACTGCTTCTGCTGCATTATTTCGATATCTTTATATTTATTATTGTGATATAAAATTTTTTTTTATGTCAATATCGTGTGCGATGCTATTGTGTCGCCATGTTTGATATCTTTATATATTTATTTTTCATTCGCACTATCTTCTTGCTATTTTACTCTTTATTTCTCGGTTGAATATCAAATTTTGATTGTACTTTAATGTCAAAACCTCTTTTTTTTTATTTCTACTGTTTTCTTTGTTCATTGTTTTTGCTTCTGCTGTTATCAAATTTAATAATTGAAAAACCATTTTTACATTCGCTAATATATTGTGAATAATAAAAAAGATGATTCAAGATAATCAATAAATGATTTTCATTCAATAAAATAAAATGAACTAATTGTAAAACTTCTCTAATTTCATTCCGAAATATTAAATTCAACTCTTTACTGTCTCTTGATTTTTCAATCAAACTATAAAACTGTGTTCATTAGTAAATTAAAAAATTCTTGTAAATCAATCTCCATTACGTTAATTCTATAAAAAAGAAAAATAATACAAATTTACTAATAAATTCCTCAATAACTATAAAATACTCAACCAAATCGAGTCTTTAATAATTCAAAACCCAAAATCACCACTAATGATTCAGCATCTTACTCACCTAAATAAATTACCGACTAATCAATCACCCTTAATCACCCATCAACCCTATTAATTTCAATCAAACATTCCTCAAACATTCCAATTATATAATTCAATCAATTAAACCAATATAAAATTAGACAAAAATATTATGCAATCAGATCAGAAATCCCTCTCACAGTATCTACATTTATAGACGTATGCATAATCGTATATATTTATGTCGATCGATCTTTCATAAAATCGTGACTTCACGAACGTTATGTTTATATAGAATAGAGCGGACGAGGTCGGGTCAAAGTGACTGTAGCATACGGTATCCGCCGTAGAGTTTATATCATGGCACACAGAACGAGAAATCGAGAAGCAAATGTAACACTATATATACTCAAACGTTCATGCATATATATATATAAATATATATGTGTGGCTATCGTCTCGTCATTATCGGCGGAATAATCATTAAACTGAATAGTCAACTCTGTGTATGCAATGCCGGGAGTATAACTCGACGCTTTGTCCTGTCGTTTAGTACCTATCCTCCACCGCCAACGCATTGTACTCAATATAAATATACACACAACGTGTTATAGAATATTGAAAGCCTTTGCCAACAGACGTTTATTTTTTTCCAACCAAAGTTGTATTGAAATTTATTCATATACAAATATAAAATATAAATAAATGTGAGTGAAAGCCGCGTGCACAATTTTCAACGGTACAAAACGGAAATTTGTGTTGGTTATTTATCGTAGGTCGAGGCGCGAGAAAATCAACTCAATTTCAATACATTCCAATAATTTTCTCGTGAAAGTTTCACAGGCGCGCTAGTTGGAATCATTTTTTTTTCTTCATCTCTCTTTCAATGTTTCTTAATAGCAAAGAGAGAAAATAGAAAAAAAAAGGGGGTTACATGAAGTAAAATTATTCAATATCAGTTCAATATCAAAAAGTGTCTATTGACTTAAAATTATTATTGCAACTGACATGAATATATTGCATTATTGCTATACATAAATTTAATTGGAATATTTTTCTTTCATGTCTCTACACGAAATCTTATGAATCTTTATTGAAAAACCACCAGTTTAATCAAATAAATAATGAACAGATACAAAGTCTGTGATTTAATTTTTCAACTACACCGAGCAAACCTTTGCCCTATATTTTTTATTTTTTAATAGACATACTGAACATGATTAATCCATTATTGATTTCATATAAAAGAGAATGTAGTGACTTCAAATTATATTAATCATTAATACTTCCAAGTTTCATAAGTGCACACTCAATGTACAATAAATTTGTACATAAAACTCAAACATATGAATCAAATAAAATAAACTAAAAATATTTCACAATAAATCTCATCTCACTCGTGAATATTTTTCCAACTGCTCTATCTATTTTAAACTAAAAATGAAGAAACTAATTATCCAAATTATTTTTATTTCTCCAAGTGTATTTTTATCTTGTGACCACATTTGTGCAATTGCATTCTGTTCTCTTTCTTTCACTCCAACTACATCGAGAAACTGTTGAAATCCAACGAGAACATATATATATATATATATATATATATATATGTATACATAAATTTATGCTATAGAATTATTATTTTGAGATGCAAGAAACTTCACAGATTCTGTACAACATATGAATGCACAGATGCACACACTCGAAAATTCTATGTCTGGATTTATTCACGATCTTCCTCACTTTCCACACTATATCTCGATCCTTTATTTATTTTACTACACAGTAGAACTAACTTTGGAAATGACTTTTGCGTACTGTAAGATGCTGGCCACCCTAGCACATTCAGAATGGAAATTGACGGCTGAAATTGAGGGACGAAACAAAGACAGAGAGATACAGAGATAGACAGATTGATGGATAGATAAATATGGAGAAATTTCCACGTGCTGAAAACTAAGAACTGCTCGGAATTGCTGACAACTAAATTTACTTCACCACCGTTACTCACTTAATTAAAGATAAACTTATATCCTTGAATTGAATGAACACTATCAAAAAAATAATCTATGAATTCAACCAAATGCTATTTACAACTTTGATTCATCTAAACTTTCCAGGAACAATTCCACTGACAATATTGAATTATTGGAAATACAATTATTTCGCAATATCGTAGATAAACGAGCCTTACTCAATAGCATTCTCCAGTTCATCCAGTATTATTAGAAATCTGATACGCAATACGCGACATCAAAAAAAAATAAACATCATGAATATAAAGTCGTACAATTGATTCTTTGAAACATAACACACCTGAAAAATGCCACCTTCCACGCCTAAAATTCTCAATTCATTTTCTCATTCTACCTGTCTCCGAACTAGCTGAAGAAAATAAAGAACTATCACTTGTCGACATTGAAAATCAGCCATAATCGATAAATATCTATTCAACAAAAGAAGAAAAAACTCACAAAAGAAAAAATCACCATGAGAATAAATCGACTTTATATCAATGTATAACTCCACACAAAACTAATCCCAATGTAGTTTCATCAAAAGAATAAACGAACACAATAAAACCTGAAGAATGCAAGGGGATGATGGAGAAAGCATCAAATAGAGAGGGGGAAAAAAGAACAAAAAAACTGCGAAAGAACAAAAAAAAACTAGGAAATTGATTGGGAAGACACAACTTGTCTTACCCACTCGGATGTCGTGTCCGGCTTCAGAAGATATTCTATTTCTCTCTACCTCCCCTTCTCACCTATTTCTCTCACCCTATTCCCATATATATATATATATATACATTCTGTGGGTGGATCTATAATAAAAGAAAGTTTATATGTGGCAGTGGGACACCGTTAAAAGAAAATTTCAGGCGATTGCCAATTACTTAAAAGCGAGAAGCAATTTCAACGTTGGTGGAGAGACTGAGAAAATCGTCTTTCTGGGCCACCTGTATTACATACCCATATATATCTATATATATATATACACTAGATACTCCTGCGCTCGAGAATCTTCAGGGACTTGAAGAAAATTCAAAGTCCACGCGACCATTACGAGTGATTATCTCTCTGTGCAGTTTCTATTTTAATTTTTTACTTCCATCTTCTTTTTTTTTGCAAGTTTCATTCTTTCATTCTTTATTTCCCAACACTCACCAACATTTTTCCGGCCTTGTTATTTTTATGTTTCTCTACTTACTGGATAAATGATAAACCAAGCGGAAAAAAAAAACGTAATTAATATAATAACAAGAAAATTCATGAAAAAATACTGGAAAGACAGGATTTTAAACATGTAAATCTTAACGACTTTTCAATTTATGGGTAGAAGAAAGTTCAAGAAAAAAATATTCATATATATATATATATATATATATATGAACTTACAATGTTGCTTATCGTAATCTTGCATGTGATACATCAAGTGACATATATAGAGGATAAAAAAAAAATTGTATATACATTGCATATACAAAATAATGTGTATAACGACTCTGATAACAGACTTAGGAAGGTTATAAGTATGGCAGTGTGCCTTTTCCAAGATAAAGCATCGCGTAAAAGGCACATGGAGCATAACTATATACAACATGCGCTCGCATAACCCAGTGTAATTCCACCATGATTAACGACGCGGTGGCGAGAAACAGTGAGGAGAAAATGGTAAAGGGCATCAAGAGGCAAACAAAGTTTAGCCACCGAATGACGAGCTTTTCCATCTTGTACAATTTATATCACCAATTTTATAGTAAATTCAATATTTATTTCACCCATTTATTTATTCATCTGAAACTTAATGATCGTAACTAAAAGTGGTCTGTGAATTTTCATTGAGAAATAATGCTGAATAAGGGAAGTTTTTAGATAATAATTGATATTTTCTTTTCTCTTTCATTCTTTTCTGCACAAACAAAAATGATTTTACTCCCATTAGATTACTCTCATTAAAAACGAGCAAAATCAGTGGAGAATTTCGAATAATTCAACTGCAATAAACTGAAAAACCAATATAAATGACACTTTATTATATTCAGCATTTTCTATTCTCAATTATTTTTCAATCATTGCAAATATTTTCATTGAGAAAATACAAATATATTTCTGTTCAACTACTTCCATGAATTTCATTCTATTAATCAACACATAATTACACCATCACAATCAGAAAGAAGAAAAAATACTGTAGAGCAATTTTCTCAGGAAGTCATTCAAGATTTCAGTAAAACAAATTCCACTTAATTATCAAACTCTCCTGAGCTTTTAATATAGTTTCATCTCGAGAATATTTTCTAAAATACCTCTGAAAATGTAGAGAATTTATTGGATATAACCCCAGCAACTAATTTAATCCAGCACAATATACATGTATATATACATGCATACATATATATATATAGCAAAGAAGTAAGTGCAATAATCAAGTAACACATTGTGGTCATATTGCCAAAATGAAAATTGCAAACTGCTTGGCACACTAAATGTGCTTATCACTTAGTGAATTAAATTCTGTAGCTGCACCAAGCATACATATATCTTTGCATTCACATACGTGTATGTACTCAGTAGAGCAAGAAGCTGACTATACAATCATCATCAGATCGCACCAACGCCACTAATGGTGATTAAATCGTGTACGATTTACGGCCAACGGTATTTCATCCAAACGCAGATGACTTTAGTAATCGCAGCGTATAAACTTTGGCTCAGGAGAAATTGTCGGTTAACCCATGAATTTCAATCCATATATGTATATGCACGTATACCTATGTCATATAACAATTGATAATGGAATGTATGAGAAGAAAGAAAAGTGCCAAAGAGTTTGATCAAATCTTGTGAAAGTGATGAGTCGAATATTACAAAATACTGATGAACTGTCAATGCCATCAATCATTTTAATTTTAGACTTAAGTCACGTGACTAAATTCATTTCATATGACTGTAATCAAGATAATTCAAATTGTTGATATAGAAAACGTGCAGATAAAAATTTGATTGTTAATGAAGTATTTGTCATAATAATAACTATTTAAAATGAATTTCAACTTGGGCTAACGACAAATTCATGGGAAAATATTAAATTACAAAATGTGGTGACTAATGATTTTGGAATTCATATTAAGCAAGAACAAACTATGAAAAAATTACAGAAACCTCAATAATCGTTAGGGTGTTATAAAGAAAAAAAGATAATAAAAGTACGAAAATGTTAAAAATGTCACTCAATATTTTGTTCATCGAAATTTTAATAATCTAATCAACAATCGAAAATATAATAAAAATATTATAAATTAGTAATCTCACAAATTTGCAATTAATCATAATTAACAAATTACTAATTTTAAGGCCATACAATTGTGCCCTCCTGAAACACTCATGAACTGAAGCCCTACAAACTTCAACTACCCTAATATACATAAACAAGAAGCTACAATGGGGCCAAACTCTGCGTCATCAACTTTGTTTAGTGAGCACACCCCAATATCAGAAAAAAAAGGGCATCGGACAAAGAAGGGACGAGAAAGAGAGGGAAAGAGAGAAAGAAAACCCTACTTTCAGAATAAATCCATCATAATATCTTTATAAACTCCATATTCAAATAATAAGGAAAAATAAAAGTCTCAGTTATTAATTCCAAACAAAAAAAAAAAAAATAACCAATTACATCAGAACAGTTCTCTATATTTACATAAACACTTAAATTAATTTTTTCCCTCAACCTCAGATAATTTCAAATAAATGATGTGTAATAATTAAAAATACAAAACCGTAAACTTCCTCACCATAATCTTGATATGAAAATAAAAAAAAACTCTACAAACCACCCATAATTTTTTGCATGCACAGTTGGTAATTATCCATTATCCTTTTTACTCATTCCAGTTCCACTTTACTATCCATTGGGTATCTTCAACCCAGATATTCCGAGTATCTCATCCACTAAATTCAAACTCACACTTCATCCGCATCCAACAATGCAATTTAAAAAAATCAATAAATAAAACATCAGTTCTTTTCTTTACCATCATTCTACTTCCGTCTCTTCTCAAAAATATAAAAAATAAATACCATACATAATACCCAACTTATCCCAGTCATCGATTGCACTGTATACACCACACACAACGCCCTTCATACCCGATTTTCCCACGCCCATATAGTCACGCACCAAAGACGTTTATTGCCATTTTATTTTCATTTTTTCCTTTTTTTTCTTCTTCCCCCCTTTTTCTTCTCCACTCGTTCGTTTGCCGTATGCTACGCAAGGAATTTCTTGCCAAACTCATGGGGATATCCATATACACGTATATATATATAGAACACAGAAAACCTGATCTTCGCGCAGTACAGCAGAACGCGTCTTTTCCTGCAGCGTAACATTTTCTCTCGCTCTTGGCACTGTTGGAAAACGTGCCGTAGCATAATTTTCGCCATATAACTTCTGGGGGGTAGATCAAGATCGATCCCATGAGATTCCTTACAGTGCACGTCTTCTTATATTCTAACCTTACTCGCACTCTCTCTCTCTCTCTATTTTCTTTTTGCTACCGTTGGGACGACAAACTTTCGGACGCAGTAGTGGAAAATTGCACGATTGAGATCGAGTGAGAAAAGGAGTAGAAAAAAGAAACGAGTTAGATAAATGCATTTACCTAGAATCACATCAAGTCGATTGCACTGTGTATTATACTATTATATATTCATTGCATAGTATATTATATATATATATACATTAGTTGTGTCGCAGCAATGACGCGCTTGCGCAATAAACATATACATGTATATAAATTGTCAAATGCCAACGACGTGACGTTTGCACACACGAAAGGACTTTGTATAAAAGAGAGGACTTCTATTTACGCGACGTTCCACTGTCGAAGATTAATTGCCATTGCATTTTAATATTATTCTTCTGTATGTGTATACAAAACGCTCCTGTGATACACGATCATACAGCTAGTTGCACATGAAAAAAAATGTACACATTGAAACTAAAAAAAAAAAAAGGTTCATAAAACACATTCCACAATTATGAATATCAAAGTTGCAATTAAAAAATTGTTATATCACTTAAATTCAAAGAGAATTTTCCTTTCTCATCGTGTGAAAAATTTTTGAATATTCACTACAACAGAAAAATTACGGATTCAGAAACTCACAAATGGTTATGACCCGTAAAATAATTGATTAGACACGACCAAGAGAGAAAACAACGTGAGTAATGAACCGACAAAATGAGACTTTTTTTTCTCTTGAATTTAATGTCTCATCTCATAACTAAGAGTAAAAAAATAAATGAGAATTTTCAAAGTCCTGTTGTTTTATGGATAATAAAAGAAAAAAAAAAAAGAGGAAATTTGAAAAAATATACATTGGGCTAAATATCATTGGTGTCATCATGAAAATCAAAATATTTATTACACCTCAATAAACCATTTTTTTCCCTTCATCATTTTTATCTCAAATACATAAACAAAAATTATTCCATCAAACTAATTATTTTTACTTGCATGAATACCCTAGTTACATTCTATTTCCAATTGAAAGAATTCATCTATTTGAAAACCACGAGATTATTTTTTTCCGCTCTACAGAGTATCACGATAATGAATAGATACATTTTTTTTCTATTCCCACGTCACAGTATATGCAGCGAATATGTAAAATAAGCGAGCGAAAAGAAAGAGAAAAATTAAAAGGGGGAATGAAAAATAAAAATAAGAAAAAAAAGAATATTTTATTATATACATATCACAGAGAGCATGAGGAGAAAATTGCGGGCACTCCGATTACTTTTGTATTCTCTATATAGCTACTTCAAAAGCTGTGTGCAATGCTCGATCACAATGTCCAATAGAGATGCAAGTAAATGTATATATCTATGTACAGGACGAACTGTGTATATATACGAGACAGCACCCTCTCTATTACTCGTTTCGACCCTTTTTATATGTGTACTCGTATATATGAACACACAAGGGAACTGCTCAAGTTGCATTTGCTTACGCGCAGCTGTCACGCTCAGGTGTATATAAAAATTGGAGGAAAAAAAAAAATTGATGGGGCGGAATATTAAAAGAGTAGAATGATTAAAAAATAATTTTCGAGCATGTTTGACATGTAAAAATTTTATTGACAAACTAAATTTTTGTTTTATCTCATGACTTTTTTCTTTCCACCATTCAACGTTGTCAAATACTACGAATGATAGGGAACCCCCGTTCAGCTACAGAACTGTATAAACATACGAATCTATTCAATTGCATTTCAGATCAACATAAAGAAAGTAATCATCGTCAACGTCTCCGTACTAAATTCATACATCAACGTAAACTTCCTGTACAGCGGCTACATTATTGATATTTTCTAAACGACATTTCACGAATAATATTCACAAGTTAATAATCCTATACCTTAAAAAAAAAACCGCAAATATTCCGTTCAATTATCTTCAGAAACAGCAATAAATTAATAAATGTATGAATTTCATGTTTCCACAGCTACTCATAACATCACCCCCTAAACCAATTCAACATGGGACAAAACTATTTCATATCATATAATACACCGTCATATTTTTCAATAAACTCACGTCATCCAAAACCACATTAGAATGCAAAATAATGATTATTTATGCCAACAGCACACACACACACTCTGAAATGATTAATCCGGACGGTGATCGCATGTTTATGATGTTAATCACAAACGTTTATAAATACAAACTTTAATGTCACGTTATATTCTACGAAAGGATAAGAATTTAGTTATTATTTTCGCTTTAAGGAACATAAATGTTTTACCAAACAAGAATACACAGACAAATATGTGCGCTGTTTAAAATCCTCACGCGCAACATCTCGACGCAGCATCGATATATAATACCTGTGTATGTGAGTAAGTCCCCAAGGGGGCCCCGAACGAGAATTAATCCCCTCTATATCCGTCCGAAACACACACACGCACAAACACACATACGCATAATACATTTACGCAAACATGGGGACCACAACGGCAACAGCAGCAGCAACAGCAGCGGCAGCACCTATCCTATATAGCACCTTCTGGGACCAGCTTGGGAGCAGGCAGAAACCGGTTTCCTCAACGTCTACAATCAAGCGCTCTCTAACTATACTGTACAGTATACTCAACCAGACGGTACAAAATGTGCGCTCGCGGATTAAACTCGAATATATGTATACACAATGAACGAACAGCCACGAGGGTTTACAATGATTATTTATGTAATTTGTCGCTGCGATGGCTTTTACCCAACAACATACGAACTTGGTCCTTGAACCCAAAAACATTATGTCCTCTTGTGTATTATTCGTGTACTTTCGTACCCTTTGTGTGGGTAAATTCATATATTATATACATCTCTATATTCATTGTGTATAAATTTTATATTTATATATTTACGCGTGGGAAAATAATTAAACGCAGCGCGTATAATTAGCAACGTCTGTGCATTGTGAATAATCTTGACCCGCGTCATTCTCTCGAGCGTGTAAAGTTTGGTAGAGTGGAAATAATGGGAAATATATATAAACAAAAAATTTGCTGTCCGAGATAGACACACACACCTTAGTTGCGCCGTTCAAGCCTACAACAGTGTCTTATGTCTTTCTTTTGTTTTGTTTTGTTTTTTTTTCCGCAGTACTCATGGAATTATTACAGTTCCAAGAAAAAAAAAGGTCGCACTGAAGTCAAACCTGGTATGATAAATAGAAGAATGAGGGTATAACAACATTTCATTTCTGAATATGAAGTATTTGTTCTGCTAGATAATGAACACGATATAACACGAAACATCGCTACATCTGTGCACGGATATGTGTTAATGAAGCAAAACTAAAGATGATGTTCTCATTTTTTTCACATAGTATTTCATTACTAGTATATTGACGATCGAAATCCATGAAAATTTTCATAGATTTTGATCAATTATTCAAACTCTTAGATAGGACTCAATAATCATCCGATCAATAAAAATAAATTGTATGTAGGAAAAGTAATATCTGATTCGATTGTAATTGAATATATTCAAATGTTTGACTCTAAAGAACTCCAAAACATAATTAGATTGTAGAATATTTTCGTGCAATACTAATATTCACACATATCGATTTGGGGAAGAATCACAAAGTATTACGAGAGATGAGATTCGTGAAAAATGGAACGTTGGATTATCAAACTCAAAATGCCTTGAGGAAAAATTAAATAAAATAGAATAAAATGAATAAATTACTTTGTAGAAGACAAGCGAAGAAAGTAACCAGTGCAATTCATTCTTATACAGGATGCCAAGTCCGAAATGACTTTGAGGGCATAGAGCACTCTTCTGTTGCAAATAAAAGTGCTATGCAATTGAGAATAAAAAAAAAGAGAAAGAGAGAAAAATAAAAGACAAGAGAGTGAATTTTTTTGTGAGTTTAAGCACCATGTCAGACTATGAACGTAAATATGATCCAAACGAGATGTAAAAAAGTGCACACACAGACCCAGGAAGTTCTATTATAACTATATGCAAACATGGAAAAAAGTATAATTTGGTTTTTTTTCAACCGTAACTCTGACATTTTCACGAGGAAAAAAAGAAAATGGATTTCTTTTTCATCCGTTGTTACGCTTCACCGACGTGCACTATTGTCAACTCTTAAATTCATTGCAGTGAAACAACAACGTAATGAATAAAAATTGAAAATTTCGTTCTGATGTATGGGCAGGGTCGAAATTTTATGGATATTCAGATTAATAGATAGCTGGGTAGATTGGAAAAGTGCTAGGAAATTTATGGTGGAAATGGAATATGCAGGCGAAATGATATCCAATGCAGAGTGGATAAAGCTTATCGGAGTAAATCGAACATATGGATGAAAGCAAAACAGAGGAGGGTGCTCAAAGTAATAAAGTTTATGTAGAGGTCGACATTCAGCTTCTTCGTAAAATATTATTCATTCAACTCTTTCGGAGTTCAATATTTATCAATGTTTTGCAATGATTTTGAATAAATATTTTAATATTTCCTCGTAAGAACTTGTTGATATAAAGAGGTAATTTTTTTCGTATGAAGATGATACCGATAAGTTTTATGAGAATAAAATTCTTTTAGTTTTAGAAAATGTCGATGGTTTATTTCTTTACCATTTTCCAATACCATTGAGGATTATCACCATAATCACTAACAATTTGTTGTTCGTTGTCATTTTATCCCTCCAGAATAATTTCATTCCAAATCAAGATTTGCTTCATTATAATCCAAACCATAATTTTTCCCGGAAATATTTACTTTCAAACCTTCGACAAACTTTCTCAACAAATATCAAATGCTTTCAAATAAAATTCCATCAAACTTCCCCTTAAAAAAAAAAGGAGAAAATTGTGACAACTTCTAGATCTTTATAGATAAAGAAAAATTCCAAGAAAAAATGAATAAATAAAATTCCATCTTTCCGTGTCGTCGCCCACATTATTCGCCCATCCCCCTCAACACAAAAAACCTTATTCAACTATATAATAAAAATAAAAGAGAAAAAACTCACCAATCAAACTTCCCAACTTGACGAGCTAATCAAAGCAAAAAACCTCCGGTCAATCACCCTTCCACGCATTTACCATCAGAGCCACCACGCGACACTTTTCAAAGAAACGGCTCAGTCTTTCTCCTCGTTGCATCAACATCAATTCCTCACCCTCTCTATATCAACCAACCACTACCCAACATCACCATCCACTATCACCACTCACAAACCACTACAACAAAACCAAACTAAAAAAAATAAATCAACTCTTGGGATAAAAAAAATTCCCTCAATATTCCACACAAGTCCCGTGCGTCTACAAATTAATTTTTCACCACTCCCACTCTCTTCCCCCTTTTCTCCCTAACCGCAGTCAATAGACAAAAAAACCGCCGTCTTTGGCAATAAACAAAAATATACTGATCACAATATATCACTCGCGATGACCAAAAATAGAAGAAAAAAAATTTAACTTTGTGGTGGAAATAAAGCCCTTAAAATACTTAACTCTAAAATACAACAAAAATACTTGTCACAACTCATTTAGTTATAATATATATATCAATAAATATATTTTTTTCCTGCACCCGTGCCCTCCGCCTTTCCCCACTTCCACACCAACATATAAATACTCAAAAACTCAAACTTTTCTCACCACCATTTTTCGTCCATGTTTAACAGAATATGTTCCATTAATTCTTCCCGCCAATTCTATTTCTATAATTTATTTCAATTAAAATGTCGTATAAAGTTCGAAATAAATTAACGAAAGTGTGCACAGATTCGGAAGAGTACACTGCACACGCACAAAAACACACTCAACACCACACACAGAAACGGGGATAAACTTTACGTGAATAATAATAACACGCGGCGGCAGACAAGTCGCAACTGACGAGCGAGAGGCTTAAACCGCTCGACCTCCGAGACCGCGTCGCTCCCCTCCACTCTTATAATTTCTGTGGCTCCCTCTACCTTCACCACTGCTATCCAACCACGTTTTCCGTCCAAGTACCTCAATCCCCCTTCTCATCGTTCTTCACTCTTGTAGACCACAACGACTCTGGTGTCCTCCACGCGGTACACCGTCTCTTGTTTAAGAATAATAATATTCATTTGTTTTCTCTGTTTCACTTGGGGAGTTTGTTATTTTTCCGTCTTTTATATATTCAAGCGCTCCCTTTACTACGGATATTCATGAGTGTACAATGAAGGGGTCTGAAGGGAAAGGGATCTGATTATATTGGTTGACTGCGTACCGGCTTCAAAATCGGGGACTTATTCTATGCCCACTTTTTCTTCTTTCAATCTACCTTACCTCGAACTGCGGTTGTGTATGTTGTGACCAACAGAGTCTTTTATACATCACCACAGTATATACAAGCATTGGGTCCTTCATTAAGATAGTTTTGTCACGCAGGAGCGTATTTTCTGGGTGAATAAGGTGGACCCATTTGAATAAACAAAGAAACATTTCAGTTCATTTAATTGATAGGTTAATCAGTTGAAGAGAAATGTATATTCAATCATTTATAAATGGTTCGATAAATCTGGTAATGTATACAAAATTATTTTCTATTTCTATTAATTTATTGTATTTGTCTACCTGCAATTGTCCAATGATCCAACTTTCTTTTTTTCTAAAATAATATTCAAGCCATATCATGGTTGCACTTTATATAAAAAATTGGCACCAATGCCAATCTTTTGTTTAGTTAATTCGATTTGAATGAACACGCATCACTCGAAAAAAAAGTGATCAAAGCGTCGCCACTGATGTATAGCATCATTACGTAAACCTGATATGCTTCTTTGTTCATTCATTTCATTCACTCACAATCAGACTGTACTTTTATATTAAAATATTTCTTTCACGGTCTGTAGACCATTCAAAAGTTAGAGCGATCCAACAAGTTTCTGATTACCTCATTAATATCAATTTATTACTTGTGGTGTTTCTAAAAAATTATGAAAATTCAGATGAATATAAACATAAAAAATGCACATCTAGAGACAAACTGTGGATAATTTTATGAAAATATATTAATTTATTTCGAGTTTTACAGTAACTCATTTAATTTACAACTGGACAGTTGAACATAGTTAAATTCAATAGTTATGAAACATTAAAACTACAGAACTGTACGCTAACAGCTTTTCAAAACTCCTGTGATATCGTTGTAAAATATTTAATTAAAAGTAGATGCATTTCATTCACTCCTCATGGTAAATATCCAACTCTGCTGTATATCACATCATAAAATCATCTTGAAATTTACTAACAGTTTATGAGAGAAAATGCATCAATTGAGAAATTAAAAATAATATCAACTCAAAACACCAGGTCGACAACAAAATAATCCCTCATCGCCTCTACTAACCATCACATGTATATCTTTCTCTATGATTGATACACTCATACAAAACCATCAATATTTTCAATATAAATGTCAAATTTCATATACTAATTTACGATACCAGCAATATTGCTCGAATTGATTACAACCTTTCTTATTAGGTCAAGTGTTCATTTCAACACTCTTGCTTCAACGTCATTTTTCTCGCTGGTTTCCTCACTATTATTCTGTGACATAAAGTCATTATAAGAAAAAAAAAATTATAGATGCCAGAGTAGGAGGGAAGAGAAAAATTGAAGAATTTATTGTTGAAACATGAGCAACGTCACGCTTTGGGATTGCAATTTTGGGGTAATACTCTCTCTGGTCGTCTTAAACAAGATTCTCGACGTGACATCGCGTAATTTGACGGTCGCTCCACACCTCTATATACAGTGTAAGCATATATATATATATATATATAACTATATGCTACTCACAAGATATATATTGTATGTATACATATATACACTATGCACGACCGTGTTGTCCTTCGGATCAAGCACCAGCCCGAAGCAATTACCACGGAAGGGACTTGAAACCAGATTGACTCGAATTCAGAATCACAATCGTCCTCTCTTCCCTCGTACTCAACACCTCAACATCCTCTCTATGCACATCATTTAAATTCTCTAATCTTCTATATGTATATGCATCTATCTTTATATCACTTCATTACCTTTTCATATGTATTTTTGTTATTTTTATATTACACTGCTTCTTTTTGTTATTTTAATCCGTTTGATCTTCTTTCGCTTTGTCCTCTCAATTCTCATTTCTAACCTCATTTCATTATGATTTTCAACTAATGAAGCGACAAACTCTGAAAGCAAATTTTATTCATCTTTCACAAATGTTTTTTCCAATTAGTTCACTGCATTTTCATTACATTAATTGTCAACATATTGAGCAGTGTTGTATTAGAATATTATGAATTTCGATCGCCATATTGCTATCATCCTGTTTACATAATTACTCATGAATAATTGAACATTCTTTCCTTCCTGATTTCATTCAAGTGTCCCTTTCTTGTGCCACATTAAATCACATTCCATCGTGATCAAACCTTAAATTGTAACCAACTTCCTACACATAATCACACAACTTAAATATACAACACACATAGCCATTACATAGCTACATAAAATAACATCAAACAATATACTATTAGTTACGAACACATATAAGCTCATGTAACAACACATTTGTACACCAGAATTAAATTCATATACATACCTAACTACCTACACATACGTCATGTCAAAACATTATATTCACCAAGCATAGTTTCTCACCGTGTGTTACCAACTCTATACGAATTAGTACAATTGTCTAGGAAGCTCCGGCGAGAATACCTTCCGTCCTTCATACATATACAACGCACATAGAATTCTACCGCACGTTACACCTGTACAACACGATTTCCACCGCTTTCCACCTCACTCTTCCCCTTTCATCTATCTATCCAACGACATATGCCCTTTGGTTTCTATTATACAAAGTAGTCAATGAAGAAAGGGAACAGTGCGGTTTTATCATTGCACGCAAGTTCTCTCTAGTGGATTTGTGTACGGTGATATAGGCCTACTTCTCTTTACTTCCTTCCTCTTCCACATCTCCTTTACATGTTATAAGCGAACTATGTGTAGAAAGACATGTATATACGATCTATACGGGATAGGTATAAGAGAGATAGAATGATATGAAGTTGCCAGTACTGACACGTTTTAACATTCACCCCCTTTGTGCGTTGGCACATACTCAGTTGGTTGCAACTGTACAAGCGAGTGTGAGGTGACATACGCAACAATCCTTCGGCTTTCATGTGACGCTTTAGTGTAGATGGTGATACACGCGTGTGTGTCTGTATGTGTTTATAGATTTAGTGTAGGTTGGACGTATGTGCGTTGCCCCAACTAAACAACGAATCTGTCCGTGTATAGTTGCAATGGCGAGGGCGCCGCGTGGTGAAACTGCAGTGCAATTCCCAAGCGAGTCAATTAGCATTCAATGCATAATTTTCTCCCTCTGTATTAATTATACGATGAAAGACCGCATAATTAATTTGATATTCTCTGTATGGGTAAGTGTGGAAAATTGAAGGAAAAGGAAATTGTATGAGTTGGGATTGGTGATACGGATGTTTGTGTTTGAACACTATGAGTGGGCATTTTTCAGGGTTGTTTGTTTACCCTAATGATTATAATAATTAGGATGGTTTTGAATTTGACGATGTTTTTTTTTCCTTTTTTTAATAGTGGTTCTGGTTGTTTTACTTTCTTGCTTGAATGGCATTTGTGTGAAGAGGCAGATTCAGTAATTTCAGGGACTGGGAACAAACGAACTGATTTCCTTGCTTTGTTTTTCTTGAATCATTCTGAAAGTGGTTGAGTCGTGTTCTTGTTATTTTCAATTTTATTTCGAAATCGTTGGCTATATTGTTATGCTATCTATGACACAGATCAAAATATATTTTTGTCGTTGGAAAATATCTTGTGATGACATTTTTATGAATTTTCACAGTGAAAAAGGTTCCTTTCAACTATTTCAATAAACTAGAAATCCAACGGAAAAAATATCTCCCATATGGCACGGTATCACGTCAACAATAACACAAATATTTTTTTTACGAGTGAAAATATCTTCGTAATTAAAAAATTCTTCATATCTACTTTCTATTGAACAATATCAAAAGGTAAATTCTTTTTATGAGGATGTGAAGTATAAAAATTGATAAATGTTTAATTAAAATTCTTTTTCATTTTTGCAGTGTGATCTCTGTTATACAAAAACACAATGTATCACAAGATGGATACAATCATCGATCGCAATACCAATTTTGTGCAGTCAACGAACCGAAACACTTTTGCAGACGATAAATCCTACCAATCATCATCTGAACTGTAAAAATTTAGAGGTAAAATGATGATCATGAATTTATTTCCAGTATTTTTTTTACTGTCTCTTTTTTCCTCCAAAGAATAAATTAATTGTATGATTAAAAAATTCCACATGTGTACTCATATTAAGTAACTATAAGAGAAGAAATTTATTTCTATGAATGGTGAAAGTGTAGGAACTAATAAATTTATGATTAAAATTTTTTCATTACCATTTTTTTCAGTACGATCTCCCCTGGACAATGAAACAATATGGTAAAACACGCACGCATACACACGCTGATCGCAATGTTGATTACTATATTGACAAACGAAAATACTTTTGCAGAGGATGAATTTCACAATATGAATTGTCGAGTATTTATATGCAAGATAAGGTGAAATAAACAAGCGTGATAATGCTAAACGCTCAGCTTTCTATCGTGAATAATATCACCATCATCATCGTCGTGTCAGTAGGCACATATTCACGCATTGCTTTATATTAAACCATGTGTCTTTGTTCTTCTCACTCTTGCTTCTACTCATAACTATATATATCAACGGATAATCGGTTGATTGCGCGTAATACGAGCCGTTGGAAATGTCAGAGAAGAGGGAATGAAGGGTTGAAAACCCATGCTGTCGCTCGTTGTATAATACACACCAGCATTCACGCGACAATGAACGTAGATACAGGGTGTGCGTGACACACGAGAGAACACACTACATAAAAGCCAGGCAAGCAAGGCACATTTCAAACCCTCACAACCCTACTACATGATGCCTACATACGTATGACTTTTAACGTGCTTGTTACATACACCTGAAAAATAAATAAAACAAGAGAGAATAAAAAGCAGCAGTATAAATAATTGAAATATCAACATGCTTGTTAGAGAAAAAAATAATGAGCCAATCAATTTGGCTATTTACACTGTAAAATGTAATATACAAATGGGATAGAAAGTACAAAATTCCATTCAAAGAATTTTATTGTGCAAATTCAGTGAAAATGTTCATAGGGAGAATGTTGAAGAAATTTTTTTTGTTTGTCCTGTATGATTTGATATGAAAAATCTTTTATATCCTGGGAATGAAAAAATTGCAACAAAATACATTTGTGTGCGTCAATTTATTGAAAGATTTTCCAGATGATTTTTATAGAGCCAAAAGTTTATCCATTCGTTTGTATTTTCCAATTTTATCATTTTGCATAAAAGAGATCTAGACGAAAAATTCTGAATTATGCAGAGCCGAACAGTTGAAAATGCAGCCATATGGAGAGTACGCAGAAAAAGCTGCAATTCTCTAGTAAAGTTAATGGATCAAATCTTAATCGAGTTAAAAGCACTATGCGATAGCTGAATTTTTCCATCATAAATTCGCTTCAAAAATGTATAAGGTACTTCGATTCCATGTTATATACAAGATAGGAAATTTCAATCAGTATATTAATTTACAGACGTCGACATAAGTTTTCCTGTGTATATTGGGGCATGTCCTTCTGGCTCTATCTCAAAGCACCAGTGTCCGATGGTTGGTATGAACGACGACATTAGCCGCCAGTGCGCGTCCAATCATCGTGTGTGCTGTAGTGTGCAATAGCACCAGCTATCGTCATCACAAACTATATATGTAATATGTATACATATATATACGTATGTATAAGACAATGTTCTAAGAAATTGCGTGGTATCCATTCAATATATGTATCTATATACATTGATGTATATAAATATATATAAATGTAGGTAGAAAGCTTTGAAATAGTAAAGAGTAGTTTGTATTCGCGTACATGGCCACTGGAGATACGTGAGCAACCAGTGGCATGAACTCTTTCAATTCCGTCTCCGCATACGTAGATATATTGTCATTTATTTATTTATATGTAATATATCTATGGAGTATTTTGACCCAACTCTGGTGTCCATTATTCAGATTAGTGCAATCGATATTGGAATTGAACCATTTTTCTATTTCAATTCTTAGTTGAAAATGAGATGTTTTTGCGCTTGACAGGGTATGATAAATTGAACATTTCTTGATATATTTAACACAGTAGAAATAAGCTGAATATAAAGCATACAATTATTCCATTGATTTTCTTCATTTTTCATTATTAACCGAATTGTTGATTAAATTTTTACAGGAGCGAAGGGCTGTTTTTATTCACATGACTCTGGAAATTGTTTTGGTTCATGAGACACTCTATCCTGATGATGATAATACAGATGAAAATGACTTTCACGTGGAAACAAACAAAAGTGTAGATAAAAAAGTAGAATTATTAATGAATATTTGAAAAACACATGGAGATATATGTGTTTATGTGATATGCGGATTTAAAACAGACTTTCATATGGCATCGTTGCAGACTGCGTGACGCTGCATTGCTGAGTGAGGGCGTGGCGATATATACGTCGTTGAACGATACGAGATATCGCGCTTGGTGTTTGTTGGCTCCCGCGCCCCCGCAATTTCTCCCCACAACGTCGTCGTCGACGTTGCCTCATCATCACTAACACAATGTTAAACACCATCCTTGAGGCTTTGCAGATACACAATATATACCCATGCATATGCATGAATATATGTTTAATAATATGGTAAATATGTATTAGAGATTGGTACGTTCATATATATGTTTGCAGTATGCCTACGCACATTGTAAGTGTATGTAGAAGTGTATTGGATAGAAGTTTGCTGTGTGTGATAGTTGTTGGCGCGCCTCGTTCATAAATCTTGCGTCTAGTGAGGCACACACGCGAATACATATATTCGCATGAGGGCCAAGGTGTACACGCAGAGGCAACGCGTGCAGTTACAGGCAATTAGTGAGTCGTCATATATAGATATACATTATATGACCGGTATAATTGCGAGTACATATATCTATCTATGTGTATATACATGTATGTCTTTTGAGCCATATGAGATTGTATAGTTAATTATAGATGGTTGTTATTTATGCTTTTTTCTTCCTCTTCATTATATATAAAACGAGAATTATGATAATTAGAGAAGTATATCCAACAAGAGCGACGAAATAGAGAATTATTTCTGCTAGTTGAAGAATTTTTTAGTGTAAAATTTTTTTCAATTGTATTTTGTCACGCTCATTTGTGTGATAATTGAAAATGCAGACATCGACAATTGCCATTCAATCCAGTATTATGTTCATTCTCTATTTTCTTTTTTTATCATTCTTTTGTTTTCACCATTAAATAGAAATGGAGAAAAAATAATTTTCTTGTCATTTGTTCAAGAGAATGGAATGTTAGAAGAACAAATATACATTGTACGGCATACAGGTATCGTTGAAATTGAAAAAGACGAAAATTAAATGAAGTTAAAATTACAATATTAATAGATAGAATAACAGTGATGATGGGAAAAAATCTCATTTTCCGCTTGGGAGAGAATAAAAGATGAAAATGAACAAAAGGAAATTTAATGAATCGGCAAATTCTTGTGAAATGGAACACTTTATCTCGGAAAAACGTAACATGGATCGATGTGATATCAAATTAACAGCGTATACCAGATAATGTATATGTCTATGTTAATATATAGGGAAATTCTCGCGGTTAGAAATATAATTAAATTTTCTACAATGAGTGACACGTTTTGTCCTTTACATTGCAGCATGAAATTAGATAGAATGGATACCAGATGGATATACATATATATTCCAATAATAAAGATGATACTGCGGTGGATAGTCATTATCAAGGGATTTCAAGTTGAGCCATTTTATAACGATCGCAAATTTGCTTCCGCGTACATTTTTTCAACCAACCGACAGAAATGCCTGATCACCATATGTAAAGTTAATGTTAGTTGGTAGATAACGACAAGAGAAGAGATAACGAGAAATTAAAATTCTCATTCCAATTTAAAAATTAATTCTCACTGAACATTAAAAGAGAAAAACAATTACCAACTACCATATGAAAGTATGATCTTGCAGATATTAAAATTTTTTCAATTACACATTCTTTGAAGAAGAACCATTCCAGTCGATTATTTGCTGTCTATACAAAAGAATGAAATCAACTGCGAATTATTTGCGATATTTTTTCTATCGAATCTAATTGCCAATATTAAAATATCTTTATCTCAATAATGATAAATCATATCATATCATAAAAGAAGTGTCATCCATTGAAGATTTTTATCCACTGAAGTCGCTTCACTGACATTTATCCACTACTCTTTAATCGTTTCTATATCGTTCAAACAAAGTTGGAGAGCAATCGTGACACAATGGTTGAACTTACTTGATAGACATTCAACTTTTTCCACCACTATTCATACTCGGATACATTTTTCATTCTGGTTTTATTCTGATATACAACAATGAAATGGTCTATCGAATATTCCCACATGAGAGGCCATTAACATATGAGAAGAGCAGTGATTCGAAAACTGATCATGGCCCATCCCTTCTTCAACTAAATAAATAAACAAATAAATAAATAAATAGAATTGGCAAATAAGAACGCCAACTGTATGAACTTGGATAAATAGACATTAATTCATCTAACTATACCGATAAATCGAACTTGTTGCCCAGTATTTCTTTGAATTGACGACATTCTATGAAGGGGCAGGAATCGAGAGGATATACGCTCGACTTATATACATCTCTACCTTTCTTTCTCTTCCTCTCCCGCTCTCTCCCCATCCACATATACATATTTCCTATATATATATAAACACTATAAAGACTTCACTCGCACAAGGAGCAACTCTGGTAATGGCAAACTCGATGTGGTGTTGTTGTAACCTGTTTTCATTTTTATTGTCCGCATCAGGTTTCGCAGAGCGCGCAGGTGAGGCGGTCTCGCTCCTTCTAGCTCTCGAGTTAAACTATCCAACCTCTCGTATTCCGAACTCCGCATTTTATCTGATCCTTTTCCCTTTACATTATTCCCTTTTTTTCTTTTTTCACTACATCGCAAGCTAACGAACAAAGACAACCCGGCAAAGTCACATAAAATACTTTTTCTAATCCTCTTCATTACATTCCATTATTTTTCATTTTTTGTCCATCGTTTCGAATTTAAGTTTGGAATTGTAATGCAATTTGTAGAGTTTGTATTCTATTGTCGAGTTTTATATCACATTATCAAACATTCAACTTGCAGACAAAAATTACCAACTCTATACATATAAATACTTTTTTTCTCCAGCTATTGAAGAAATCAAATGAATAACTACATACACTAAATTCCTATTATTACATTAGATGATCATAATGAAATTTGTTGAATCATTGTATTAAACCGCTCAATTATTGCACAAATACATTGATCATTGTATGTCAGAATATTGCCTGTGAGTTACAATAGCTGATGCTGATGTACTTTATTGCAGTTAATTCCATTGAGGAACGCAAGATATTATACACATATAGGTATGTAATATGCATCAGGATCCATTTAATTCAACGGTGTGGTTTCACTCACTGTGTTAGAGAAGCGTACAGTGGAATCAATGGTTTTAGGTCGTCGCGCTTGTACAAGTCTGTGCATGTTAAAGCCGATGCCGATTCCTCTACATAGAGATGTAGTTCCCAAAGTTATACCATTTCACTTCAATCCTATATAACCGTTGTCGTTTTGCGCTCGCGACCACTACTATTCTGGCTCCTCTATGGAAATAGTAGCATTATATATAACATACATGGATAGACCCACCGGAATATCCGTTAGAACTAAAATCCACTCTCCTGTACGCCATATCAGGCGAGCCCGCAAAACTTATAGTCCGTGAAGTAATCTTTGTGCGGTTACAACCAACCCAGATTGGCTCAAGTATGCACAGCGATAACTATCCATTTATACATTCTTGTATATATACATATGTAATATCATTATTATATTTGCAAGTGAGTGAATGTGAAAAGTGAAGATCTATGTGGTTAGCTATTTCTCTATAGTGCAAAAACCGAAGTTGAAATTGTTTTGGCAGAGTTCTCAGTATTATGTTACATTTTATATGTGGATTTACATGTAGGTGTGTGTGTGTGTGTGTATCTGTAGATGAAAGTTTTTCGCTTAGAATCTTAGAAAAAAAAAAGGAAATTTATATTTATGTCTGTGTATATTTCTTTGTAGATGTGTCCTGGCACGCGAGCCTGTGGTGCTTATCATAATGGAGAATCCGGAAATTGGATCGGATGAGTATAAGGGTGAAAATTGAGATTGTATCGTGAAATGTATATTGAAGTAATTTTTTATATTATGTTTGTGGATGACTATTAAATTGGATTTATTGGTTTGTGTGAAGCTTTATTAATTTAATTTTTTTATCCAGAGTATTTTGATTTATTTATTTCAGGGGAGTGTGACGAGGGCGAGTTTGTAGTGTACGTTTTAACAAATGTCAATATATATTGTTACAAGTAATGTCGAGAATAGAATGAAACGAGAGAATTCTTGATGAAAAGAATATTTTTGCATTTCAAAGACGTAAAAATTTGATGCTAAATCCAAGTGCAAACTCGTAGACTTTGTCGAGGATAAACAAAAGAATAAACTTGAAACTGAAACTAAAATATATAATTTCATGTGTTACATAGTCTAGTCATATTCATTCTCTTCAATGAACCCTATTCACATTAGACAGCCTGGTGACGTAGATCTCAATCTTCGTGTATTATATTGCAACTTCGTCCAGGTTGTAATTAGCTATCATTATCCTCGTCAAATTAGACTTTGATCTACACTTACTACCCCAAACACTATTAACAAATTCAAAATTAATCTACGAATGATGTTTGTAATATGAGTTGAAGCCGGATGTTGAATCTAATGTTTATTATGATTCACATGAGGTCTAAAGCAACATGCAGTTCTCCACATGAGCAATGCTCACGTCTTGATTGATGCATCTCATCCATGTAAATATAACTTGCAATGGATTTCTCTCCATCTCTCCTACACATTCACGTACACAAATAAACACATGACTTGCGTGCGAGATGGGCAACAGGTCTTTGGTTGATCATCAGTTACACGGTCAGTAGATAATATATATATATGGGCAATCGATCCAGAATTTCAGTGTACTAATTATCGAATGTGTGTATTAGACACGTTTGCCTTGACCATACGCCTGCTTCTGTGGTTTCGCTCCATTAAACTAAACACAACCAATAAAACAGTACATTATATGTTTGTAAAAGCATACATAAATGTATTTTACATTGAAATAAATTACAGAATATTCGGTCTGTATTTATATGTATTTTCGTATGTAAATTAAAATGTGGGTGCTGAACATTTCATCAGGAAATGAAGTCACTAAAGTGACGCTGTATCGGGTTGTGATATAGCTTTAATGAGATTGTCACATCCAATATAACGAGTGAATGTATGTGTACTTGTAACTATACGGAAAATTTTCCCGACATAGCCAATGTCTACGTACCATAGGATCAAGTTAAAACTTTGCCCCCCCGTGTCATTTGCCTTAAAATTCGATTACAAGTTTACTCTGACGTAGATATTTAAACAAGAACAGTCACGCATACTCGCTCTACTCAATTGTGAATCTCATTGACCCAGTTTGAAAAATGTTATTTATGCTATTCGATGTAGGTATATATTAACTGGATTGTTTTATTTTATTCACCTTTTTTTTTCTCAGCTATCGTTTTATTTTATTTACACTTTTTTTTCGTAGAAAAAAAAAGTAGAACAATGATGGATACATGAAATATATTGACACTCACCTATTGGAATGTGTGGTGTGATTTTATTTCGTTTCTTTTATTTATTTATTTTGTGGCTTTTTTTTTATCTTTAACTTGGATGTTCGTTCAATAGGAAAAGCAAGAGCTTTTATGCTGCACTCTCTGAAACGGAATGAAGTATATACAATCCTGTTTACGGAAATGGGAATTTCTACTTACTGAACTTTTACTTCGTAATCTAATTTAACACACATCAAACAAACACTACATCTGCCGTATTGGAAATTTTTTCTTCCTTTTATTTTCGTTTTTCTGGTATGTATGTATATGGATATTGAATCGAAGAATGTAAATTCAATGGATTCAATTTTAGGTTTTCTACAGTGTCGTGATATTTTTTCATGC
This sequence comes from Meteorus colon, assembly GCA_030523085.1. Taxonomy (NCBI): domain Eukaryota; kingdom Metazoa; phylum Arthropoda; class Insecta; order Hymenoptera; family Braconidae; genus Meteorus; species Meteorus colon. Next base: position 47,554 of record JAPYZH010000223.1, on the reverse strand, counting down.
TCTTGAGGTTGAATGATTTGGGTGGTGTTTTTTGAGACGCATAGATGTATCTAAACATTGAAAATTGACAAAAAAAATACTGGACACATAGCCCGTGAGTATTTAAATTATTCTGTGAATATTGAAAATTTAGTGTACACAATTTCTTAAAATCATCAAGTGAAATTATTCAAGCATAATGAAAATTCGCATAACTTGATTATTCAATGTTAACAATTGTATGCAACAATGGCTTCTACTGCAGAAAGAAGAATAATAGTCATAGTAATGGACAATCAAATGCTGTGCTTACATATCATGTTATTCAGATCGTCATTACATACAGTCAACGATTTAGAACAATATTTTTGTATTCGATGATAATTCTATTCTCACTCGAACATTTCTTCGCTTTATTTCCATTTCAGTTTAGCATGAAAACATCAAACGAGACCATACACTTTTTCGTGTATAATTTCTACTGAATTCTCGCTGCTTCTCTTCATTGTAAATATGATTGATTTGTCAACAAATTTTCTCAATTGTTTTACACTTATTAACTAAATTGAATATGCAGTATTGTGTTCATCTTTCTTTTTCTTTTCCCATTCAGTAGAGCAACAACATTGATCAATCGATAATTTATCCTCCATACGTCTAATGTTTACGACAAACATGTAAAATGCAATAAGCCAGGTATGATCATTTATTCTTTTTATATTTATTGTTAAAAAATTGTGAAAAACTGTTATCGCTGTGACCCAGATGTTTTAATATTTAATATTTTTCCTAGTCACACTCGTTAACGCATTTCTCTATTATTTTTATAATCGTTGAATATTTTGTTATGTTTGAATGCTTTTTTTCTTTAATCTTTATTTATTCTTTTTCTCTCTTCTTCCAAACTACTTTGCCCCCAAAATGTACATGCACAGTATTAATGTATGGTATGTGCGCATTGATACAAATCTCCATCATGATTGTTATTCGAAATGCGAATATATATTTAGTAAGAATTAGTTTCCACTAACGTACATACGTTTTAATTAATTATTTATTTACAACAATGAATATATTGGCATATGTTATAACATTTACGTGGATGAATTTCGATACCGCACGCATCGGAGGATTAACAAATTTTATATAGGTACAGCGAGGAGTCGGTGATGGTGATAGTGATGATAACATATGTGTTGATTATCACTTTCACAAATTTAACACAACTGATTAATATGAAATATAGACTGAGTGTTTGGTCTTGGAGTACAAACCAACGGGGCATTCCCTCAAGACAAGACAAGACTATGAAATATACACAAATTCAAAATCCGCACTATGACTTTTTACCTTCATAGAATTATAATTATGTTTTTATTTCGTTTTTATTTTCTCTCGTTCATTAATTAAATTATGAAATATTACTTGGGACTATTATTCGATTAATTAACACAGCTGAGGAGACAATGGAATGAGGTCTTCGACAATTATTAGTGTGATATATAATATAACAATATGAGTTGTATAGAATTTTTGAATCTTGTTATTTTTTTCTCTTCAATAAAACATGAAGAGTATCTTGTCTGTCTACAAAATAATTGTAACTCCATTCAAGGGGATACGATTTTATACAACGCTTCTTTTTTTTGTCATTATTTTTTCATTTTTTTTGTTTGTCAATTTAAAAACCCATGAAAAAATAAATGAATACATTTCAACAGTTTGTGAATATATTGTTATTGGCATTCGTCTCTTTTCTCTCTATTCCGAATATACATATATATTTTGTTTTCTAATATTTCACTGACGTCCTTTTCATATTGGATTTTTTTTTTCGTCTTCATCTCATCACTACTGTTATTTTCGCATAGAATGCCTTTAAGTACACGTCGCGCATTCGTAATAAGTACGAGCGATAAATTGTAGTATGAACAGTGATGAATCGGCGATAATCAGCCAATGTCAATTTCCATTTTTTTTTTGTTACTTGAAGTATTAACAATTTGCTAAAAAACAATGCAGCCAATTATCCTGTTATTTGTCTGCGAATATGAAAGCAAAAGAGATATTATTACTGGATGGAAAAAAATGTTTTCTTCATAGCCACATGCTATTCCGTTGATATGAATAATCATGATTCCTCACTTTTGTTAATATATATACATGTTTGTATGAGCAGTAATCGCATAAATTTCAATCAATAACATATAGTGATAAAATAGAATTTTGACCATTTAATTGAAAATCAATAATCCGCGATCGGCTAGCAAAGTTTTCTGTTCAAGTCGAAATTCTATGACAACTCCCTCTTTTTTTTCGCATATATTTTATAATTTCAACGTGAATTAAATGTACGGATGTAATCTCAATGTGAATGTGTAAAATATTGCAGTATCCGTTTGACCAATCCTCAAATCTCATCCCCATTTAGAGCTTCATGTATCGGTAGAAAAACATATTTTGCCTGCTTTCATATATTTACATTGCTTGTGACATCACAAGTTCCAATTTCCTACTCATTTTTTTCATCTTGGAGCTTAAGGTCACGTTTTGCAATACAATTATTCATATACTTATTATTTGTTTCGAGTAATTTTCTTTATGTAATCAGAGATACACTAATTCATAGTCGAGTTTGGCAATGATATTGTCCCTAACTATTATTTGCATTATTATCGTGTAAAAGAATTTTTCATTTTTTGTTTCTCCCTTCTCAATCTAATTTTCTTGCGGTAAGACACAGGATCACACCAAATGCTGCACATTTGAAAGTTTGTATTCACTATTTGTTTGCTTGATTATCGAATATTATATAGCTAAAAACAACTGGTATGGAAGATTTCCAGTTATCTCTCAATATTTATTCCCGCTGTTTGCTCATTTTCTTGTCACTATTTTGGTGGGTCATAAATGTCACAATTCTACCTTAGGTACTTTTATCTATTGTTCGTATATGTATATAATTATATAATCATTACGTTATTTAGTTGATAGACATCTTTGCTTTTTTTTTGCATATCCTCTCGTTTCTTTAATTGAAGTAGAAATATGTTTGACAATAAAGTTGGGCAGTATTAACTTTCTCGCAAAATTTCATTTTCATCCACAGATCTACAGACAGATACACACACTAACATACACATATACATCTTCAATCGAACATTTGCATGTACACTATATTAATCAGAAAAAAAATCGAAATCAGACGTCGATTAGACTTAAAATTACAAAAAAATGCAGGAAAAATAAAATATGATTCAACGATAATTTAAGAGAAAGATAATAGTACGTTGGATATAAATATGTAATGGAAATAGGGATCCATGGTTTTCAATCTCAATATTGTGTGTTCTTTGGCACTAACAATTTTTTTCCAAATAAATTGAAGTGAAAAAAGAACAAATGAATCAAAAAATATTTCAATGTACTTTCCTCTCTCTCTCTCCCTCTTGCTACCTTTATCTTTGACAACAAAACACTTTGTCGCTCCTTTTTTTGTATAATAACACGATTAAATATCACATTACTACATAATATTACTCGTAAGAATATCACAATGTCCAAAGAAAAAAAAAAAGGTAAAGATACAACGAAGAAAATTGTAACAAATGCACTCGTGATATTTTTCTTCGTTGTATTTCTACTCAGAATATTTTAGTTCGCGATAAGTTCGTGTTCAACTTTATTTTTTTTGTTCGTGATATCTTGCCGTGATAATACCCTTATAATTGATAACAAATCTCGCGATTTAATAAATGAGCTAATACGTCACTTACAATAATAACATGTAATTTCAAGCAGTTTCACACAGGCAAATAGTTGAAGATATTTGATGAAAGCCATATTATTGATTCAAACAGGTTTACACATGTTACCAAGTATTGCCACAGTGAATTTAGCAGTAAAATTAACACTTGGTTTCAAGATTTGCCTTCCGTATATCAACCGGTGTTGTGAGTTTTTCGTTAAGAAATGCTTTAAGATCAGGTGTTGATAAAGAAATATTGTTGGTGACTGGTGTGTGCTGCCCAACTTCATCTAACGATAAAATTTCAGTTCCCGTTGGCGAATAACTTAATGTTGTTGCTTCACTTGTTGGCGATGTAACACAACTGTCGCCTACACTTCTACTTCTCGGTGTTGTCAAATGCGATTTCTTTAATTGTTGAATATTCAAAGATAGGCTTGCTTGAAGTGTCGTTTTTTCCGTTGATTTTAGATTATTATCTAATAATGATGGATCACCGATACGTGGACTTTTTGGACGTGATACATGCAGTGGACTGTCTGGGCTCAATGCAGTTGGCGAAGTATTACCGAGAATCTTTGAGCTCGCTGCCAATCTACTCGCGCAGGGTGAATATTTCGATAAATTTGGGAATGGTGGGGGAATATTACAACAACGAAGACTCTGATTGATAGTTATTTTGTCCGGACCAATAGTCAAGGACGATCTATTGAATTTTTTATGTGGACTCACTGCTGCCGATTTTTTACTTTTGAATGTTGCTCTATCGACAGAATTACTCTTACCGTGTAATTTGGGCCTGTCTTTCGTAATGTTCGTGTTGGTTGTGTTAGTGGCTATATTTGTTGGTTGATTCTTCAAATTTCTACCATTCCACAAAAATATTTTTGCTGATTCAGTGGCTTGATTGGTATCATTATCAACACCTTCAGCGTTACACTTTTTCCCTTTGTTGATGCTCTGTACTCGCGTCGCTTTGTTACAACATCGTACTTTGCTTATTTTTAAACAATGTGATTCCACTACGGATTCTATAGAGTTAAAATTAACTTGGACCGCGACAGTCTTTTTTTTTAGTTTGCACTGATTGTTATCATTGTTTGTATTAATTTTTCTATCATTTTCGAACAAAGATTTTGAGTCATCGGGACATTGAGAGTAATTTTCAACTTGTATTTTAACGACAATTCTATGTCCAGTTTGCGTATCATCATTATTAGTGCCCAGACCGATCGACCTTTTTGTTGCATTTTGATTATCCTCATCAGGTCCGCTACCAACATCACAACAATTTGGTACAAGGCTGTCGGTTGACTTTTTATTCCTCTTACGGCTCAGTATTTTCCCACTTTTCTTCTGTTTCAATTCGTCATTATCGGATTTTATAACTGATATTTGTTCCAATGATATACCTGTTGTGTTATTGCATTTATTTTTCTTATCATTCGAGTCTTTGTCTTCATCACATCTGATATTTTTTTGTTCCTCACAAATGAAAAAAACATCATCACTTGATTCAGGCGATGGCTCATCACCGCAAAGGAACATTGCACGGCTTATTGTATTCAAATAATTTGATATTGAATTGTCTTCATCTTCTTTAACAATATCACTCTGCTCATCATCGCTCTCCCCTGCTGTTCCTCCCTGACTCTGGGAGCGACTCAATCGACGTCAGTTTATTAACTCAACGCTAACAAAATGCTTCAATCTTTCCAAATACTGATTATAAAGTTCGACATCATTATGTCCAGCACCCTGCAATAGGAGATTCGATATCAATTCCGGCATTTTTAATAATAACAAGTAATAGGAAGACATACAAACTTGAAGATGGAAAAATGACAAATAAAAAAAGGTAAAAAAAATACAAGATAAACATTTTTACAGTGGAAGTTTTACCTCAACCCAGAGCGGTTCCACAGCCCGCGGGCATCTCTCATATATCGCGAGTCCGTGACTGATATTTATGACGTCATCTTCTGTACCGTGTATAACCAAAACGGGTGACATCACCTTTGGCGCTTTTTTTATACTGTAAACAATAAATACCAAAGTGAAAATGAAAAATGTATCCATAAGAAATTCATACCATCAGAGACGGCGTGATATGAATAATTTAGAGCTTCAATTTGCGAGTGCCTAAATATCATTGAATATTTATACGAATAGATGGAAGATAAAGCAACAGAAAGTATATTAAAACCATTCTGATGAAAATATAATAATTAGTGCCCTTGTTGATATTCGAAGCCCTGAATGAATATGGTGAAAAAACAAATTCACATCAAACCTAGGTCAAAATGAAAATCGATGATTAAAATTGATTCAAGTAGGCCAGACATTTAGGTCTAGAACTCAATAAAAACTTTCTTTTTTATGGAATAAAAAGACGATGTGAAACATATCTTAAGGACACTAACAGCTCCAAGAATTTCATTCGTCACGGCATTCCATTGCAACCACAAAAAAATTAATAATGTAACTGATATAATGGAAAAATAAGGAAAAATGTGAAATAGTCATTGATATATCAAAGTGATATATGATGATATAAGAAATAGCTCAACTGCCATATACTGTTTCACACAAAATCTAAATGTAACATGTAGAGATCAGACAAAAATCTTATATTTACCTGAGAAACGCATCGAAAAACCATGTTCTTTTTATACTAGGGAATGCCACCCTTAAACCAGACAACAATGGTGAATGTAGAATCACAGCACCAACTTCATATCTGGCAGCGAGATCAACCGTGGGTACAGTACCAATACTTTGACCATAAAGAATAATATTCTCCGGACTTATTCCATATCTTGTTCTCAATGCATGCCACGCTGCATCAATATCAGCATACAAATTTTTCTCTGATGGTTTACCTCCAGATATACCATAACCCGAATAATCATAACTAAATATATTGCAATTTATTCTCGATCCGAGTCCAAGATAGAAGCTTGACATCTGACCCAAATCAACAGCATTACCATGTGAAAAGAGAATGGTAAAACGTGCTGTAGCTGAACAACGTACAAATAAACATGCTATACGATTGCCCCTCGATGTTCTCGCATAAAATCCTTCGATAGATTCTTTTTCACGTTCAGTATAGTGCCAGTCAGCTCTCTTTGATAATGCTATTGCAAATTTCGTGCCTTCATCCTCAATAAAACTGTATGATGGCTCTGGTGGTGCGAATGCAAGCTTTGCAACAATCCTGGACGGACAGGGCGGACAGCAAAATAGATAACAAAATTCACTAAGTGAATTCATTATGATGATGACGTTGATGTCGATAATTATTGCCTCACAGTGGCCGAGCACTCTCTTCTATTGTCTTTTGTTATATATACACACTAGCACCAACACTTTTGTGTATCACGTCTCCTCGTTGGTGCTACGCATCTGTTACAATGATATATTCAAATAATCGCCAACGCAAACTCTTTTACGTACCCACAATTTCTTTTCTTTCGCGCACACCACGTTATATATTTATGTATATGCACATGCATATATAACGCCTATTGACTCAGCTGTAGCATTATTTGTTATCGTATCGGAGTATCGCAGTATCTCGTACTAGATTGTTAATACTCCTGTGAGTCAGCCATGACGATTCCAGTGTTTCATTCTCCCATTTATACGTTCCACAGCTCAAATTACCCTATGTGAACATACACAAACACCCACTCCCCGCTGCTCCACCCGCTTCCTCTTTATACTCAATTCTTCTGTCTATGTGTCTGTGTGTCTGCTTCTGTGCTACTGTGTATATATATTGATATTGTATTTTTTTTCAGTACAGTATTTCACATAAGGAATTTATTGATATTGTCATGCCGCCATTTTGTGCAAGAAAAAAATATACGTCTGATGTATTTAAATTATTTCGTATACATCGACAATTTCTTTTTTGCTAATTATTTAAATGTTTATATATTTGTATAGACACTGATGATTTGGAATATTTTTTTCCAGAAAATGAAACTCAGAGGTTTGAGATTGGTGTATTGTTTACAAATTTTTAGTTACAGTTTGATGTCTCGGATTGGTAGGCCTGACAATATCATTGTCCAATCCATTGGGATGTTATTGGGTGTTTTGAGATGAAATCCTAACCTATTGTCGTGGGCATAAAGCAGCCTTTACATGTAGGGCGGAAAACTGTGCTGCCGTCTACAATTTTTTTTGTGTTGTTCCTGTTTGTTTGGAATCAATTGAATACCTGAATTGAAACAATCTGCCATCGTGTATCATTCAAATTGTAACAAGTCTTTAACCACCGAGAAGTAAATAACAATAAATTTATCTTTTGTAAAAACATTTTTTTATCTCACTTAGATTCAAATAAGATTGAAAATGGATTGATAAATTTTGTATTAATCTATGACTCTTTGCAATGAAACTTCCGGATTTCGAACTTTTAAATCATCGCGTGACCACATTTGGCCCCGACCTGTATTGCGCCATTCATAAAAGCCCACCTTAATTGTTTACTGTAGCGAGGTACAGAGGTATGAAAAACGCATGGTAAACCATTAAACATATCTAACAGGTGAAATTAATTGAATAGCGAGCTAAAAATGCCGAAGGTTTTAAATACAACGAGGAATAAAGAAAACAATGAAATGCACGACAATAGCCACAATCTCAGTGTTATTAACCGATGTGAGATGACTTTGTCCATGGAAGATAAAATAAATTCCGAGGAAACTTATGTTCTTGGTCTTTGTGGCACACAAAAGTACGTATATTCCTTTTTTCATTCAAACAATTTATAGCAATCTCAATATGTATCGAAAATTATGCTCAATAATTAACTGCAATCATTTTTGTTTTGGGTATAGTGAACCAGAGTTTCGCATTGCCGTTGCACTATCAGATTATTCATCAATTGTTTACAATGTAGGCGAAACATTGTCAAAGATGATTACACTGACTGAAAGTTTTTCACCAATAGTCGGTATAAAATTCAGTCCAAACTCTAAAAACATTTTGTATACCGCGAAAAAAGATGGAAGTATAACAGCTTGTGATTTGAGAGCAAAAGGAAAAATTATTGCTGAATTGAAAGGTAAATATTTATCATACATCACGTTAACTATATAAATTAATTATTGTAAGTTTATTCATTCTGGCTGTTCAGATAATTCAGCAGAGGGCAAATTAAGACCGTTGGCTAGTTTCGATATTAGCTGTGACGATAGACTCGTCGCTGCTGGAACTGAACATATGGGTGGAGATGCATTTATACTGTTTTGGGATGTGAGATTTAACAATTCGAAATCGAATAGCACGAATGATTTACTTGGTGGATATTGGGAATCTCTTATGGATGATGTAACGTGTTTAGCATTCCATTCAAGTAAACAAAATGTTTTAACATCTGGTAGCACAGATGGATTGATCAACGTCTTTGATTTAACGCAACCATCAGAAGACTTGGCACTGACTTATTCACTCAATACAGAATCTTCAGTGGTAAGCTCCAATAATTCATGTGCGATCGTGATTATCAATATAATAGTTATATTGATATAAAATATCATTGGATATGAAAATAATTGGGATTGCTTTATATTTCAGGATAGATTAGGCTGGTTAAATGATGATATTTGGTGTACAACTCATACGCATTCACTGCAATTATGGAAGTGCGATGATGCATGTCCGTTTGTAAAACACGATCGGAATAATATTGAAAATTATTTGGTGCGTTTGGATGGGTTCTATCCTCATGTTAAGTCCTATTAGCTTGTCATAATGAACGGATTAATGCCATTCTTTGATTGAAATTACTTTTTGCTGCGTTATAGAATGAAAGCCCGGATAGTAGTTACCTCGTTAACATGCACAATCCTGGAACACTAGAACAACCTTTTCTGCTGATGGGATCCAGTTCAGTTAAAGGGTGAGACACTCAGTTCTGTTTTCAAAGAGATTGTTATTTGGAATTTTGTCACTATTTTATTTGCTTTACATTTGCAGGGAGAATTTACGTGGCGTGATTGTTAATGCGGATGGCCTAGAAGTGTGCTACGATTTTACGGGAAACAAACAAATTGTACGAGATAGCTGGTACCATGATAAGGTATTGATTGATGACTTTATTGATCGACACAAACTGGGAATTATACACAGATGATAATAACTCTTATGATTAATATTTTCTAATCGTTCCAATCTATATTTGCACAGAGTGGACTCTTGGTAACCGGAGGTGAGAGTGGGTTTATAAATGTATGGAAACCGAGTGAGCCGCTAACAATTCAACAACATTCAGAGCAGAAATCATCTGTGAAATTTAATGGAAAAGATAAGATGAATAGAGCTAAACCATATTAGAATAAGTCGGAATTCCTAAATCGCTGGTGATTTATTTGAAGGGAATGAAATTGAGCGGATTGATAAATTTGAATCCCAGAAAAAGAAAATGAATATGAATGTATATTATTACTAATTTTTTACAAAAAAGAAAAATAATCTTAAGGTTGAATAAATGAATATTTGAGTAATAATTCTTTATTAATCATTTAATTACCCTCTGGATTTATTTTTATTACAATAATAGTCTCTATGTACATTATAATAAATATTTTTTTGCTTCATTTTGTTCCGAGGCAGCTACTTTTTCGTCGATGAATTCAGTGAATGATATAATTATAAAAAACATAGAATATATGTCTTTTCAAAGTAGTCATAGGAATGCAACTTCTGGTACGCTTATCGTACTGAAATGTTATGAGAAAACGTTACAAGGCGCCATTAGAAAATATAGTAAAGCCGTTTTGAGGGAAACAATCCTTTAATATTATGAAAGGATTCTATTTCCACTTCTTTTATTATGTCTAAATGTAGTAGGTACGATTAATTGTCGATTCTTTCATATTGTTTTTAATCTTCTCCAACTATTTCAGAATAATAATTTTCATTTAGAGCACCTTAACAAATTTTTACGATTTACTTTATACACGATTCAACAGGGATAAATATATAAAACTGCTTTTTCATTCATTTTTATTCACCTTTCTTTCTCCTTGGCTTTTATTTTTCATCCGCAACACGAATCAATTAATGTATATAAGATATATAAAAAATGTGGAAGAAGAAAAACGTTACTCAGGTAATGAGCATCGTATAATGGACATTAAATTTTACTGGACTTTCCGAATAAAAGCTAATAGTAATAAGTCTTTGTAGAAATAGAAAAAAAAAGAGAATGTCAAATTCGGCATTAAACAACTAATAATTTACGCGATATAACAGTCTCGCAGAATATAAAGTCATATATAGTGTTGCATTTTAATTATTGAAAGTTAAATAGAAAAATTGAGAGCGATGTTAACGGAGAGAAGGACTTTGAATATTATCTCACGGAAGTCGTTTATATTTATATTCCAAACGCGAGATAGAGAGATAGATGCTTAATCACAAAATCGATCATCGAAAAAAATTATTTCATGTCACATTATATGACTATGAGATGAGAATTTTTTTTTCAAGTAAAGAATGATCACTCAAATATTATGAGCTCTCACATTAATAGTATCCCAGATATACATATTGAACGTCACATAAATAAAAATACATATTGAACGTACAAAAATACTTTTTCCATGTACATAATCATACCAACTCACAGAAAATCTGTATTTTCATAAATATGTAGTGACCGGTACACACATATGAATATGTGTCAGGCTTAGATTGAACATTCTCCCGGGCTGTTCTTCATTCATTCATGTCATTATTTTTCTTTCTCAAGTTAAATCTCCCAAATATTTCTATGCAATTTTCAAACTGTCCCCACCGTCTCGTCCGGAAAGAAAACTAAACGATTGTACGTGCACAAACATATAAAAAAAAATGTTATAAACTTGACGATCCGAATACAGAAAAAGAGTTAAGGGTAGGCCGTATCGAACTCCAAAATTCCAACACGTTAACGATTCGCACCGATGGATTGCTGTTTTCATGTTTTCCTCGTGTCGGTTTGAGTTTTTTTTTCTTCTTTTTTCTATAACAATTGTAGAGTTATTATGCGACATATAAAACGTCGTTGAATCACTTAAGCGTGACACATATAACACAGTTTTGTTAACTACTAATATTATAATTACTTAGTTAATATGCGGCAAAATTGAGTGGTCAATTGTCGAATATATGAGCGCGAAAGACTGTACACACATACGCCGCATTTGAGCTAGTCAAAGTTTATTGGAATGATTTCTTATATTCTTTTTAATTTTTAAGTTTTTGTATTTTTTTGTATTAATTTTTTTCTTCTTTTTCCTTTTTCTTCCTCAATATATACTGGAATGATTTATATATTCAACGCCAATCACTCTGCTCGAAAATATTCCAACTTACAATAAGTAATCGTCAAACACATTTATTTTACTTCTTCAATCATTATTTTTGTTTTTTCCTTTCAATAAATTTGTCCCCCACATATACACACTCACTTACACGCACACATATACAGATACACATATACAACAATGCAATAACAACGACTTTCACTGATAACATATCACGATACATAGCATACGATTAATTAATTACAATTATTAAAATGTTTAAATTTATGATAACCGACAAACACGGTATAACATTAAATTCTATTGTCACCACGATTGATTTGCAGAAAAAGTTATTACTCGTTATAATTACAATTCATTATCATTTTTTTCTTTTACAGTATAATTGTATTTCATAACAATTTAATTAAGTATCGAAATTTTTAGATAGGAATCTTCATTTTAACCATACACAATTATTCAACTTGAATTTCTTCTTCATATATTCCTTGTTCTTACACTTTTATTTCACCGATATATTGCACGCTGGCATGTTACAACGTTTAAAATTGAATCAATTTAGAGAAAATGAGATTTCACTCTGTTGAATTTACCCATTAACGGAACTATGAATCTGCGTCACCTTTTTTCTATTCGTTATTTTAATTTATCTTTTTCCTCCTCATATGTCGTAACAATGATATTTTATTTTTGTTTGTATTTCAAATGGCACATGGTCGAAAAATTCCCACGTGTATATTAAACAAGAAGAATGTTGCGCAATTCATCATATGTTAAATACCATAAATAAAATTGTTTTTGTTTAGTGTATGTTCTCAATCTTAAAAAATCATTAAATAACAACAATGGCAGTGGATAATCCAGCCTCGCTCCATGTTTATTCTCACAAAATTTTGAGGAATAAAAATTTCCTCTCGTCACATTGGCAGAATGCTCTATTCATTCTGATAATGCCAATAAATTATTTATATCATAAAACAGAATTAAATGCAAAAAACGTGAGCATTTTGTTTGTAGTCTGATTCAGATGCGCATCGCGAATTTTCTTTCTTATTCACATATAATATATTAACTCTCAAACAGGGACGAAAAGATGAAAAATGGATTTTAAAAAAAGGAGTGAAAATGATGAAAAAAATATATATGAAAAGAAGAGCCAATTCAGCCGCGAGATCCTTATAAATTTTTATCACACGGAGATACACCAATCAACAGGAAAAAGTTTTCTTTGTGTATGCCTTTGTCACCTTTTCATTTCTGTCATCTTATAAGTAATGAAATATCATTAATGATCGAACTGCTGATACCAATTATTAATAAAAATGTGGATTCATTGACATTTTATGCATTTGAGATACTCAACCAATGAAATTATTAAAATTCTCGGCTTTTCTCTCAGTTCAGTACTTTTATCCACTTTCTTCATGAATCTTTCAGCCACAGTGAAATTGGTCGATTTTCAATCATGTATACATGAATATCATACTCAATAATCAGGAAGTCTTTATCATTTTCATCCTTTATCTCTAAATGCATCATCTCCATATGTTTTCAATTGTTTATGTACTTCTCCTTGTTTTTCCTTCTCATTGAAATGAAAATGAAGCTGACTTAGTATGTTTCCAATTCGTAGCTTAGATTTAATCGCAAACATGATTACCTCATCATTCATTCTGTTTTTATTGATTTTTGAATTTCATTTGCCACGTGCATTACACATTAATACTGAGCCATGATTGACACGCACATAATTCTGCGTTAATTGCGAAATATTCAATTAAAAAATAATTTTTGTTTTTCTTCTCTTTTCTGTAGTGTTTTTTTTTCCGCCTTTCATCTTCGTTCGCTACTTCAACTATTTTCTCCCTTAGTTTTACTCATTTTTCTTCCCACCCAAAGAAAAATAAATGCTGCATTGCACAGGTAATAAGGCAATAGAAAGAATGCACACTGCGAGTATTTATGAAATGTACAACCATATAGATCAATCATGCGTACAGATTATATGTACACGATTTGAAGAAGCTACACGCATTTATATATACACATATTCATCATCGATATATGTAGGTATATAAATCGATAGGTATTCACTGTTTAATCTATTAGAATATATTCTCTTGTTATTAAAGTCACAAAATTTTACCCAATGTATATATGTATTTATATATATATTTTTAATATATATTTTTGTTTTAATCTCATATTATCTACTTTTTTTTGTAGCAGCAAGATATTTTCAACAATTACGTATTAATCGACCCTGATGTACGTACCTAGAACTTTCAGTCGATTTATTTCAACAATGTTATGATGGAATTAAGCAACAAGATAGTGTTTTTCTAATTTGTGTTGCCAAAATGGCTACTAATACTCATTTTATCATTCATTTAGTCGTTTTTTTTCTTAAACATTTTGATGAATTCGTTTCGTTATGTTTTTATCTCCGTTCTTTTAATGCTGTTCAGTTTCCATATAATTGGTAACCACTATGATTCATTGTTGTCACCATGTTTATATAAAACAAGAAAAATCGATAAAAATGAAAGAATAAAATTGTGGGACTGACCTTTAGTAAACATGGCGACTTAGCGATAAAATTTCGAAAGTCAAAATGATTTGACACGACTTCGTGGTTGTGCTTCTTTTGATTGACTTCGCGATGGTGTTGGTGTAGATGTTGGTGTTGCGGGTGGATTTGCTGGTGCACGCGGTGGTCGGGCGTATTTGCGACCGAAGCGAAAGAGTCGTCAGAAAAAAATGACTTCCTCTTCTAGTGGCTGCTGCGGCTCAGGTCGTTGATGATGTGATTGTTGTTGTGGTTGTGGTTGTTGTTGAAGATGATGATGTTGCGCCTGCTGTTGCTGATAGTGATCAGGTGGCGAACGAGTTATACGAAGTGAACGGTTCGACGAGTGATTACCGTTATTGTGACTATTGCCCAATTCAGGTGATGAATAGGCCGAAATGGATACAGTTGCTGGACTGCTTCCAGTCCGCGAATGACGATCAGGACTGTTATTGCATCCAGCGCTGCTGCTCCTAGTTCAAAAAAATGAAGTACAGATTTCAATCGAAGTATATTTTCCAATATCTACATATAGTAATTCTTTAGATCGATGCTTCACGACATCTGAAATCACTCACAATATTTACTAAATATATTTTTTCGGTATTCACCTGCTACTATTATTATTACTGCCGCTGGCAAGTTTAAGTGGTAATTGTTGCTTCACTGGTGGTAGGCTACTGGGTACTTTCTGTTGATTTGTAGCACTAATCAAATTTAATGGAATTCTTTTGGCATCGGGTAATGATTTTCGTGATTGAAGTGTATCACTGCCTTGGCCCGTATGAGATATATGAGCGGCTGTTGGCCCAGCAGTCGAGGGTGCAACTAAAGAAACCCCTTGACGCTCCAATGCCTCAAGCCGTCGGTATAATTGATCTCGTTGTTGGGTCACATCACGTTGCTCAGCGGCGAGTTGTTCGCGCAATCGAGACAATTCAGCACGTTCATCTTGCAATTCTTTTTTTTCCTGTTGTGTCATCGCACGAAAAGTGGCTTTTTCACGGCTCAATTGATCTTGCAAATTCCTCAACTCTTCCAACTGACGATTAGGATTTGGACGACTGCCTGGAGTTTTGCTCATACTGCCGTCCTTGCACGCTGATAGTTGAGCATGCAAACTGTCTATTGTCGTCATTTGATTCGTAATTATGCAGAGCAATGTGTAGACATAATGGGATAATTTAATTGCCGCCAGTTGTTGATCTTTGTTTATTTCATGACACTGATCCTCTCTTGTTTCGACACCTTCTTCAAGTAGATCATGAGCCTTTGGCGGGGCGATTACCGAATGTAACGTTGCTGAATCTCTCCAGGGATATCGATCCTGAATTCACCATTTGAACATTAAAGTGATGAGCAGAATAAATGCACTGGTAATTTTTTCCCAACATTTCTTTTCGTTTACCTTGTTGTGATCAAACCCAGCGAATGTTTCGGCACGTCGAGGAACGCACAGAGACGGTGGTATATACGCCTCTGTATGTCTTTCACCAGCAGAACTAAGACTTCTAGATAGAGAACCACCGCCTGCACTGAATGATAAAGAGCTCGCGAGTCGTGTCGCTTCCTGTACAGCCACTACAACCTAATAATTCAGAAGAGAGAAAACAAATCTAAAGTAAGGCAAGAAAATATCATTGTTATCTCTACAAGAGTTATCTTCAATCCAATTGCGCTTCCCTCCATTCTAATTTTCCTGCTTGTGAACATCTAGTTTTTTCAGTGACAAAAAGAATTTTCTGGGCTTTGATGAATGCATCGAAATCCAACCCCGGAAAAAAAAACGCGTATGATGTATTGATTCGCAATTGGTTGTGGGTCAACATGAACTCGTGCGCACCTAGGGGAGTATTCGATAGAGAAACGAAAAAATTACCTCCTGCCACAATTGAGTCGAATCCGTGCCTTCGCTCCGCACCAACCGTGTGTAATCCGGTATTTCTTTCTCAGCCCGTTCGATTCTTTCACTCTCACTATCATTTTCACTCCATACACTGGCCGCGTACAACAGTCGCATTTGCAATACTATTTTTTCCTCAAGCAACAGTGCTTGCTCCGTATCCTTTTTCCTCAATTCTCCTACGAGAGCCATGAATCACAAACCAATTTTTTCAGTGATAAATTAAACAATATTATGAATCAAATGTATTTCAACAAAATTCACATACCAACAATCCCAAGAATATGTGTCTCTTTAGCTTTAGCAATGCGTTGTCGTTCATCAATAGATAATACAGACGCTGATGACGATCTTGTTCCGGGTATATCACTAATTGAACCTTCATCCAATGTGTCATTCTCACAATCTTGTGGACACGCCTCAACGGCTGAACGTATTGATTGTATCCACAATTGTTTATCCTTTGGTTTTTGCACTTTTAATTCGAACATTTCCGGTTCGGTTGGATTACTACTAATCAAATAAATTCCACGTGACTCTTGACCCGCTTTTTCACGCACCAATAATTTTTGCAATGACACAACACCTGCTTTATTATCAGGTACAAAGAATGCATATTTCTGATCGCGTGTTTCAGCCAAGAAAAATAATACATCAGAAAGTACAACGACAACCACTGGTGCCATTTTACCACGGCCTTGCATTAAATATGCCGATCCTTCGAATTTTAATACACGATTGAAAGCCATGATGTCTGATTTCTTGAATTTCACTCCACGATGTGTTGCAAATGATTTTGCATCAATGCGATTGTATATTTCAAGCTTACGATCCTCACGCTCCTTATCAGCCACGCACGCATCCACATCGCCTAATATTTGTTTCACGAGCGACAGTGCTTTTCGTAGATTTTCCTTTTCATCATTAATTGTACCAGTTTTTATCAATGGCTCCACTAATAATGGATATTTTGTCAATCTTTGTGTCACAAATAGAATACACTCAGGTATTCCTTTCTTCTTCAATAGTGGATTTGTCTGACACCAACGTACATATCGTGCGAAACGCGCATCCAAGCGTAAGTAATATTTGTATGTATCAACAGCATCACGATGTCGACTGCAAAATTCACCATAAGCACTTTTCATACGAGCAGCATTTTCATTTGAAAATTGATCGATCAATATATCAGCAATCGTTGGTACAACTGGATTTGCACTTTGACGTTTTCGTAATTTCAACAGGAAGCGTAAATGTATTTCAATGAGATCGCGTAATCGTGGAAACATACGCTCTAAATCAGGTGCACCAAGACGAAAATGTCGACGTAATCCTTCAGCAAATATTCGTTCCATCGCCAATAATACAAGGCAATGATGTTTTTCAGTAAGTACAAATTCGTAGATGTGCTCTTGACGTTTGACTTCACGTTCACAATTATCCACGAGACGCAATGCATCGCTACGACCAATTGCTGCACTCCATGAATCCGGCTCATCATTCCCCAATCGTAACTCTGGGTCCAACCCTTCGATATCACTGATTGTCAGCAAATGTGCTTCATCACCGAAATCGAATTCTTCCCAGCCACTATGAACCAAATAAAATGAAGAATGAATTTGAGAAATTATTCATCAATTATCTTATGTTTACAGAAACAATTATATTTTCGTTTATGTTCTTTCAACTGACCCAACAAAGTCACGATGACTGCTACCATCACCGTCTTTCTCCTCGCTGATTGTTTGACTGTAAAAAAAATTTCTTTATGCATGAGTCAATGCATAACAAAAGTTTTTCCGCTTGATAAATCTAACCGGTTGGATGGCCAACTAATCGATTGTTGCCTTTTTCCACCCAATGATAGTGACATGATATATGAAAGCGAATGAAAAGGGTATAGATACATGTATATATAAAATGAATGAATTAGAAGGAATAGAAAAAAAAAGAGATTCAATAATGCGATTAATTGTGCTGGAACTTTACAGCTAATTTCAATGGATTTCCTTTTTATTTTATTTCTCAACTATCTATTTATATATGTTATTTTTTATCATTTAGACGAAAATAAACATCGATCGAATGCCTCGAAGTTGAAGCTACTGTCATACGAAATGTGGAAAGATTTTTATCATCAGAAACTTCTCATAGAGAAGTTTTCAATATGAAATGGACGAATGCGAGGGTTATAGAAATACTACGGAGTGTTTTGTAGACCGTTTTCAATTGTGTTTGACACAATGATTGGAAATGCAGTTGGTATATACATTTGATATAAACTATGTAAGACTTATGAACTAGTTATATTAATTCGATTGAACTATATTATCAAACAAGAAAGAGAGAGAATATGCTGACAAGTATAAAATAATAAGTCACACTTTTAACTTATGATTTTGTATAGAAAAAAATGATAAGTAAGTAGAATATATAAATTTATATTTTTTTATCTTTACATAGAAAAAGCAAGGCGATGTTGAAGCTCAGGCAGGCAGGGGACATTTATACACATATATTACTTGGATTCCTTAACACACAAGTGCCGATCAATCGGATCTGTCTGGTGATGTGCGCGAACACATTGAAGAAAAAAATCGGAAATTAAGATGATACTCAAATAAAAATTTAGCCACGGCGTTTTACAGATTGTATATGTTATGAAATATATTTTTTATCGCCCAATATCAAATTAAAAAAGAGACGATACACGAATATTATACATAGAAGTGTAACGATTATATATATACATATATATGCATACATTGTATATTGTATATACATGCATATATATAAAAAATTCGAAAAGGAATAAGCGAGACACATTGTGATATCTGATGGGACTGTGACTTACTTGACTCCAAGCTTGGTGGCAACACGCCGCCAAGGGCTGTAGCTTGTCACCGTTTTCTTGTTGCTAATTTCCCTTTTATCGTTGTATCAATTGTTCGGTTTGTTGTGGTAGCACGGGAGGGAATGCACGGAGGAAGGAAAAAGCACACACTGCATTAGCGCAACGTTGTTTTTTTTTACCGCGTTATTGCCGCATTGATTTTTTGCTTTACCACCCCCTCATTCTGTTTTCTCATGTTTAACATTCTCATCAAAACTGTTTCAATCAACTTATAATTTATGTTATGACAAAGTGAATGTGATAGAATTATTGAGCATCAATCCAATTTCCTATACATT
Organism: Meteorus colon; assembly: GCA_030523085.1. Lineage (NCBI taxonomy): Eukaryota > Metazoa > Arthropoda > Insecta > Hymenoptera > Braconidae > Meteorus > Meteorus colon. The sequence continues at coordinate 27,836 of JAPYZH010000223.1, read as the reverse complement.
CAATGAAGCTTCATCGGTGCCCAATCGCAATTAATCCCTTGGTGATCATTCAATTGGAAATAATTATGAGTATTGTGTTTTCAACGTAATTCAAAGCACCACAGAACTCGGACTACACGCAACTACACATGTATGGATGATGAACAATTAATTATTGAATTAACATACATATGAGTTCATGTATGTAATCATCGACTGCAATCCTCGATAAGTTGCAAACATTGTGAATAAATTAATCTGGATGTAAACAAAAGCTCCTTAGCCAGCCTGAGTCTCGGAGTAATAATCATTGCCAGATAAATTTGCTTGCCTTCATTCTAGTGTCCTCTTATTTGACTTTTTTTTCCCTTCTGATAATCAACAATATTATAATTTCACTAGAGTTTTCTCTAATTTCTCATCCCTAAAACTCCGAGTTTCCGTCTGACAGTGCGTTGGCAGCGTGCGAAACTGACCATAGACACGAAGATTGTCGATGCAAATAATCGGATATTCATATATAAAATAACAGAAAATGTAGCGCTGATATTTGAAAAATATCAAATAACTCACCTGTTTGCTCCAATCGAACTGGACGGTGGTAATGAAACGGTAGAGCCACGTTTCACATGTCCACTGCCTGAAACTATCGCAGCGTTTGATAATGATTTTATAGCGCCTTTTGTTGCATTTATTTTTAATTTCGAACATTCTGTCGGCATCTGGTCACGACAAGATTGATTCTGATGCACGCACATTCCACAATCTGTAATTGAGCACCAGGACAAATTATTGCTTCATCCATTTAGCATTCATCAATTGCTGAGGATTGTTAAGAAAAAAAATCTAAATCTTATTCCGAATTAATTAAGTTAAACTCACTTTCACACTGCAGAATAGATTTATTGCTGGGCTGCTTCATGCATATGTCACAAATAACATTTCCAAAGGTTCCAGCAGCCAACGTTGTCCAGTGATGAGACTGTTGACTTGGTTTTTTACCACTTTTATCCTACGAATCAGATTAATTAAATTGATGACTAGGAAAAAAGTATTCCATCATATCTCATTAGATAAATAACAAGTTTCCAACGTACTTTCTTTTTCCGGAAGAACAATGAACCCCTCTTTCGTCTTGTTTTCTCCGAATGATTATCATCGTAAGCTGTACCACTGCAAAGAAAATTATACGGAAATAGGTAAATGTCAGGAAATCATTCGAGAATGCGCAAACAAACCAAAAACGAAAATCATAGCCGGTCTATTTATCAAAAGCATAAAAAAAGCTTTGTGTGATATGTGCTGAAGCTATATGGCTACGTCCAATAATAGAAAAATTATCAAAATGATTAATTATAATGTTCTTCAAATAATAGATAAACACTATAAAAAAAGTACACTGAGAGAGACAAAATTACTGACCCATTTATCTTTCAAGCCTTTTCAATTATATTCGTGATTTATGTTTACTGAATATATGGGAAAGAATACATAGAGATGTATAATATAAATACGACAATGTGGCACTTATACACAATACATCTAGTACTCACTCGGTCATGAGTTCATCGAGAGATGTTTGAACATTCACGGTGCCTTCGCGAATTAAATCTCCATGGAACGCATGGCTATGGGTTGGATGAAGATCCTCCGTCTCAGTTTCACTCCCACTACCTTTCTCGTTTCGTTCGTGTCGTCTGCTGTGTCATGCACGATTTTTTTTTCATTGCAAAAAAAAATAGTAGAAGTGCACAAACACAAACATAACTATTTATAAACTAATTGTGTCTTCCATGAAATGAGAACAAAAACGATCGCGGAATGACTAATTCGAGTTATGAATATTGTGCATACAACACATCAGATATGTATCAATATTAAATTTCCAATGTTCCAATGAACTATATTACTTATGGATATTTCCTAAGAGAGAAAAAAAAAACTTTCTCTAGTGCAGATGATCGCAGTTTTATTCTATTTTGTTTCATTGCCATGCTTAGATCTAGCTGTGCGATTCAAATGTTTTAAATAAGAAAAATCTATATGAATGTATATACGAGCAAAAGATTTGCGAATTCATATACTTGAAGAAGATGAAGAAGAAAATCAAAACAATACTCATTTTGTTTTCTTATTCCAAAAGCTGATTGCGCATCAATGCAAGCGAACACTAAGTGTCCGCGCGAAATATTTCATTTAAAATTGTAGTGAGAAAATAAAAACGCATGAGATAGTAAATAAATGAATAAATAAACTCACACCGCCAATGAGGGAGTGACGCGCGTTCCGGACTCAGCAAGAAGCGCCTGACCTGGTGGTGTAATTATAGATGGAGTTGAGATTGACTTTTGCAAGGGTAAACGAGATCCAGTAACGCCTGGCAACAGACTCGATGTTTCCGCTGACCTCTGGCTACCGCGTTTCACAGCTACTTTCTGTAAATCAATCTGCATAGAAGAAAATGTTTGGAATAAGAAAAAAAAAATTATAGTATTGATACATATGGAATATTGATATACCAATGGAAAACTTTTGTGTAGAATCGGAATTTATATGAATTTCTATCTTTACCTGAACAAAATCAGCTTCGTTGAGTGAATGGGTACTTGTTTGGGATCTGCATGATCGATTCGCCACCCCTGCACATGGTGAACGTGATTTACTGTCAGATTCAAGATCCATTTCACTATCAAGACTGCTCAAACTTATACTTCGTTGTCGCTGAAAACAAAATAACAATATAACGAAAATCCCTCTGACATTTCAAGGGAGTCAATGATATATCCATTGAAAACGTTGAAAAAAAAATATAAAAATCTCATCCGGCTTGACTAAATATCGGAATCGAATACAAAATAACAATTGCACATTCTCGATCCTATTTAAGGTGAAAATACTCAGATATTATAGCGGCAAAAGATATTCACCAAGTTCTGTGCTTGTAGATGATTTTGCACTGGACATCGACGACGCGCATTCCTCGTTTCTTCAAGGTCAGTCCAACTGCGACGTCTATCAACACCCAACATTGCTGGTGGCAATTGTGAAATACCAATTGGGAAATGCGTTGGTGAACTATTAGCGGAGCAATTGGCAAGATCAGGATCAGAACCTGGTGCTCGTTCGCCTCCGCCACCACTACCTCCTTTTGCACCGGCCAAACTCAATGGACACAGTGAAGGACATGACGAGCTCAGTCTCTGCAATTGCTCATTTTGTGATAAACGATTACCATATCCCAATGTACATAGTGTCAAATCCCGCATCCGTTGAATACTGTTGTGGATTTCATGAAGCTGTTGCAAATTATCCTCTACAATAAAACAATTTGAATTAAAATTATGACCATTGGGTACTCAGTGAGTGAATTAATTCTTCAACGTTATCCATCGCCTTTGTTAATTTATTCGTCATTACCAAGAACAGGATAATGCTTAGCCAATCCCGGTGAGTGTGGCGTTACACTAATTATTGGCACTAGGGGATTTTGTTGATTTCGTAAATTAGCTCCCAATACTGACGGTGGTTCACGATTACGTTGATCTTCACTGCCCTCTGACATTGCAAGGTTTGTGCTATCTTTGGTATATTCAACGACGTTTTGATGTGTACCGTCATCAAGATTCAACACTGCCAATTCACCATTAACAACTGACACATGACTGCAATCTGTATGTTCAGAGCCCAAATAATCAGTTATTACATCCTCATCGCTGTCCTCCCCACTGTTTGGACACTCATCTGCAAATGAGATAAAAAAAAAACAAAATAATGATACTGAAACAAATGGGTGAATGAAAGAATTGGGACAGTTATTGATGGAATCATTCGACTTTATACGATGTTGTGGCATCAAGATAGATGGAAAATTCATTGAAACGGTATATGTACCGTTCTTATTCTTAATTTAAACAATTGCTCGATATATAGAACAAATAAACTGCCGTATAATGAATGTATGGAATAGATTGTCTATATCTCAAGGCATTTTCCATGTTAATAGAGACCCAACAACACTACCACCAGCAATAGACGTAACAGAAGATGTGTTGAATAGAAATCAGGTCACACGATGTGTGTACATTCATTGTTGCGCGAGTCATTATCGAGATTTTGACGTTTATATACAAAATCGTGCATTTGTATATCGACTATGGTAAGAATACAATCTCTGAATTGGGCGGTGAGATTGTGATAGAACTAAGGGGAATATAGAATAAATAATTCAAAGAATGATTGAATTTTTCCATCGTTGACTTTATCAATATCTTCACTAAATTTATTATTTCACTTTAACTTCATTTGTTGTTAAACGATACTATCCATCAAAATTAATTTAATTCTCTAAAATAATGTATTGATTATTGATAACGAACTTTTCAAATTATATTACATGCGAAATTTTTTCTCCATTATATACTGATAAAGAATAAATGGAGCAGCAGCATTTGTAGCATAACAGATGTTGCAACCTCAAGTTCATTGCTAGTTATTAGGTTTAAATTTTGAAGTATATATAAATTTCAATGTTCCATCATACTTTATTATTATTGTGTATCCCAGCATATCTATTTATTGGCAGAAGCTCTTGGATGGTTATCGTTTAATCTATTTATCAAATAATCATGTGGAATGAAGAGAATACACAATCGCTGTGCGGATTTTACGTTCAACGCAAGTATTTCAGAACGAATTGATCCGCGGCCTCGCGTCTACTACCCCTATGTATATATCTCATTCGGGCCGGCATGCGAAGAAACCAAACCTCATTACCCCCTTATCCACCCTGTGGCCACCATTATTGCTGAGGACTATTTCACAAAAATTGTGGATGTTTCTCACGCTTGCGATTACTGTTCATTCTATTCTTTACAGATGGACCTTTATTTCCAACCGACATTATTTTCGGCCTTAGGATTACGCTATTTATTGTATTGTTTTTTTTTTTCCTTTCATCCCAGACACCCTACAAATGCCACAAACCAACCTGAACCCCTAGTACTACCCAATATTTTCGAATATAGTTACAATAAATATATATTCATTCACGTATATTGACAGATGTATAATTCCATCAGACTTTTTTCTTTGATTATAAAAATGTGAAACTCACCGGATGAGAATGGAGCGAGTCCCTCCTGTCGTTTTTCCATTATTTTTATCGTTCAGATTATCTTTCACAGGAACTTTACTTCAATTATTTCTCTCACTTAATCTTGATAGATAATCAACTGTAAATCAAATAGTATAAACATTATTAATTGAACCAAATAAATGAAATTATTGTGGTGCAAATGTCTCTCGCTGGATAATTTCGCACATAGAATCACAATAATTAATCAACATTACCGCTATGCCGGGAAATATAAAGATGGAATTTGTGAATGCTGACCAAGGAAAAATGAATAACTCATATGACAAAGAAACACGTCAGGCGTACAAATTAATTCGGAGGGAGATTAAAGTACCAAATTAATTTATGTGCATATCAATAAATCAAAGATGACAAATAGAATGAAATATATCAGAGCGGGTGGGTGATGGAAATGAATTTGCTGATTGTATTGATCGATAATAGAATTATCGAATGAATATCTCTGTTACGTATAATACATAAAAAAGTTTCATGTCGCGAATGCCATGTATGACTTTCAATAGGGGGAAAAATAATTGGGAATCAATAAAAAAAAAGGAATGGAACAAATAAAAGATTGAATGAAATAGAGATTCATCAGAGATTACAAATAAGGAGTTGATATATGGCGAAACTATTTTCATTGATAATGAAAAAATCACCGCTATTTCTAAACATGCACTAATATTTTGTATCACGAATCAGAATACAAATACGACAACAACATCCGCGTTTATAAAGTTAACGTAATCGATAGGAATAAGAAAGATAAAAATGGAATAACAATAAATGGCGAATAGAGTGAAATGCGCGAGGGTGCGTGGCTATCACAAGTCAATCCATCAATAAATCACTTCAACGAGTAACCAAATTATCTATTAAATTATTGCTTTGATTGTCTCACAACAAAAAAAATTTATTCTTCATCACTGAAAATATAAAAAGTATACAAATAAAATTTGTACCAATATCCTGAAAATAATCCATGAAAATAAAAAGGAATAGAATATAGAATAATAAATCACAAATAAAATAGAATTGCGCAAGTGTCTGAGTCCCAAAAAGTCAATCGATCAAATAAATCATTTCCAAATTGACAAAAACATCACTAAACGAATATTGCCAAGCTTATCAAAATACAGAAATGCTTCATATGGAAAATAATAATACATCGAGAATATATATATAGACACATTTGTGAGTACTTATCAACACTGAACAAAATTATTGATTGAAATAAAGAAAGAAAGGAAGAAAATCCACTAAATAATGAAGGACAAAAAATGAATAAAATGTGTGAGGGTGTGTGCGTGGATGAAGAGTAAAATTAACTCAATTTCCATCCCCATAGAAGTGAAACGACACTTGTTGCCAAGGAAAGCCGCAATGACAGGTAGTCCTACTGCTACCTGGCCATCTTATTATATTCTTTCTATATGTGTATACTCAAAAACCGCCTGTATGAATACACAGGTGTGCTGTATAAAAACCTACCTAATTTAATTCAGTAATATATAATGTTCGAAAAAAAAAAAATTATCATCGACGTCACTGGTGTAACACTTCATAAAATACTTCAATATTTTTGTTTCAACTAATTATCAGTGTTTACATATTAGTGAATTAAAAATATTATATTTGCGAATAATTGTAATACGTCAACCATTTTCTATCATGCACAGAGAGGAGGACGCACGCACTGACACGACGATGAAAATGTATATTATATCCTGCCGACACTCTGCGTGCGTTGACTAAATAAAGATGAGCTCGCATCGAGCGACGCGTAGGCGCGCAAACATCCCACATACATTTATCTATAATATGTATATACAAGGCGGAAAATTGGATGTTGATGTGTGTTGTCTGTAGGTCACGCGGAAATAGACGTTAGAAGAGAGGGAAAATTGAGGTGTGACCAAGTCCGGTGTGAAACGCGCGATATTTGAATTTCTAATTTAGAGGTTATGAATTTGTTTGAGTTTCTTTGAGCAATTATACTAATAAAAGAGCATAATTCTATTCTGTGATGTGATATTTTGTAGAAAGACATAGAAAGGGGGTCAACCGAAATAATGTACGAAATGAGCCATCGTATGAATTTGATCGACGATTTACTCCATTACTGATTTAGAAGCAGAACTAATTCCGTGGAAATAAATCCCAACCTATCTATTTTCAACGGGCGATTCGGGCATGCTCGATTCTGCGGTGTATAAAATCGAATTATTCTGGTAATGATATATTCAAGTATGTGCAGCTGCACACGCCGTTGCTTTCTCCTCATTACATTCGTGCCAGTCTGTTTCCGTTGTCCATTAAAATCCTTTCATTTGCTATTCGATATAAAATTTAAACAAGGAAACTATTTTGTGGCTGGGGCGCCATTTTGTAAGAACTATGGCGGGAATTATTGCATATGTCGGTTGGTAAAGAAGATCAGGCTTCGCGTCATTTTCAGAAAAGGGTTGAAAGATGCATTGTGTGTGACGTATGTTTATATTTTGACAGGGAAGCCGGCTGTGTCATAATGACGCTATTTCCACTTAATGCCTCTTCTTGTTCGACACTTCATTAATTGGCGATTATTTTCATTGGCGTCAGTACGTCTTCAATCCTTTTTTGTTTAAAGAAGAAGTTCCAGTTATATATTAAATATGATTGAGGACGATATTGACGATATCACATATTATGATAATCATAATGACAATGATGAAGGATGTGATGACTGTGATCAACATAATTTTGAATACGATTATGACTATGAAGAAATGCACATGGAGAGTTTGGATGAGATTTTGAAAAATTGTTTAATACCCAGTGTCTTTGATACTATAAAGTATTTACTGCCTTTATTTGTAGTGTCATTGTCCTTCAAGCTCATCACACAATTTGGTAAGAACATATAATCAATCATCTGATGCACAATAAATACATAATTTCAATTTGTTGGTTGATGGAATTCTTGTTCTCTTTTTTCCAGTGAGATTTCCAGATAAAGTCTTTCACATATCATCAATTCTTTTAGGAATATTTATTATACATCACTATGTACCTGAATCATTGTACTTATTAGAGATTTATGCAGTATTATCGTATATTTGTCTCTGTTTACCAAGACAATATCAAAAGGGCATAGAAATGTTTGTCCTCAGTCTTGCAATTATTTTATACTGGTAAACGATTACCCTATTTTTTCATCAATAGTTCATAGATCATTTTACAATATTCTGGTGACTGGAATTTATTACGTACCTCTATTTTGTTTCAGTGAATATACGATGGACCCCGTAGCATGGCACAAAATACGCAGTGTAATAATGATCGCTGCTATGAAAGCAGTGAGCGTTTCTTTAGATAAATCGGATAGTTTACCGAATGTTTGGCAATATATAGGATATATATTCAGTCCTGTTACTTGTTTATTCGGTCCATGGATTTCCTTCACCAATTACACGTCAGTGGAGCAGAATAAAACTTCATGGGTAAAATTCTATCTATTCTGAATTGTTTTTTGTGTTGAGTTATCATATTCTTGTGTCGATCAATTAACTCAGCACTCCTCTCTTTTATTGTTTAGACCCCATGGCACATCATCGCAGCTTCCAAAAACCTTTTAATATCATTAATTTGTTTGAGTGTTTCGAATTGTTGGACTCGATGGCTAATACGTGACACAGCTGGAATGTAAGTCATTTGGAATTCTAAAAGAAATGAATATTTTCCTGTAATGGATATTTATTTCTCATTATTTCAGATGGTTTTTGGCATACCGAGATGCACTGGCATTTAGGACATCACATTACTTTATATCATACATGTCAGCAACTGTTTTATTATTCGGTGGATATTCATCGCCTGTAACAACTATTGTTCGACCAGTTGATATTGAGTTACCACGTTCATTAGTTCAAGTTGTAGTTTCGTGGAATATTCCAATGCACACCTGGTTAAAACTATGTATGTTTATCTCGTGCAAATTGGTAATGTTATTAAAGAATGTACAAATTTAATTCTTAATCATTTCATTATTCCAGATGTATTTCGGCCATCCACCCGATATTTTGGAAAATTTGGTGCAGTGACACTCACATATTTAACGAGTTCTCTACTGCATGGACTGAACTTCCAACTAGCTGCAGTTCTTCTCAGTCTTGGATTTTATACTTATGTAGAATTTCAAGTGCGACATATTCTTGCCAATGTATTTGATGCTTGTATTGGTGCCAAACAATGTTTGCCTGATAAATGTCGCCATAAGAAAAATTCCCGACATTTTGGTGTTGTTGCGACGAATTTGGCATTTTGTATTTTATCAGTACTTCATCTAGCATATTTAGGTCTAATGTTTGATATATCTGAGCTGCAGGAAACTGGCTACAGTTATACACATACCATTGATAAATGGTCGCAGCTTGGGTTTGCCAGTCATTGGATAGCATTTGCGACATATCTGGTCTATTTTCTCATAAAATAATCTGTTAGATGATAGTGATTAGTGGAATCTGTTTTTAGGCAAAGTATAGGATATTTTTCTATTTTTGTAGCGATCAATTAATTTTTTATACTTTTATACAATGCAGGAGTAGAACATCAACAAGTAGTCACTTCTCATTTGTCGAATGGGTGTAATAATTGGAATGAAATAAATTTTTAAATGTAATTTATCATTGTTTCCCGATACATCGGTGAATATTTTTATTCCTTATTAAAATTGACAAAATGTTAACAGAGAATATTTTCATTGACGTATCTGGGAGGATATATTTGTCATACCCTTAGTACGCATTTCAACATGATTTCAGTATGCATGTATATATATATATATCTCTATGTATATAATAGATGAGTGTGTATCTAAATGTTACGTATTTTGTGTTCACCTTCAATTATTTGCACTATTTCAACGCAGACCTGTCACAAAATGTTTATCCACGTGTGCTAAAAAGTATGCAATTTCAAAGTTGACCTCAGTATCTTAAATATTCGCCATTGTTTTATTTTTATACACGTGCGAAAATTTTGTTAATATATTTTATTATTATTATTATTATACGGCGTACTTATCATATGATAGTATTAAAATACTGTGAATATTAATCAAGTGATGAATGTATGCATATAAAGATGTGCTTGGCACATCTATTTTTCTTGCCAATTGTGATGTGCGAGCGTTTCATTTTTTTCCCTTTTTTTTACATAAATACATGCGCATCAATGTTTCTCATACATCTTGCCATACAATACGTTAACACTGGATAAAACTATAACTAAGAAATAAAATTCTGACAATTCACTGTATATTTCACCGCTCTTACTTCATTTTAGTCGTGATAACAAAACACATTACAGAATTCTTTTTTTTCCCATGTTCCAAAACAAAATGAATTCTTCCGATTTCATTTACAATTTATCATATGTATGATTTATTTTTTTTTTAACGTGAAGAATGTTTATATATTCACAGAATTGATGAAAAATATCTAGAGTGCATGGTACTTTATAATTTTGTGTAGCTCTTTTAAAATCTGATTTGCAGTGAAAAATTGATAATTTTTTTTCGTTTTATTCGGATGTAAGATATCACTTTGGTGTGTTTTGTCATCTTCATATCATTTGTATATAGGGATATGCAAATCGTCCACAAATATGTTATCTCGTTATTTTTCATACTTTTAAGCTATTATTTATATGTATATATATATATATATATATATATATATCACTACAATTATTTATATATACAATTTAATGATCAATTAGTGTGTGCCAGGGGAAGACTACTAAATTATCTATAAATCTATAGCAGACCAATGGTTTTTGAGTACCATCGGTCTGACATATAAATGCTATGATAGTTATTTATAATTCACTCATATTATGCCATTACTGATTTCTTCGAAAAGGAAATAAGAAATTAATCTGTATAGTAAGTAAAAAAAGTTATAAATGGAAAGAAAAATGGATGAAAAACCATTTCAATATTCTCCAAATCAAATTGCATTATATTTTTGTACATGTCCATGACAGAGAACATTATTTGATTAATTTCTCATCACCTTTCTTTTTTCCAAGAATAAAAATTAGATTGTTATATTCCACTGAATCGTATTAGAAACATTGAATAAATCGCTTAGTCGATTCTTGATGCTCGTATAATATCAAATATAAATTGTTAGCTACCATGAAAACATATAGCGAATCAAACTCTAAGATACTCATATATATCATACATACAATTTCTTATCTTTCATCGTAATTCTTCGCGTGATTATCCGTGCGTTTGTATAGTGAATTATTGTGAACGCCAAGTCCATAAAAAAGAAAAATATGAAAAAAATATAACAAACAAGCTCTCAAGCCGAATGAGATTCCTTGATATCTGATTGTGTGATCGTCTCATCATTGTACGATGGGGTTCAAGCGATGTGACCTTCGTCGTTGGCGTGATGTACGGCTAATCGATGTGCTCTCCCCAACACCACTAAGAATATCGGTTAATCATCTGATAAATGCTGTTTTTGAACTTATTGTCGTGCGCGCACTGCAAGTCACAAAAGCAAAACAGGGTTTTTGGTTTTTTTTGTTAGCCACCTTCCAGTGCCACACTATATCGTCAAGCTCTACAAAGCCACAGAATGATGAGAACAGATGGAGAGTAGGCAAACACACACCATTTGGCGTCCTTTTCCATTTTTCTAAATGATTTCCATTATTATTATTTAGAGCGTTTGGAGAATGGATTAATATTATCATGCAGCATGCTATGATAGTTGAGATATACCGGCAATTTTGAAAATGAACAAAAAACGTTTTTATCTCACGACAACTCCAAATTAATCAACGATAAATCGAAATAATTTTGTATCCTTTCATCCTCGCTAAAAAAAATTTGTGATAACAAATACAAATATGTTATTAATTGATAATTGTAGCATATTAATTGAAAACTTTGATATGTTTTTTTTTCAACAGAATTTTATATGGGAGAGAATTCAATTCAAGCTTTAATTGTTAAAATTGATTCAAGGAGTCAGTTTTTTCTACAACAATTTAATAAACGCGCCTACTTCTCCATATTTTCAAGATTTTTGATTATTCAACTATTATCCTATAATAAATAACATATTCATTGAGTTCACACATGAACTTTGTCAATGTGTAAATTAACAGACTGGAAGAGCTCAGTTCTCCTACATACTCTTTAGTTACACCCAGTAACCGACTCCTTCATCAACCAACAACAGAGTGTTATATTACACTAATTACGTGTACGGAAATTGTCCTCTCATATTCAAGGATTTGAGCATTTATCTATCTACAGCATTTAGGGGGTAATCGAAGAAAAAAAAGAAACTAAAACAATAAATTTATATGAAATATGATTGAAGAGTATAAAAATAAGACTTACTGCCTCAGAGAGTTGTAGCGACTGACACGATCAGCTGATCTGAGTACCATATTCATGCTTGGCGTCGTTTGTGGTTGATTCGAATGAATTGTTGTCGATATTGTGGGACGACTAGTATTATCCGTTGCTACACTGCTTTCACGTACATTTGATCTAGTTACTGGCTTAATAACAGATATTGCCTTTGATGAATTGATCGCTGTTGCTTTACCACCGGGCATCTGCGTAGTTGATCTCGGCTTACAGTTAGCGCTCTCCCTTCGAGCACTTCTACAATAGCAAAAATGAAAAATCAGTGAAAAGGAAGAACCAAATCATGATATGATAAAGTAAAGCCGAAAACTTTGTCACAGGAGGGAAAGATATTAATGTATACAAACGGACCTTCTTTCGAGAGTTGTTGTTGTAGGTCGCGGGAATAATCGTTTATTCGTATCCTTTTTGGACCCAATTAGCGATGATATTGTGCTCTTTTGACTTCTCGATTGCAACCAAATTCCTAAATCCGCACTGAAACGAGACGGACTGGTGATATGGAAATGAATTATCAATGAATTAATGTTGTTGACTCATATTACAACTATAAGCGATGTTATTTGTTTTGCAAAATTGAAGAAAACTTCAAATATGTTCAATGAAAATTCTTTGTGAAATCTATAGATACTTACAGCACTACAGGAGGTTGTCCAATTTTTTTGCGTCCCATACAAAAAGTATTTGTTGATGCCTGCCGTCGTATCTTGATTTCATTCAGTTTGTCACCTTGTGTTCTTAACTCTAATCGACTTGGACCACTACTACTAGTTGTTGGTAAAGCATCATCAAGACGAATGTCATCAACACGATGTACAATTCCTGATACATTATCTTGAGTCAAATTCACAGATTTTGTGTCAGGAACAATAATGCCATTAGATCGGCCGGAATTTGAATATATTCCACGAGAATGTGGTGGATTTCCATTAGTATCAGCTGCTAATGGTTCACTCAATAACGTATGTAACCAAGCTTCTTTTCTGAATGATCATAAAATGATGACAGAGAATTCAATTAGTAAGCTATGAATAATTAAGTTAATCAAAATTTCTCCCACTTCTATTACTCACTCTTCAAGCCATTGTTGTTGATGACCGATGACTGATCCTGGTCTACATATTCGTATCCACGCAATTGTTTCAAGCGCTGTCAAGTGATAATGTTTCATTATGTAACAGCCGATCAAAGAGCCAGTTCTACCAAGGCCAGCTTTACAATGTACGGCTATGGCACCGCTTGTGTTTTCACATATTTTCAGAAACTGACGTACAATTGCGTCTGTTGGCGTTGAGCCATCTCGAAAAAAAAGATCTTTATGATCGAAACCTGCGTTGGTAAATTGCGCTGCCTCATAAATTTTTTTATTCAATCTTATTATTGTTGTTACATTATTACGTCGGAAATATGTGAAATATGATTCGGGTGCGTGTAATGGATAGCCATTTTCATTATTCAATTTAGCATGCGGCCCACAAAACGCTATAAATTTTTCTGGTACAATCCAATTGAGATCACCATTTTCAACTCGCTCATAATATTCGTATTCTTTTGGATTGAAATCATCAAAATTGAAAAATCCAAGTCTATGACACTTCTCTATGGCACTCAAACAATCTTTCAATGATATTTGATAGCACGGTGCGCCAAATGATGCATCGCGAAACATTGCATATGGTGGACTGTTAGGACTGTTTATTAATGATTGATATACTTCTTCAGCCGACTTCTTCAAATATATTATCTGAAAGAATGAAAAAAAAAACAGAATTGTACATCAAGAGGACAATATATTACGATAATTGTTAGCATGAAATTATTGATAATACACTTCATTATGAACTTACGGCATAGCTACCAGCGAGAAATGCAGCATTAACACGATCTTCACTGTGTAGTGTTGTATAATGAAGAATTTTTTTCTTAAGAAAGAGCACGGCTCTGAATTTTTTCTCTAATTTGCAGCAATACCTATAGAGCATTGCCAAATTAAGTGGTCCAAAGTCAGCATAAAAATTTTCGTACATCAATTCATCATCAATGGTGAAATAATGGGTGTCTTGTGTATTTTTTGGCTTCACATCAGTTTGTAGAGTCACAAAATAAAATCGATCTATGAGAATCAGTAAAAAAAAGGAGGAACAGAAGATGAAAATGAAAATTACAATTAGTAACAACATACTCTGAATGTACACATTCAAATAGTTATAAACATCTATCTATATAAATAAATGATCTAAATCGCATTGAATCAGTCCTTGACACTCCCCTTATGGATACACCTACTCTAAATGCTCAATGACTCTATAACAACCATCATCAGGAAATACAAATTTGACTGTACCGATCCAACTATTGAAAAAAATTAACAAATAACAAACAAAATGAAAAAAAAATAAAAGAACTCAATGTTGCATTCGAAGACATCCTCAACAATAAATTCACCATACTAGCTCCTAACATAGTAATAAAACAATTGATTTTAGCGCAAGCATACCTCTGATAAATTCAGTGGCACACACCAATATTTCATTAGAGTTCTCCATTGTCCCAAAAACTCGTTGCCGCAAACTCATACCTAGAAACATATAAAATTCTCAAATATCACATACCATAAAACTAACTAATTCATACTTAACATAACATTTGCAATCTGGGTACTATAAATTGAATAAAAATAATTCACCAAAAGAGAACACCGTGAGATAGAAATAAAATGTAAGCACGCAATAACTTTCAATTGTTGACACAACAATTTCAATTAATTCCAATCAAAATCAATATTTAACCAAAATGTAAAATTATTATTACTCGATGTAATGTAAATAAACTGACACATATATATGTATATATTATTGAGATAAGGCGTTAGCAGATATACACAGACACTACCGTCTGTCACTTACTTCTTCGACACGACCGTTACGAAATTTGAACCGCTTTGCACCGTGGGCTGATGGGGGACAATTATATATATATATATATATATACACGTATGTGTGTGCCACCCGCTGTGATTTGTAGTAGTCGTTTGTGTACTATAAATCAGAATGTTACATTCTTGTAATGATTTTAACAATGAGTCACAAATTTACCACATAGCACGCACATATTTAGGTTATGTATCAGTTATTCACATATAATAATAACAAATAACGTCAATGTAACAATAATAGCGACGTCATTGTTTCTCTATTGTAGAATATATTATCGGAGATCTGTTTTTTTTTGCCTAACTGCCATGTTGGGAATTTTTCGTCTCCCCCAATCTCCTATTCCCTGTCTAAACGCGCGCCATATTCAAGACGCCTACATCATCCCAACTGCGGCGACTCTGCTCGCTTATGTTGCACATATGCATATATATATGTATGTAAATGTGGATATTTATCCAGCAGAGAAAATTGATTAGCTATTAAAAGGACACAATTACGGAAGGGATGAAGCATGGATTATTTTATGAATATTTAATGTTTTAATTTTTCCATTCATTTTAAGAGTGATAAATTATTGTATGTGTATATGTATAATGTAGGTTATATACGTTGTATCTACACCTGTATGGTAAACAACGATAATCGATTTAATGTTGCGCTATAGTTATTAGAATTATGTAATGTAATGAGTTCATGGCGTATTATTGTTTTGTCAATATAATTCGAGGTCATATTTTATAAGGAATTAGCGTGGATGACATAATTTTCAAAGAGGGAGAGTGGAAATATGTATCTATGAGCATTCGATGCAACGGTCGTTTTTTGAAGTTTCATTTGAATTCCAAATTCGACCTGGCATTCACTCGACATAAATTGGTTTTTAAATATATAAAGAGGGATAAATATTGAATGAATAGTCTCTACATAGTCTAGAACAAATGTATTTACATTGGAGTTGAAAAAATTTATTGATATCATTAATATTTCATTGATGAAAATAGTACAGAAAAGATTTTTTTGAAGTAGAAAGGAAATCAATGAATACAGGTTGCGCCACCTACAGCAGTTCTTGGAATTGCATCCGGCAGAGTGACCTCAAGAAGGATCATGGAAGGAGAAATACTAGAGTATATGTTCATTCAAACCAGTATTTACACTGCGCATGCGTAACGAACTTGTAGAAAGGTGCGTCAATTGTATTGTACGAGACTCGTACGAGCGTGTTCTTGCGTGTCGATTCTCGTAAGAATTTACTATACTATATGCCCTAAGCTTGGGTTTGTGTGTAGAGAAGACCTTGGAGTATTCTTCGTGAGTCCGTTCACAAGTCTTGTGGTGATTTTTTAGAAGGCATCGCTCAAAGTTACGATGAGTTTGGCAAATTTAATTAAATCAACGTCTGGTATGTATATTATTCTGGACGAGCATTCACATCACGTTTACATATGTGAAAATCATATATTTTCCTACCGGCCGATGTAATGTGAATGATTAAATTCTTTATTCAATGTGCATCTAGGCCCGTTGAGACCAGGTGTATGGAAGCGGCGAAGTCAAGATTCGGATGAAGGTACGATGCTTAGTGAAAAATAGATCATGTTTCATTTCATAATTTTTGAATATTGTACTTAAATATTCACATTTCTTCACAGCCCATAATCAATGGTGCATATGTAAAGTTGGTGCTGCAGAGTACTATTTCTCGATGCGGTTTCTAATATTTAAATTATAATTTACATTACAGATGAGAATAACCATGATTCGAATGTAAAGAAACCGCGATATTGGTATGTAACATTGGAGAGTGAATCGCCTGTTCCATCTGATGAGGAAAGTGATAATGAGTCAATTTATAGTATTCAGGATGAAGAAACTGGTATGTGATTAATTATCAAATACGCAACATTAAAATACATTGTATTGAAATTTTAATTTTTTGTTCATTTGTTTGTTGCAGAGTTTGCCAGAGATACCTCGGATACATCAACAAGTGCGTGGATCAGCACTAGTTCCCATCGTAACATGGAACTTCAAGTCGAATACGATGTAGCATCGGCTTCGGAATGCGACAATCCCTTCCTGAATGTTTCATCGTCTGATCCAGAGGTAAAAACACATTTACAATGCCAGATTATTTATGCTTTTCTTTTATTTTTTTTTTCTTTGTGTTTGTTAGTCGATTTCATGCAATTCAATAACCAATTCATTCTTTTCTGATAGGATTGCATCGCAATGCAAATTGCAAACAAACTTTGTAGCACAGACTTGGACTTGGATCGCGTTGAAGATACTGATGAATCATTAGCGTCATTGGACAGCGAAATCAGCCGAGCTGATTACTGGACATGTATTCAATGTAATACAACAAATAATAATCCGTTATTCAGATACTGTGAAAAATGTTATCAAGTAAGTGAATTGTGAATTCTCCGCAGATCCTTCATATCAATTTGCATTGTTATTTATATATCGTTGTCGTTTTATTTAGCTGAGGAAAAATTTATTCCCACCACGGCCGAAAAGGAAAAAAAGACGCCATGAAACCGCGAAATCAAATAAACTTGAATCTGAACCTTCATCATCATCGCAAAATACTGAAGTGATGTCGAGAATAGATTCTGGTTTGGGTTCGAGCCAATCAACAGGATCAGAAGTCGATGGAGATATTGCGATGTCATCGCAAGCAGCAAATATTTTATTGTCACAGGAAAGTGAAACTGCTGACTCTAGAAACAGTGATATAGTTGCATATGATGATACAATTTCCATGACGAATCAAGGGGGTACAGAAACCAAAGTCACTAAGTCAATAAATCAGAGGATCGTAAATTCTCTAAATAATAACGAATCCAAAAAGACTGAATTAGAGTCCAACATGTTTATTAAAAACATGGAATTGATGCAGAAGAAATTGAAATCGGATGAAGAAAACGAAAATAAATATTGCCTTGTGTGCACTGTAAGTCCCAAGGATGGAGCATTCGTACATGGAAATGTATCACACATATGCTGCTGTTATCGTTGTGCTATCAAAGTATGGAAAACAACGAAACACTGTCCCATCTGTCAACGTAAAGTAACTAACGTATTGAAAGCATTTTATGTTTGATCGAAGGGGAAATGCAAAAAAACTATTAGCAGCTGTTGTCTTTATTATATCTTCGAGTTAGAACGGAGAGAATGGAAATTTTATTTACATATATATGTATGTATATTTGTACTAAATTGGTTGTTCTTTATTCATGGTTGCCTCGAACATCCACAATATGTTATCCAACCTCATTTAATTCCCTGTTCGTAATATCCCTCATAAATTTTTCAGCTTCCATCAGTATTGCGCAGACGTATTATGCAAAATTAATCAATCAAAAAAATTGATCAAGCATATGAAAAACTGATTTTCATCTGTACAAGATTTCATATTTTCTTACCGGCCGAGAGATTTCTCTACTCTACCGGCTGAAACATTGTGCACAAAAGAGCGAAAGATCATTGAAAACCGGCCTTACTGTATTGAAGTAAGAAAAATATTCATGTGAATGGGGTTTGAAGTGGACGGAAGTGGTAGACGCTTTTCCCAACCGGCAACTTGTGGTATATATATATATCAGCGCATACTGCGGGTTGTGGGATTGTGGCGGATAGAGACAGCTGTGAAATCATTACTACCACATAGACACATGAGTTAATTTTCCTGTTTGATAAAGGACCATTCAATTATTAATTCATATGACATTAATCAGAAAATTGTAAAAAATTCGTCTGAAAAATGGGAGGATTCATGACTTTTGTCGAGGAGCATATACGTTTTGAGTTATTGGCTGTGATTTGGCTATTATACTTATGGGAATTATATTTAAGCTTACGGCAGGTTAGTATGTGTGTGTGTGCCTTGTAACTCGTGGCAATATATGATTTATGAAACATGAAATTATCGTTTATTTACATCTGAATGTTGAAAATACTAATCAATTATTTCTGTTTATTTTTTACAGCGGAAACTTATGAAAGAATTGGTTGAATTGCCCAAACAATTGAATGGAATTATTTCTGAAGAAGTTTACCAAAATGCCAGACTTTATGAATTGGATAAAAATGCATATAGTAACATTCATGATCTGTATTCAACAATTATTAATACGGTATTGATTATATTTATCTTTCTTCATGTCCTTGTTGTATGAATGCGCACATCCCAATAACTCCATGACTATACACGCGGGCATCAAAAGATTGGAATGAGATAACGAAAAAATTTAATTGAAAATATTCTTTCAGATATTAATACTAACATTTGCCTTCCATTATTATTGGAATTGGGGTTTGGCGTTGATTGAAGCACTTGGGGCTAGTCGTAACAATGAAATACTTGCTAGTGCCGGTTGTTTATTCATAATGAGCACCATTTCTACAATCATCGAGATTCCATTTAAAGTATACCATGTATTTGTCCTAGAAGAGGAGCATGGATTCAACAAACAGGTTCGTGGTAATAGTTTATGTTTGAGCTGGTTTCTCTTGGCAATAAATATTAATGCTCTGATTGAATTTTCACAGACTGTACGATTTTTCATACGCGATCAAGCTCTGAAATTCCTGATTTCACAACTTATCGGACCACCTCTTTTATGTGGATTGGTATGGATTGTGAAGAATGGTGGCGATTACTTCTTCTGGTACATTTGGTTGTTTACCGTTGTGGTAACACTTTTCATGTCGGTGATTTATCCAGAAGTGATAGCACCTCTATTCGATAAGTATTCTCCATTACCCGAAGGAGAATTGAAAGTTCAAATTGAGACATTAGCAGCATCATTGAATTTCCCATTGTACAAATTGTACATTGTTGAGGGTTCAAAACGATCGTCGCACAGCAATGCTTATATGTATGGATTCTATAAACACAAACGAATTGTGTTGTTTGATACACTTGTTAAAGAATATTGCAAAGCCAATGAAACATCTGATAAAGAGTTTGGTTGTGAAGTTGATGAAGTTATAGCTATTTTAGCTCATGAATTGGGCCACTGGAAATACAATCATACCTTAAAGGGACTAGCAATGGCACAGGTAGTTATCGTTAAACTTCGAATCGAATGTACATAATTAATTCCGGAATAATCTGTTTATTGTTCATATGATTCTTTTTACAGATCAGCTTCGTAATGAACTTCATTCCATTTGCGAAATTATTGCATTACCAACCCATGTACACAGCATTTGGATTTGTTGATGTACAACCGATTTTCATAGGGCTTATTATCGTCACAATGTACATCCTTACTCCTCTGAACACGGTATGTTCATTTATTTTTATTTTTCTGTTACTCATCTCTTCTTAAATTCACATACGGCTCTCTCATTTCTCAACGTTATTATAACTAAACCAAAATCTATGTTTATATTGCAGTTATTCGGGTTCTTGATGACTGTGAGATCACGACAATTCGAATTCCAAGCTGATGATTTCGCGAAACAACTTGGTCACGGTGACTCATTGAAACGATCACTGATCAAATTGCACAAGGATAATTTGTCATACCCGATGTATGACAAACTCTTCTCCGGCTGGCATCATAGTCATCCACCACTACTCGAGCGACTCGAAGCGATGAATAAGTCAGATAAAGAGGATTAAAGAGTAAGCCCTTTTTTTTGAAACAATATCATTTGAATTCCAATCATAATGATGATGAAAAGACAGAAATTGTTCTTCATATACATGCATCACATTTGTTTCGCATATAACCGCTTGATGTAATTGTGTGACCGTCATTTTTTATAATTATTCTTATAGAATCAAAAAAGTATTCAAATATTAACATACACATAGTTTGAAAGATTAGATTGTCTAAGCCAAAGAAGCTTCAATACATCAATGGTTTTATTCATAAACTTTTCTATCTTTCTTTTACTACGAATCCAGAAAAGTTTTCGTTATTGCATCGATCCAAATAACTACTCCGTATGCTCCTGCATCGACATCCTGCAGAAATTCTGATTGTTTCACATAGGCCGCACGTCCTGCCCTAGAAACAAATACGTAACATTAAATTACGAATTTATATCATTGATAATGCGGATGCTTACTTGGGGGTCATGTGTTGTGTTGCATAGCATCCCGCGTGAGCTGATTCCGCCACTGATTGGATAATATCATTGTTTACTTTGTCCCCATGATTACATAAAGCTTCACATGCCGGATTTAGAGCATCCAACTGAAGAAAATTCATATTCTTGAATTTAATTCCCAAACGAATAATTTTGTGTTAGAAATAACAAACCATTGTTCGATCACCCGGCCGTGCTTTGCTATACTTCATGACACTATCAATACCACATCGGCTTGCTGTCGCCCACAATCGTCCCCAATCATCATCGTTGCCAGCCTCTCCCAAGGCAGATGCAGCTGTAGTGAATAATAAACTGTATACTGCTCCAGATGTTCCTCCCATACATTCTTCAGCGATTTTCGATAATTCCGCAAGTAGAGACGCTGGGTGAGAGATGTGTATACTTTCCAATGATGATAAAATTCCTGTTTGTCGAAGAATTGATTATTAATATTCCATGACATCTTTATGTTGTACCAAAAATTTACCATTCGCCAGCATTTTATGAGTGGTACCGCAATCACCATCACCACAACCCCTATCTAAATCATTCAATTTGTCTTCGTTTTCAACAATTGCATTGCAAGCATTTGTCAAACATCGCTTCAACAATGCCTGGTCCGATGCATTCAACTGCCGGCCAACAGGAAGAATTTTCTGGCAGTCTTCGTCAGGTATCGCAGAAGATTTGGTTTCGATTAGTGGAATACTATATGCGCATCCGGGCCAACAAGGTGCATCGGTTGTTTCGTCAAGGCAACTGATGTAAAGATCTCGATGTTCTTCAGGTAACTTCAATATTGATATGTGGATTCCAGCACTGTCCAGTGATGTCATCAGAACACCAGAATAAATTCGTATAGGCCTCACATTTTTCTTCGCTAAAATTTAACAATTTTTAATTTTTTGTTTTATGAATAACGTTACCATTTTATTCTTTCACGAATTGACCACTGCACTTACTCAACTGGTCTACGATTTCGTGAACAACAATGCCCTGCTCCAATTGACTGGTACCACCGAAATTATTTATCAATACAATAACGGAATCCTCAGCAATCAAAGATAAAGATTTGGTGATGTTTTCAAGCATGATCTTTACAATTTCTGATGCACTTCTCAATTTAATTCTATCATATCCTGCTTCTCCGTGAACTCCCAGTCCTATCTCCACTTCGTCCTCTGGTATTCGGAACATTGGTCCTTGTCCTATCCAATTTATTATGCTGTTTATTACGTCAATGGCGAAAAAATTTATTTTTTGTAATTACAGACCAGGCAGTGAACATGGGCGTAAACCAACGCCATAAGTTGAAATATTTTTAGCAATTATCTGCGCATGATAATGAACATCCTCTAAAGATTTTCCTTGTTCTGCAATGGCACCTACTATTTTTATCACGTATAACATTCCAACCAGTCCTCGGTTACCAGCACGCCCCTGCTCTTCCTTTGGAATACTGCAATCATCACCGATGACTATTTCCGCAATCTTAAATTTTTACAACAATTTTTTTGTCTGAGAATACGCTGTTTAGAACTCATAGTAACATGCTCGATGCGAATACCTTGAAGCCTTTTTGCCGTGCCTTCTCTATTGCGATTCCAAAATTCAGACAATCTCCTGTATAATTAGGTATTACGACCAGTGTTCCTCCTATAGAAGCAAGGTGTAATTATATTATTTTATATGATGTAAGAGAATTTGATTGTCTTATTCCAATTTTTCACCGTTGCTTCTGACGCAATTTAATGCATAAAATATATGATTGGCGGGTGGTGCAGCAAAAATTGAACCGGCAATTGAGGCGGTGAGCATTCCATTTCCCACAAAACCAGCGGCGAATGGTTCATGACCACTGCCACCACCGCAAATGATAGCAACTTTGTCACCAAGATTATTCCACTAGAAATCATACTCGAATTATTATCCAAAAATTTGTAAACTATTTTATTGTATGTAATTTGTTGCATTCTTTTTGATACATACATCTGACGAGAAGACTACTCTTTTCGATGGATGATAATTGAGTTTCGGATATGTACGACATAGTCCAGACAATGATTCGTGAACCACATCATCAATAGAATTGATAAATTTCTTCGCTGCCATTTCGATATTCATAAAGTAGAAGTGGAAAAGATTATTTATCCAATTAATGAGAGACGACTGGATGCTTCAAGTGATATTACAGAATAAATAATACTTGATCTTCGACCGAGGATCCAATGATATGATTTTGACCGAAGATTAGTACTGCATATGACCGAGGAATAAATACATCAAAGTATATATATAGTGTCACACATCAGCCTCGGAAATAATTCATCACTATTACGTGATGTGCAATGATTGGTAGACCAATGTCAAGCATCTTTGATGAATGAAGAGGTTTTGGGAACATTTCATCACGAGATCTCGTAATAAAAGCAACGGATAACCGTTGATTATTATCTAACTACTACGATGCACGAAAATTACGACACATTTTTACTTCGAGAAAGCAATTATTTAAGAAGAAGAGAAAAAAAGGACGAAGAGCGCCGCGGCATAGTCGATAAAAGTACTATTGAATTTGAATTCAAATACAAACATGTTGTGAAAATGCATTCACAGTGTCATCGGCGCTCCGTGGAAAATAAATGTCAATGACAAATGTCCGAAAATGATAGACAAAAAAAGTTGAAACACATGTCTACTCTTTCTGTTATATAACTGTAATGTAGGGAAGCTAATCTAGACATTTGTGACGTTGAATGAAAAATCGAGCTAATGGCCCAACATCGTCGCTCGCTTCTTATCGCGACTATACATAACTTATTTCGTGATAAATATGAAAATTATAATTGTTCCCAATTATTTAAACAATGTTGGATTATACTCCGGACACAATTATGAACATTATGGATATGCAAAAATTATATTTCAATACACACACTCGAATTTTATGGACGAAAAAATTGGTTTATGAATCGTTTCAATTCGATCGTGTCTATCGCGTATTTGCATAGCATCTGAGATTCATGGAGGTCAACTGATGGCTGGCCGAAGACAGTGGTGTTCCATTCTATGACTATAGACTGATCGGTCTCAGTTTTACGCCGAGTGTCGGACAAGATGAAACGTTGGATTGGAAAAAGTGCTGTGGTGACTGGTGCTAGTTCCGGCATCGGTGAAGCTATTGCTAAATCTCTTGCTGTTGCCGGCATGAACGTATTTGGACTCGCTAGACGTGAAGATCGACTAAAAGAATTATCGAAAAATCTCAAGGACGCTAAAGGATCATTTCAATATTCATATTGTGATGTGCGTAATGAAGAAGATATTTTGAGAGCATTTGATAATGTTGGAAAACAATACGATGGCATTGATGTTTTAGTAAATAATGCTGGACTCGCTTTGCCTGGTTTTTTAGGAGGTAATTAGTGAATCAAAATGACTTTCTAAATGACATTTTTCATCCAGAAAATTCTTCATATGATTAGTCAATCGTTTTTTGATTTTTCAGATGCGAAGACTGAAACACTCCGCACCGTTTTAGATGTGAATGTATTAGGTGCAGCTATTTGTATGAGAGAAGCGGTTAAATCTATGCGGAAACGGAAATCAGAAGGTCATATAATTAATATAAATAGGTGAATATTTTATAATGGCAAATGTATCTCATAATAATTCAGAATGTCGAAATGATGACGTTAATTATTACAATATAATTTCAGTATTTTGGGAATCACGGGTTCTCGTTTTTCAATCGATATAAATATGTATTCAGCTTCAAAATTTGCACTTACTGCAATGAATGATACTCTGAAGCATGAGATAACTTATAAGAAAGATAATATTAGAATAACGGTATGTATATCTTTCACACCTTTGGATTCTTATTGTGCGAAGTCACGATAATTTTCGATCTAACAGAAATAATGAAATGTGCATAATCACTCACAAGGTCAACGGCATTGGTGACTTTTGGCTTTCCGAGGTGGAACAGGAAATTTCAAAGGATTCCTATGTGTATTTATGATTACTGTTATTAATTTCTTCAGGGTATCCATCCTGGGATTGTCAAAACAGAATTCGTGCATCACTCGGGACATGGTGATGAAACTTATAATCGAATGCCATTTATAGAAAGCGAACAGATAGCAGATTGTGTTATTTTTGCTTTATCAGCGCCACCTGGAACTCAGGTATGATAAAAAATATTTATTTCTTGGATATAGAATGGCTCTGGTACATATTATTCATATGATTTGATATCTTTCCTTTTGCAGGTGGAGCAGATTGTGATAACACCATTGCATGAAAAAATATGAAGAGCATCAAGAATTGTTGATGTACCACAATGAAACGTTTACGCAATGTTTTTTTGGTGGACAGTAATCACTATTTTTGCTACGTTATTATCCTATGATTGCTCATGATAATAAAAAAATTAATCTTTAAATTTTGTGGGAACGTCACTATCTAAAACGTTAATTTCATGAGGTATGATGTGATGGCCACCAACATTGTACACACATTGATCAACTAAAATTATACGTTATTTGGGAGAAACGAAAAAAAGTATTTTTTTTTTGTATTGTGCATTGTGATAAATTCTTACATAACAATTGTATAAACATGCAACTCCCAATGACTCGAACATCTCTAATTACATGTAGGGATGCATAATTTCATACAATACCCACATTGACCATCAACGTCGTATAGGTTTAACACGGCCCTGATAGTGGTACAAGATCAGTCGTACAGAGATAGAGAGCGTGAGGTGATTTTCTTCTTGAACACGAGTAGTCACTTGTCGCACCTCAACCAGAATGGATCGTTGGATTGGAAAAACTGCTGTGGTAACTGGTGTCAGCTCAGGTATCGGAGAAGCTATTGCTAAATCTCTCACCATTGCTGGCATGAATGTCTTTGGTTTGGCGCGACGTGAAGATCGTCTCATTGAGTTATCAAAAGAACTCGAATGCGCCCCGGGATCATTCGATTTCGCACGTTGTGATGTACGTAAAGAAGAAGATATAATAAGAGCGTTTGAAATTGTTGAGAAAAAATTTGGAGGTGTTGACGTTTTAGTGAATAATGCAGGAGTTCACTTCAAGGAAACTATTGGCGGTAATTTTCAGACGAATTGTTCATCTATCAACTCACATTATTTTTCCCCTACATAATCGATCATTTATTCGTTGCTCTGTGTATTTATCACATCAGACGGAAAAACCGATTCTTTCCGAGCTATTTTGGAAGTCAATGTACTCGCCGCTGCTATTTGCATTAGAGAAGCTGTAAAATCTATGCGTGAACGTAAAACCGAAGGACATATCTTCAATATAAATAGGTAAAAATTCATCAATATTATTAACATGTTGATTACTATTTGAATTTCCATAATATCACAGTCTCATTAGGGATAAGTTTGCTTTTTAATTTCGATATTGAATAAATATTTAACCATTCGGATATTTTTAAACTGTAGAATGAAGAGTAGTCGTATATATATTTTATGATAATGCGTAACACGACTCATCACAGCCATTAAGTCATGTGGGTCGACCATCAATTACTTAAATAGTTTAATGATGCAGCATTGGTACGAAATTTCAGAATATGTTTACGTTTGTATGAATTCATTTAGTCTGTCCTGTTCGTCAATCACGGTATGGTTTTAACTAACTTACACTACGTGGAAATTATGACTATTATTCTCAATTGAAGAATGTTCGTTCGATTGATAATTCGAATATAGGAGAATACTACAAAATAGAGAAATTCCAGCCAAAATTCTCAATAAAATAAGAATAAGCTCATGTATTATCTCACATTATATCAATATATAAAACAGGTGTTACATATTGTGATATGGATGTGAAACTAATTGTGTTCAGCAATTTGCATATTGTCTGGGTTTTGTAAATTATATATCATTATACGGACATGTAATACAATGACATTGCATTTCCACGCTGCATATACTCCAGTATATTATTACACAAGGCGATCGATGTTCGGATAATGTATGTCGATGGCTGCTTTTTATAGTGTTTTTGGCCTGAAACTTCCGGTCAATCTTACTGAGTCCGGAATTTACCCAGCTTCGAAACATGCTCTGCGTGCCATGACTGAAGGTCTGAGAGACGAAATTATCGTGGCGAAAGACAACATCAGAGTAACAGTTAGTTATTATTCATATTCATAATTGGCTTATAATCTGTGTTATATTTAA
>JAPYZH010000222.1:0-266540 GCA_030523085.1 Meteorus colon | reverse complement strand
TTATAGTAATGAATTTTCGTATTCAAATTTTTAATTTTAATAAAAAAAAAATTTAGATTCTATTATGACTTACGGGGTACTGTCCGTACAACCTTAAGAGCATCAACTTCCTCTCCGGAACATCCTGTATATATTCACGCACATATAAATACATGTGTTACTATATTTGTTAACCGTACCACGCTTTTAGCCTGCTTTGCCGCCATCCACTAGCTCTAACCCGGACGAACTTAATTATATGAAATAATTACGCGTCAGGTGAAATATACGAAGGTGGGCGACGACATGCATTGCGCATCGTGGATTGCGGTGCGCCACAGTCTAGCGGCACAAATATATACAATGAGTAGAAATAGTATACTGCACAAGCGACGACAGAGCAGAGCCAATTGTAATAGTGCTAGGTACACGACGGGGAAAAAAATAATAAAAATGGAGAGAAGACGAGTTGTCAGGAAAAATTAGTGAGAACAAAAGGAAGATGGAGAGTTGGGTAAAGCCTGGAGCTTTACCATGCCAGTATGGAGTCTGGTCGCAGCTGTTTCAATAGTTATCTCTTTCTTTCACGTCGCACAGTCTCTCTTGCCTGCGTTTCTTTGTCTATAGCCTTATCCCCTCATCCGATTGTGACAAGACCCATGAAATTTGCCACATATAAGCGACAGTGCTAGCACCAGAAGTGTCATCCATTCCCACCTGAGTTTCATAGCTTGGACAAACGTCATTATTGCTTATGAACATCACGTCACATTTATGCTCGCTTCATCTCATCGATTTTTCCTCTGACATATTCCCGAGAACAAAATCTTGATCATTTACTCAATCATTCAAGAATCTCTGTGTCGTATTATGCTTGGATTTATTATTATATCAACACATAGTCCAAATTTCAATATTAAAATTAATTATAATATGAAATAGGAAATTCAACACGTAGCCTTGCGCAATTCAAATTACATTTCCATGAAAGTAATGAGGAAATAAAGTAATTAGTGATGTGATTGAGACATTGAACAATGAATGCGAAAGAGAGGCAAAAATAGAACGAGTGAGTAAGATCAAATAAATGCTAGAACGATGTAGATGTTGGAGCTTTTCATTGGGTATATAGACACTGACGACGCCCGCGGGGGCTTACAGTCATGAGATTACGTTAGAGACAGTCGGGAATCCGATCAAAACAAATGGATTGCGAAAATACCCTTCTACCAATTCTCTTCTCTTCACTGCTTTTCATCCTTCTTATTATTCACGTGTGTCGCCTACTCTCTCATCGATTTCACCTGTATAATCCACCGTATGATTCACTACATTCGTGTTGTGAACGACGAAAAAAAAAGCTCTTTAAATTTAATAATGCTTTTTACAAAGCTAATGGAACACACAGTTAAGAAGGAACATGAAATATTCACTCAACTTCTCAACGCGCATATACTCAAGACAAATTTGGATAAAAATTAAGAAAAAGCCGCGAGCGGTTGCGACCCAAAAAGTCGAATTTTTCACTAAAGTTCTCATACGTTGAAAAATTTCATAACTTTTTGAAGAAAACAGTCGAAAACGTGAAAAATCACCTCAGAATTTAGGATATAAGTGGACGAGTATGCATCTTTTATGTGTCTCTATTTATATATATATATATTTTCATATATCTGTATTCTACATTGGTACATATATTACATATATATATATATATATGTAATATGCATTTATATATGTTTATATATCTATAATATTGTATATATGTGTATTTATTATATTCTAAGTATTAGGAGCTAGAGAAAGCCAGGAGGTAGTATCAGAGATGGGACTATACATGTTGGAGATTGTGCTATATAAATTCACAAAAAACAGGGGAAATGTTATACATAGAAAGAAAGGGAGCATACGAGCCAGTAGGTGACATTACATGAGGTAACTCCTCAATTTATAATATTCAATGTATTGAGAGGAAGAGAAAAAAAACTAAGGGACACGAAATAAATAAAAATTCGTCATGCATAATTTCAACACGCATTCATTCGTAATATGTCATAACCATATCAGTGGGTATATATGGTGAATGTAACTTTTTGATAGACATGAAAATGTATATAGCGTGCGAGCGTGAGGTGAGTGTGGTTGAGGGTGAATACGGCTGAATCGGGGATGGTTTCAAGGGATATCAGCAAGAACTATTGCAACCAACTGAAAGTCCATGTAGTCCTGATACAAGCGTCCCCCTCTTGGGAATCGTCAACTATTTTGCGCTGTGATGCTCTTCAACATTGAACCAACATAAAGCTAACAATTTACTTCATGTTGATCAACCTCTTTGAAATTGAAATAACGTTCATTATGTGAACGAATAAAAATATTAAGTAACGACCTCATGATAATAGCAATAATAGTGGCAATAATGATAATGAATGAATGAAGGAGAATAATCGTGGAATATTCGCTGACAGCTTTAATACAGATGAAACTTTGTTTTATTCAAATTCAATTTCCATCAGCAATTTATTGAGTTTCCTTCTTCTGAAGGTAATGGGATTCAACGATACTTATCTATGGCATGAGGATGAAAGACTAGTATGGAAGAGGAACAGCAACAGAATCATCAAACATCTCAGTTCAAATCCGGAGGTAAACAATATAAATCGTTATAAATTGAACAAATTTGAACATTTTTAAATCACCCGAATTACAATTAATTCTGATTGTGTTATTGATGATCCAAGATTATTTGGGCAGATGAGCAGACAAGTTTGCAACGTCACAAACGTGATTTTATTAATGATCTTGAATCAGAAAAGAAGTTAATACGTGAGAAGCGATTATTTGACATTCATCATAATGAAAATGATATTGAAACAGCTCTAAACATACAGAGAATGTTCAACGATGAGTTATGGAATGAGGAATGGTACTTGGTAATTACTTTTTTCATACAATCAATATATTCAGTGCGACATATATAAATATGAACATAAAAGATAAAACAAATTTATCAACGACACCTATCTAACTGATATATAATTTTCTAGCAAGACACCAGGACGAATAGGAACCTTCCCAAATTGGATCTAAATGTCCTCCCGCTTTATCAACTAGGGATAACTGGCCGAGGCGTGAGAATAGCAGTGCTCGATGATGGCCTGGAATATACCCACGAAGATTTGAGAAATAACTATGTAAACCAAAATGCATTCCCCACAGTAGAAAATTACGATCTCGATGCTTGAATATATCTAATTCCATTGATTTCCAATCTTTTTTTTTTAAGGATTCCACTATTAGCTATGACGTAAATGGGGGTAATACTGATCCAATCCCCCGCTATGAAATGACAGGTGAATGAAATTTGATAGATAATAATAACGACTGACTCATTCATTGTAGATGATTGATATTGATTCCCTTGGTGAATACAGACTTTAGACTAAATGTAATATGACAGATATAACGAAGAACGGTCGAGTGGATTATCATTGAAATAAGTGAAAAACAGAAGGTTTTATTAAGAGAAAATATATGTTGTTTTTTTTTGTAAGGAATGAATGGGCATGGTACTAGATGTGCCGGCGAAATAGCGATGGAAGCAAATAACCACAAATGCGGTGTCGGGATAGCATTCGAATCGTCAATTGGTGGAATCAAATTATTAGACGGAATCGTGAATGATCGTGTTGAAGGTGAAGCTTTGAGTTATAGGCAAGATCTTATTGACATTTATACAGCTTCCTGGGGTCCTGCAGACGACGGAAAAAGTCTTGAGGCTCCTGGTAGGCTCGCCACAGAAGCACTTGAGCGTGGTATAAATGAGGTATGAAATATTGGTGTCCCTATCATTACAAATTATATCATTAATTTTGAAGAAGGTGTGAATCTTATACGTTTTAAGATAGGCAGTAGAATATATGAAATTGATATGCCAAAAATGTCAAGTCAATGTGTCCACAAGGACATAATAGACTTTCAAACTTAGATTGAATATCTAAAATTCGCAGTTGTGACGTATCAGAAACTGAAGTTTGTTCTCTATACAACTTGTCAAAAGTTCGAATACAACAAGAGGAAACGTTGTAATTACTCGTTAATTTGCTGGAAAGAGTTAACACAATAAATGTCATTAGGGTCGTGGTGGAAAAGGGAATATTTACGTATGGGCATCAGGAAATGGTGGAACTAAAGAGGATGATTGTGGATGCGATGGTTACGTCAGTAGTATTTACACAATTGCTGTGGGATCAGCCAGTCAAACTGGGAAATTCCCATGGTATGGTGAAAGATGTCCTGCAACACTTGCAACAACGTATAGTAGTGGTGCATATTACGATCAGATGATTGTAAATAACGATATCTATTCATTACATGCCATTGTCAATCGATTTTTCTCCAGTTTCTTATCATGATTTTTGTTCAATTTCAGGCAACGACAGATCTAAATAATAAATGCACCACTCGTCACACCGGGACGTCGGCGTCAGCGCCGCTCGCCGCGGGGATCCTCGCTCTAGCGCTACAAGTAAAGTAAGCTCCATAACTGTATTGCGTTTGAAATTATTCATTATGTTTTCATCCCATTTTTTCTCCAATTTTTTTCTGTTCTATAATGAATGTGTTTTAATGAAAGATAAGTAAATTTGCCTTTTTTAATTTATGACAAGAAGGATATTATATTTTGTTGATAAAAACCTTCTTCAATTGAAATACATCCAATTGCTTAAAATTATATAAACATTGTTAGTATACATACATATATATATTCGTCCCTTATATTTCCGTATTTGTTTTTCTGTTTTCTATTTTCACACAAGTAAAGAGCTTACTTGGAGGGATGTTCAGCATCTCATCGTGACGACCTCAGAGTATACTCCACTCAGGTAAACTCCTCTTCATCCATTTTAATTCATCTTTCTTCCTGCTCTTTTTTTAACTCAATCAACATTTAATCACAATTAATTATTCAGACTCATTCATGTTAAACGTTGTAACCGTTCCAATGACATTTCTTTTACTTCGCAAAACTTTAATTATTCAGAATCTGACAAATGTCATAATAGAATTTAAAAATTGAATTTAATATTCAGAAATAATCCAGGATGGCGGAAAAATTCTGCAGGATTTTGGTTTAATCCGCGATTCGGTTTCGGTTTAATGAACGCCTACGCTCTGGTCACCGCCGCCTATAATTGGAGCAGAGTTCCAGATAAAAGAGAGTATCGAGTCAAAGCACAATATAGAGAGTAAGAGTAATTTTCGATCCTTATTCACGAGCACTTCAGGAGTGAATGAATAATAAAGAATTTATGGGCGCTGATATTTTTCTTTTCACAATGCGTATGTGACGATTCAGACCACGAACTCTCATATATGGTGAACGTACAACTTTGATATTCAACGTAGTTGGCTACCCAGATGGTAATGTGACTGTAGAATATCTTGAGCACGTACAAGTCGAAATAACCATCAACTACACGAATCGTGGAGCATTGCAGATGTATTTGACATCACCTTCAGGTAAATCACTGTGTTTCCATTCGAATCGACAAGCCCGCTTTCTCTATTCTCTATTCTTGCAGAGTGAAAATCACACAATAAAGTCTATAAAGACTCACCTCCATTGTATATAATAATAAATAATGAACGAAGATATTAAACAAAACCATTCCAGGCACCAAAATAAAAATATTGAACCCAAGAAAATTCGACGAATCTATAGAAGGTTTCAAGAACTGGAAATTCATGACACTGGCAACTTGGGGCGAGGATGCGAGAGGTACATGGACACTGGATATAACCGATGTGGTGAGCCATGAATTTGTGTCTGTGTGTTTGATAAAGTTGTACGAGGTCGACTCACAATTTCTCATTCTTATATTGTTGACCTTTCTTCATTATACCTCCGAGTTGAGATCAATGCGAGTTGTTCAATGAACAAAGACTTTAACTTCCAGCTTGGACCAAAAACGAACAATGGTACCGTCAAAGACATCACATTGATCATTCATGGAACAAAATATCCGCCGAATTATCATGTGAATAGCGGAAGAATTGATCATAACAATTCCAATCGCCGTAGAGAAATGGTGAATAAAACAGATAAAGCCATACATTGTGATGAAATCAGAAGTATGTTATAGTTATTAGCAGAAAATTAATCGCAGACCAAACTACGTAAATTTTAGGATGACATGGATATTGTTAAAGTTGAGGAGGATGTTGGAAGGAGTGATCAAAACTCGGCGAACGAGGTGAACAATATCGCGGGAGAACTTCCGAAACACAACGGACTTCTGCAGCTTGATTGGCTACAAAGTCTTTTATTTGGTTAAATTAATTGGATCTATTCCGCATAAAAGACTTTTCGATTCTGGAGCAGTTCTGTAGATTTTCTCAATAAACTACTGCAAACCCTAAAAATAAATACACGTTTCAATGTCTATATCAATATTCTAAGGAAATAAGTGGAAAAAATTTTTTTCCCTTCATGGATACAGAGCATAAACTACAGAATTTTTTTGCCCCAACAAAACTTCGCAAAGTAATTTGTCTAAAAATGTCTTGTTCTTCCAACTTTTTTGCAAGAACAGGGTGAAATGAACGAAAAGGATAATTGATGTGGATTTTTTAGACGTATAACACAGAGATGGATAGTGAGGGGATGCAGTTTTATATGATACAATGTGTGGGTGTTTTTACCACGTGGATGCGCCGGCGTCGGAACTGCGATCGCAATGGGGATGAAATTCGCGGGAGAAAGAGCAAGGGATGAGTTTCTCGGTCAGTAGCATATCGCTCTTCGTGCCGTCCATACGAACGATCCTACCATCGCTTCCGGCTGTCGCAAAAGAAACGGAAAAAAAAAAAAAAAAACAATAACAAAAACAATTGAAATTGTCTTCAATATCTTTTTCGATACTCCAACGCATTTATAAATTGATTCATCCACCCGGTCGACAATTGAACATTCAGGTGAGTACTGTAAATGAAATATCGATTCATTTAAACATCTATAATTTTTGACACGAAAAAAAAGATCCGGAAAACGCGAGAAAATAAACGAAGTGAAAAGCGTGAAATTTTGTTCTCTATAATTAAATCCAAAGTGAATTAACGTGCGCTGCATTCACTACTCTCTTTAGTTCCATTTATGCATACATAACATATAACGTTGACTGTGCTAATTGGTCTCTTGGGAAATTGAATGGCGCGTGCTACCACATTGAAGGAAACTTAATTTAATATTAATGGATAGTTCATCTGGAACAAACCTTATGCTATATGTAACCGCACGACATAACTAAAATAATCATCTATCAAACTAACATACATATATTCCCATCTGTCAATTGTAAATTCCAACCAGAATTACTTGGAATTATCCTATGATTTATTCATCATTTCGATTATCAAATCCATGTTTAAATTTCGTTATCCAGGAACTGATGAGCAGGTAAAAACGTGATGAAGTAATGCTTACACACCTTTTTCACTCAATTCGTCTCCCCGCTATCTCTCAATTTTCCCTGTGAACTCACTCGTATAAATCGCACTGAATGCAATCAACTTATATCATATTCCGCGAAGACTAAAGAAATATAAGAGGAAAAATGAAAGTTCTAGAAATGACATTCGAAGTATGGTTGAATTCAGAGTACGGGTACTTCTGAAATATTGGAATAGGGTCAATGGGGTTTAGCTGAGACTGCAAGGGTGCAAAAATAAAAGAATAAAGCGCATTGTTTTAATGTGAACAAGTGTCAGCATACATATCGTGAGTTAGAGCAAGGTATGAAAGAAAAAGCACAGATGAACTCGAGAGACAAAGAGACTAATTTGCTCAATCTCACATACAAAGTGCAGACATTCTCAAACTTGAGATTGTCGAGGAATGCAGTGAAAGAGAAAAACGCTAATAGAGTGCTTTTAATGTTTCCTGAGTTTGCAGCCGTATACAAATATATATATTGACTAATCCAAACTGTCCCTATTATTTCTCCACACTGTTTAAGCCTCTCACCAACAACTACTAATCCAAACTTGTCATCAACTGTTTATGGAAACTATGAACTATATCGATTAAGAATGAAATTGATACAGCAGAAATAGAAATAAATTTTGGATTGTTCATATGAAAGCTGAAGCTCATCTTTATTACCTCAAAGACAAAAATATCGTGACTAATCTCATCTCAAGGACATTCGGTCGGGTCAACTCGAACACCTGCACCCTCCAGAAATATCTTTTTATGTAAAAGAAACAATAATGGCACTACTTATCGGCCAAACGTAAATTTCGTTCCGATACAATTTAATTTAGTGCATTTTTTCAACAGTGATATAAACATATCTTTGATAGAGATATCGGTGTGCAGTTAAACCTGATATTTGTCTTGCGAACAAAATGGGAATTCGGATTAATTGGGTCACTGCTGATAACGTTCGATAGTTTAAATAGTATATTTCATTTGGTTATATAGAGAGAAAAAAGGGTCTATGATTTATTTGGGACATGAATTTACCACAAAAAACACGAGACTATTTATCAATGACTAAATTTGATGTAATTTGCAACGAATAATTGCTTGGTGGGAATGTACATTCTCTGCTGCCACCATTTCTCCATGGACTTTAATCTATTATTAATTAAAGCTGCCTACCAGCGCATCCTGTTGAACCCATCATGTCTATTCCATTTAACAGGAGAATACATCCAATTAAGGAGATTCTACATTTTGGGTTAAATAGTGTCATACAATAAATGTGGTAGTCACAAATTATAGATACGAAAAATCTTATTATGTTCGGCGTGAAATATTTTTAGTAGAATTTATATTGCATTATGGGTCGTACCGTATTTTTCTCATATATTCAACATTTTCGGAAATTTCTGTGGGAACCTGGACAGGTTTGATCATGTGGTTACACAATTATAAATTTAATGTAAATATCTCATGGATTCCTCTATTGATGCCGCTATATATTGCCATAGAGTAAATTGAATCGATGCCAAACCATGAGCCTTCTTTGGCTTCTGTTAATATTCCATACGTATACGTACATGTGTACGATTCAATTTGATATTATTCCACGCTTGCAGAGTTGGAGGTTCGAGTTTGAAATTATATTGTCAATCTCAAGTTGTCC
Organism: Meteorus colon; assembly: GCA_030523085.1. Classification (NCBI taxonomy): domain Eukaryota; kingdom Metazoa; phylum Arthropoda; class Insecta; order Hymenoptera; family Braconidae; genus Meteorus; species Meteorus colon. The sequence goes on along the minus strand of JAPYZH010000222.1, from coordinate 257,409 downwards.
ACGCTTTGAAAACCTTCAAATAAGTTGGCAAAACGATCTATATATATACATATGTGTGGATAATGTGTACGTGGATAATTCTGAAATTAATGAGAATTTGTCAGATCCATATCTGTTCTCGTTTTCTTTCAGCTGGATGTTACGAAAAAGTCGAAAACAATGGGCGATCTTACACGATCAAGCGCAACGAAAGTGAAAATTCCGCAACCACTGAACTTACATATGGATAGTGATGATATGGAGATGAATCAAAAATCGTCTCGCAGTAATTATTTTCTCCATCCAAGTTTTATTCGTCCATTCATATCTTTTCGACCAACATTTCTATTCTTCCATTTTTTTTTTTTCGCATTGACTATCAACCTTTGTCATCCACATATTTTCCACAAAACATTCCAAAACATGTACAACAATGCAATCAAACATATGTAGAACAATAATATGTAGCGATAAGATTCATGCAGTAGGAAAAAATTTTCGATGGCCAAAAAATTGCTCATTTTGCGTTGTAAATGTTTTAGTACTCAAAAACGACTTACTCCTACACGAGGCAGTTATCAAGAATGAACCTGTGACCGTGAAAACCGTTCTTGCTGACACTGTCAATGTTAATTCACGGAATAACGTGAGTTCGTGCTTAAATTTGTAAAAAATTATGGCAAAACATCTTTAGAATCGTGAGATGAACCGTTCCGTATGTTTTTATACTCACCTGACAAACTTCTTTATGTAGATTTCTCTGTTTTCGGTTCCTCGCAATTTAGTACGGTCGTGCGCCAATACATTGGGCAGCATCTAGAGGAAACACTGAAATTATGGAATTGCTCATCCGTGCCGATTGCGATATCGAAGCCAAAGATAAAGTACCTTCAAATTCCACATACATCCATCCGTAAAAATGTTCGTTGATCAATTTAAGTACGATTTATTCTTCATATTTAGTTTGGAATGCGTCCTCTGCTTATGGCGGCTTGGCATGGACATATAGATGCTGTAAAACTACTCATCAATGCAGGTGGTGATGTATCAGCAGTTAGTAAGGTACAAAATAACTTGAAAAACAGACAACAATAATATTTTTTCTGTGTCAACTGTCATTTTATTAACCACATGTGCCACAATATTTATTTTCCACACTTTGGTCATGAAACATATTGAAAAATATTCATTTTTTCGGTGGCTACACGAAAAAAGTGGATATTTCTTTAAAAAATTTCTTACTGTTTCTTATGACGCTAGTAGATCTGGATTTTGCAATACACTTAAACATGATGCATCGGATAATGTTAGAGTACAAAATTTGTTACACACCAGTGTGTGCATAAAATATGGAATACGCCCAAGTGCATTCGCACATACTGTGTTCTCGTATTAAACTCCGCACACGAGATAAGCTGGTGTTAGTCAAATCCTTGTCATACTAACGTGTGTTTGAGTTGTGCCCAAGCATACATAGAAGAAGTAATAAATTCTCACATTGCTCTCTCTAGCTCCACAAATGTCCGCAATAAAAAGATCAATTTATGAGGAGAATAAAGTCACATTGCCACCATAAATGCTGAAATATTGCGATGTCATATACTTAAACTTTTATGCAACTTTTCATTTATAATGGGAACTAATTTGAATTCATGGCGAGTAGAAAAATTACACACTTTTAATGTGTGCGGCAAGAGGCAACGGCACAGTCATAGAGTACCTCGCGGCGACTGTAGAGTCACTGAATGTTGAAGCGATAGACAATGACGGCGCAACTGCTCTACATCATGCGGCCATTTCTGGACACCCTGATGTTATAACTGCCTTATCAAATATCCCGGAAATTGAATTGGATGCCGCAGACAAAGTTAGTCCAATATTCGAACAGTTACGGGTTTTGATAGAAATTCGATTGAAATATTGATACAAAGACATTTTTGTTTGTTCATAGCAATGAATGTTACTTACTTCATTTTCTAATTCTGATCAAACTATTCCACTCATTTGATCATTTATTCGTTGTCATTTTTTCATCTTGATAGTCGGGGCAAACTCCATTACACTCTGCTTGTTCTGAAGGGCATGCAGATGCTGTAAAAATTCTTATTGGCCTAGGAGCCAATATAAATAGTCGTGGAACATATGGGAACAGTCCTTTGCACGTCGCGACATGTATGAGATACACGACATTAGCAAGGATACTTTTAAAAGCTGGTGCAGACACTCAAATTGTTAATGAATCGGGTCTTACTGCACTCCATATTGCTGCCAGTCAAGGATGTAAAGGTATACTCGAATCAATACTTCAGTTCAGTGACAACATAATCGACAAGCAGTGCCATGTGAGTAAACAAAAATTTGAGAATGAGTACGGGTGACGTAATGAATTCCATTCCGGTGTGAGTGGACGAATAATTAAGAAGGAAAATGTGTTGTTACAGGCACGAAATACACCGTTACATTTAGCATGTCGACACAATGAAGTTGAGACGGTAGAGATACTGATAAAACATGGTGCCAATGTCAATTATCCGAATTCAGTAAGTTTATCAAATAAATTAAAGTACCATGAACGATAAACGCCATTGATAGCAAAACGAACAACAATTTCAGCTACTTCAAATGCCAATACACATTGCAGCAGAAATGGGTCACAGTGAAATTTGCAAACTTTTATTAGCGTCTGGCGCAAATATTGAGCAGCGTGAAAAAGTAATAATTCACATGACACAATTTTCATGTTGCTACGAATTTTTGTTGTCACAGAAAATGTATTGTGTGTATACGATTTGTAGGAAGGCCAGACACCACTTTATATTGCAGCTAGAGGGAGTTTTACAGCGATAGTCGATATGATTATAAAAACAGCACGACTGGAATATCCACAAGTAAGCGAATTGAGGTTTTATATCCAATTGAGACTGGTTGACAAATTGTGAATTCGAATTTAACTAGGAAGTTGAGAATGTTGGAAAGAATGAAAAAGAAATTTCACCAGAGAAAATGGGGACAACAGAATCACATGATAGTACGAATTTCCGTGGGCGCCACAGAAAATTCTCCAGCAATCTACAGTCAATACTGAAACGATTAGCGAAAAAACAATTGGACAAAAACGATTGGAAAAAACTTGCCCACCATTGGGCATTCACTCATGAACAAATACAAGCTATTGAACAGCAGCATACTGGTAATAACAAAATATTCTTTCAAATTGCTGTTCACTGCATGGTCTGTAGAAGTTTCAACGCCAGATTCGGTTCAATATATTCCTAGGTCGATCTGGCCACAGAGAGCATGGCTATAGGTTATTGATGATATGGACTTCGAATTTATCAACAGACGCGATTATTATTGAAGAACTATATCATGCATTGTGTGCAATTGACAGGAAAAACATTGCTGGTAATTATTAAAAAGTCGTAGCGGAAAAAGAAAGTATCAGGTGATACAAATGAAAACACAAACCTCGTTGACCTACTGAAGTTTGTTTGAATTTCATAGATGCTGTTTGGAATTCGGCACAGTGTGATGCAGCTGACGATAATGATCACAAATCCAGGCAACAGCGTTGTGACAAATGCACTATAACATGAATCCTCTCGTCGACTGATATTTCTCTAATTCTCCTTTTTGTAAAGATTATTCGAGGTAGATATAGTCAAATTTTTACCATACTTTTGAAGAACAATGTTGCCATGATGACGGATGCACATATCTAATTGAATGATAAATGTGATAATAAAATATAATGGCCAAAATATTTAGCACGATAAGAATGTGAAGACAAAAAAAAAATTGTTTCACATGGGTCGCTGCGAATGAAAAACTGAATCTTTTTTTTTATATTAAAATGTGAAGATTTATTAATTCGCATGTTCATTTTTTTCTTCCCCTACACTCTAAAATAACGCCTGCTGAAAATAACGATGATTCGCCTGGAAGTCTCGCTCCCTCTTTCTCTCGCTCGCTTTCGCTCTTTCTCTTTCACTCATATCACTTAATGTAACGACACATGTATTGTAAGTTATAACTAATCCATAATATTTAGGGGAAAATCAATTGTCTCAACATGTCATTCAATATTTGTTCATGTTCATTATCAAAGCATACTAATCAACGCTAAATACACTTAAAGAAAAAAAAGAAGCGAACCACCAATACCGAAATACTATTTTATCCGCGATGGATAGATAAAAACTACAAATATCATCTCAATTCTGAACTTGACGCCAAATTTGTGACAATCATTTGAGAGTCAATTTTGTTCATTTCACATAAAAAAAAAACAAAAATAAAAATAAAAATAAAGATAAAAATAAACGAATACTACTCCAAGACATTCCGGTCAACTTCAACTGGAAAAAAATACATTCTTACCTCGTCCTGTCACAATATGAACTCACTTCAAATAATTGAATGAATATTCACTCAGGCAAGTGTCGAATTGTTAACATAAAAACGAAATGAGAAAAATTGTCTTAAACGTAATAAATCCATGCAAGAAAAATTCTTCTGAAGATCTGATCTTTTTGATAATTTCCTCATCAGTATGACCTTCATTATCTCAATTGTTTCAGTTTTGTTCTTTTTTCTTTTCTGTTAATGCCTTCTCATCATTGTAGAGGTAGATGAAATGTCTTTAAGAAGTCCATTAACGTCCATAGGGATGATACTTGCTCATGTTACCCGATGACGCTGTATAACCAACCCGTTGGGGTCCACCGGCGCTGAAGTTATCGCCAGGCGCTGCAGGAACACTAGCGAGATTCGACGATCCGTAACGCGGGCCTGTTAGCAATTCGACAAAACAACGTTGATACTAAACTACGGTAGGAAATTTAGTGGAAGTAAAAAAAGCAAATAGAATAATCGTGAAATCATTTGATGATTGGATGAATGGAATTGAAGAAGCAGGATGGAACAATATAGGCATTGAATCCAAAGATAGAGGAAGATTATCAGTATGTTTGATCATAAGAAAACGAAAAAACATCAAATATTGTAAGAAAAATGATCAAAGATCGTAAAATTTAATATACTCTGAACTTCATTTTCATCAATTTCACTTTCCTTAATTATCATTAAACTTATCCATTATAATAATGTCTCGGAGGTGGGAGAGGAAAACGGAAAAGGATTTCGAGTCAACCTATATAATCTAACTATACGTGATCAAACTTCAAAATTGATTCGTATGGGGAATTAAAAGTGACACAATATTTCCCTATTATTGGCTTAACCCCTTCGTCTGAAACTAAAGTATTTGTTCATTTGCTTCCAACAGTTCATTAGTCATGCACTTCCACACACTATCTTTTTTTTCGCTTCACTAATTAAGGCTCGGATCGGGCCATGGATTTTTTTATTCATTTGTCTGTATCCCGCTCTTCCTACATCCAAAGTATCCTTTGTTTTCAACGGCTAACGTCTGTATGGATGATAATTTGTGTGTTGGGACAAGGAAAATCGCTGGGGACCTGGGGCCGCGTCTCCATTTGGTACGAACGTCATGGTGCCGGGTTCACTTTTGAATTTTGGGAGCTGATTGGGCTCTGCGGGAAAAGAAACAAAAAGAAAAAAACAGGGCTAGAAATGCGTCATTAAACACCATGAGTTAATGAAAATTTTTAAATAAAAAAATAGTACTTCAATGTGATGTCCTACATCTAATATAGTATCAAAGTTATTATATATCATGTTCAAATATAACAACTTTGATGTTGTCATTCAACTATAAAACACTGCACTTTTTGATTTTTTAATTGTCGAATCATTATTGTAACAGAGTTCCTACTCCTCGCAACAGTGGACCACCTCAACAGCATAACGGTATGTGTGTAAAAAAAAAAAGAAATTCAATTTTTTTCATTTGATTCGAACTCTAGAAATTCGAAAAAAAATTTCTTTTCCCGTTTTTACATTGAGAGAGAATGAATGATAAAATTCAACGAGATATGTACGTAGTAATGGTGAAAAAAAAAAAAAAAAAAAAAAACACAAACGGCAAAAAGAAAGCAGAAGGTTATGATGTGTAATCGCATTCCATTGCATTCGGACAACGTAATTCAATATTCTATTCAGTTCTTCTATCTCTTCCTGATTTTCCCCTCCCACATTTAATGCACGCGTACTTTCGAATCATATCTCTTGACTTTGCATAAATACCGTGAATATGAATAATCATTTGATTTATTTTCTTGTCATATTTCCTCAAATGAGGACCCCATAACTAATGCACGACAGACACTCACTCAATTGCTCATCAATCCCACTTTCTCAAAAGCTTCCAATCGCTGATTACCAAAATCGTCAATCTTCACATTTGTTGTTTTCTGTAAATCTGCTCTAATCTCACCATCAGTATGAGGAGTTCTACATCCGGACTAAGCATTAAAAAATCATGTGCAGTGTCTTAAGACAAAATTACAGAAGATTATTTCAAACTTAGGAAATCGTGAAACGAATAAATGAGAGAAAATAAAAAATATTAGACATAGAAAGAACTGATAGTGATAATAACTCGAGGTGAAGGGAGACAGCTTACGCGGTTGATAAATGGAGAATTCATTGTTTTTTTTCCTTCTTCATTTCACCATAATAATTATTTTTTAATATCTTTCTTTGTGTGTATTTCCATTATTATTCAATAATTCACGTAAGCTAAATCAATATGCAGTTTTACGAATAATCCATCTTGTTATTATTATTTAATTTTTTTCACTAGTTCATAGTATTCATATTCACTTATCACCTTTAACATAGTTTCGTAGGTCATTTTTAATATATCGTTATATATCGTAATCATTGTTAATAGTATGATTATTGGTAATATTTAATCTTAAGTATCAATTAATCAATTAATCAATTAATCTTCTAAAAACACCGTTAAGTCTGTGAATACATCCACATACGTAGACACATACATATCCAATACATGTATAGTTTATGTGTATACATACATTAATTTATTCCTTTCTTTTATTGGTATTATCAATAGACGTATACTAATCATAGTAGTAAGTATAGTTGTAGTTATAGCAATAGTAGTAAGAGTAGTAATAGTGAAAGTAGTTATCAATAGATGTTATAGTATTTTTGCTTTTATTCAAGAGTCGTCGGTATGGGAGTGTGGAATACCATTCAATGGGGATTTGGTGATGTTTTTGCCCTCTTTGTGAACAATATGCCGTAAGTCAAATCACAGTATCGAGAAGGAATAAAAATATGAAAATTCAAACAAACTCCTTCGGATACTGTGGACCTGCCATACCCCCCCCCCCCCTCTCCTCTCCTCTCCTCTTCTCTCTCTTCTTTTCCTATTTACTCATTCACTCACTCACAATCTTTCTCTCGCGCGCTCACACGCTCGCTCACTCCTCCTCCACTCAGACTGTGGCCTCTCACTTTCACCCTTCTACCTCTTGGCCAGGATCTTTTTCTCATTCAAGATGTACCGATTTCTATATACAAATTGATTTAATTTTATCCAAGTATTCAGTATTTCCTCCATTGTATATATTTTTTTCTTGCCTTATTCAAAGTGAAATCATGTGACCTGAAAGTTCATATCCCCCCTCCTGTCAATGCAGCTGCTTTCACTCACAATTATGTTTGGTGCGCTATTGTCCAATTTTGAGTCTTCATCAACAGATGTTTCGAATCGAAAATTAAATATGAGCGGTCTGATTGCCGGAATCACGGTCCTAGAAATATTGCCACTTACTATTATGTTTCCTCTGTTTTATTCCTTTGATCCCGTAACATATGTCAACATCAAAGGTCTATTCTCCGTTTTGAAGAAGAAAAGCAGAATTATGACAAATATTCCAGCAATATTTCTATCAATACCTTACTCGATGGGAGAAAGCAGCAGACATTGTAGCTAAGCTATATTTTAGGTACCTTTTTTTCATATGTTCTATTGCTGAAATGCACCTTATTCTTCACCACCCTAATATGATTTTTTTCCCGCTCCCAATTTGTGAAGATTATTTCAAGAATTATTAATCATTTCTGAATGGGCTACGGAAAGAAGGAAAATATAAGACGCCTAGCATTACTTTCGTTTTTTAGTGTATTTCTGTGTTTGTATGTGAGTGGGTGTGGGTGTGAAGAATTTTTGTGTAAGGGAAATAATGCAAACTCTGTACCTTATTACGAAAGAAAGGCATTTGTCAATTAGATATTTCTTCAATTATGTAATTCAATCATCACACACACGGTTCATATTATAGTCATATTTACCCAAGAATTATTATACCTCAAATGCAATCAACCTATCTCAAGTATTCTTCAACGTTCCAATAACAGAGTTCAGACAACAGCTTACTTCGAACATTCAAATGGCTATTCAGTACATACGTTTTTTTCTTTAGTTACCTAAATTATCATCTGTAACAATAAGCTAATAAACTTTTTCTTTATCTCAAAAGTTTGTTATTTTCTTCGTCCTTCAAATGTCACATCACTGTTCTAAGTCTAAAACATAATCTCTATTAGTCTTAATTCAACACTAATTTCTCTCGATTAAGGCTTGTTTAACTTTATTCTATTATATGCTATTCATGTCTTTCTATAATTCATTGATTTCTCATCCTCGATTCAATCTTTGTTCATGGTTTTTTTTTCCTTCTATTTAATTAATTTTATCTTAACCCTAGACTGACGTCTATGAGCCTTAAATTTAAAATGCTTTTACATGTCTTTGTTCTGTTTCACTTACTACAATTAACTATGATTTAATTAAAAACATTTATCATAAGAAGGTCCCGTCTGACTTAATTGAAGAATTGTGAACAGCAATTATACGGTGATTGACGAGAACGATTGTTCATCACTCGCTTTTTCCCTCATTTCGAATTCAAACTTCATGCCCAATTATTTCATAGTACTTCCGCATTTTTTCACATTCAATATTCAGATACTCATCGTGATGTAAAATTAAATAAGATGTCACAGTTACCATTTAAATTGGATGGGAACTAAATGGGGATTCAATACCTCGGAAACGAGCTTAGGTACACAGTGAGCATAATCGTAAGGTCGTTAATATTAAATCCTTATTTGTCATTAATCGTGTAAATTGTAATATGCAATCATTTCTGTACTCAGTGTCTTATACAAATTTTTGCGCTATTCCTCCCGCGCGCGCTTTCTTTCTCTTTTTCTTTCTTTCTTTCTTTCTTTCTTTCTTCTTTCTCTCTCTCTCTCTCTTGCTCTCATACATATTCTTCATCTTTGCTCCTAATGATTAATTAAATGTCTATTTTATTTCAATACATTGGCATTATAAATTCTAATTGAAATGTGTCGGTTGTCATCCGTCTGGCATTTGATTCGATTATAGCTATAAAAAGAGCTCAAACACAAAAATCACCACTTTCGTTGAATTCAAATCAGCGAATGATTCGTCATAATATACTGAGGTATTCAAAATGCTTACAAATTATCAACGGAATAAGATCATTATCATTATCTTCACGTCTGAGACGCGCTCGTACAACTTAGAAAATTACCCACCCGTTTTATTCTTTTGTTTTATTCTCTAACAGTATTCTACATTTTATAATAAATTTAAATTGATTTTCATTCGTTCAATTCAAGTTTTGTTATATAAATATAGCCTATCAGAGAACAGTCGTGCGGCGATTGCCAGTCAGAATCAATACGTTCAATGTAAATTTGAATCTACTATAAATTAGACATCAAACGCATACATTCAAGGGACATACCCTTAATGATTATAAACGTAATTAATGAACACGCTGAACTGCGACTAATCTTCCTTTGACGTGAAGAGACTGAACTGAAATGATTATTTATTATACTTGACATCATTTTATCCCCGTTCATTTTGGCTATATCATTCAATAAAGTATTTCATAATCCAATATGTTGACACTCGTTCTCGCCTAAATCACCATATTCATAAGCTTTTTTATATATATTTTTTCTTCGATTGTTTACACGACTATACGATGAAAAAGCAAAGGGCACTTCAGGGTAAATATGACGATAACATATTGCGCACAATAAAGCCGCACCGAATTGTTCAACTAAGTTCAAATTCAAGGATAATAGCACATGTTTCTGCCAAAACAACTGAGTTATCGATAAATATCATTAATCAATTCTTATTTTCAGTTTTTAATTTATTTAGAGTTTATATTCGTTTATGTTCTCTCTCTCCTCACTGTTGATTCGACAGATGATAGGATGACTGCAAACTGTTCACGAAATAGGGCTGAATCAACAGTTATCATTCTTCATCACAAATCGTTGAAATTTCGTGACAGTTTCAATGATCAGCAATTGATAAGACGATAATTTTGACGATGTATCACTTCCGACCATGAGTATTGTTCAATGATGTGATGAAGAAATTTCTATTCGTTTGTATTTCCAATAGAATTTGTATAAAATGTAGTAGCAATGTTCAAAGAATTGATTCTTCATGATTTCTTTCATCTTTGTTATTGATTGTTTTTTTTTGCACAATTAAACTCTAAACAATTCTGCGTCAACCGCATACATGAATTATGTAATATTAAAGACATTAGCTATTGTATATACTGTATATACATTATATACGTTGTTTAATCTTTTTGTAAACATATCCTTTGTCGTTATCCATTAATCGCAATCAATAAGCTTCACGACACAAAAGAATAACTCTAATTTTTTTAGTTCAAACTAATAGAACATCATGTTTTGACGTTTGTCATGATATATAAAAGTGTATGTGGATAGTGTGTATATGTATATTATTATTCCGTGTCACCCACACCTACATTCCCCATCCTTTCAATATGAGATTAGCCAATAGATTGAAACATGATTCCGAATAGGATTTCTTATAAAAATCAAAATTTTGTTGGCTCCTAATCTGATACTGTTTCTCGTTTGCACTCTCACGCTCACTCTCCTCCTTATTCCCATTCTCACTTTCGTTCATTACCACACACTCACTGCTTCTCTTTCATTCCCCGGGGCCCACCCACGCTATCTCATCCCTAATCGATGTTATTTCAATTCCGCAAGTGTTTCCATACGGTCATGAGAGTGTGTAAAAGCATTATGGGGAATGATAAAAATAGCATGTATTATGACCAATAAAATCCGTTTGTTATATTCATTTTTCGTGAGTGTCTGCGTATATTATCATTATTCACCAATTGTTATCATTAATAATATGTATATAAGGTCATCAGTTCGATAGTGTAACTCTTCTCTTCATTATTGTAAGTATATTCAATATTATTATTATTTTTGAATTCATAATCATTATTATTTATCGTTTACCTCCTTAGTTTGTAATGCATTATCATGATCATCAATTAACTGATTTATTCTATTACTTTTTCGTTCAACCCATATCCTTCATTCCTCTCTTTTTATCTCTCCATGTTTTTTTTTGTTGTTTTTATATAATGAACAACGTACTCCATACATTATCTTGTTGGCTTTTATAATTTTCGCTTTTGTTTTTTTTTCTTTTTTTTCTTTAATTTTTTCTTTTTTTTTCTTTCATTCTTCTCTTTTGTCTCATTATTTCAGAGATAATGCGATGTGGCGACAGCACGTGTGCAACGTCTGATAGTGGGTAAAAATGAAAGTATCTATGAAGCACCCGAAAAGTTACATTGATTTTATTCAAATTAATTGTGAGAGCAAAGATAAATGAAATCCATCAAATATGTTGCATCTCGATGTATGGAAATCCTTAAAAGTCGATTGAGCAATTTTCCCCACTGTCGCGCGTAGCATTCGTGTCTGTTTGGCATTATTGTGGTACTTGGGCAACAGATATTGAAATAATTGGGAAACGAGCGAGCGTAAAGGTCTTAATATTATTTTTTTTCCTCAAATGTTTCAAACTATCTCTGACTTATTTTACCGACTCGTTATTTTTAACCTTGACATGCTCTAATTTTTAATTCTATACTACGTTTTGTAAAGCTCATTGGGCGGGGTACGATCTTACCAATACAAAGCTAAACGTTACAAGTTATACAAGATCATTTCATTACAGTAATTAATTTCACTTTTTGTTTTTTTTTTTTACTTTATCATTATAAATTTTAATCATTATCGGCGTAACTTTCCTTTTTCTAAATTACATTACCATTCACTAATGCATGACAGCGACATTTCTTAGTTAATCTTGGTTATATTTTTTCTTTTTAACCTCAATGACCCTCACTTTGCATTGTTTTATGTTCAAAATTCGATTTTTTCTCTTTTCCCTATATCCGTATTTATTTTTTCATTTTTCTCGTAGGCGATTTGGCGTGACGATACTTTCATTTATTCTGATTCCTCCCATATCAAATCCCTGATCAATTCATAATCAATTTTCAATGTGTTCATTACGCGACACTTATTCTATCTTTAAATGATGTGCGTCTTATCAGAGAAGGCTTGTTTTTCTGATTTTGTGTGTAAAATTATGTTTGTATTAGTGTTAGTGTAAAGTATTCCTCATAAAAGAATTCCTTATCTTTCGGTTTCACTTGCAAATATCATTAATGATCATTCACTACGATACTCTTCACTCAACCATGTCCCTATATGCGTAAACGTAATTTAGAATTTTTCTGTTTTGTTTGTTATATTATTGATAAACACACGAGGCTCATTGTGAACTTTTTGTCTTCGATAATTAAGGATTTTAAGGCGCAAATGTGAGGATGGAGAGGAACGTCATTTCTTTAGATGTGAATATCGGACGTTATTTTTAACGATGAATTGTCAATGAATAATGTCAAATAACAGTAACAATAAAATCCACATAATCATAATTGACAATAATTGGAAAACGATGAGGGCAAGGATAGAATGTAAATTTGAATAAAATATCGGAATTTACAACTTGTTCATTGCAATGAAAATAAAAAGGATGAATAATATTTAAAAAAACACGTAGCATTTAGTTAATATAACCAGTCTTCAGTGAGTGGACGGACGCACATTGACGGCGTCCTCCGAATCTAATATATTAACCTTTTTTTTAGTCATTACTTTACTTAAACGTGAAGATTTTCATTGTTATCTTTATTCTTATTCTTCATTACCCATTTCTAATTCTTTAAGTATGTACTTTATGAATGTATCAACTAATTAAGTTATTCAATGAGAAAAATGTATAAGAATACGAGCAACAAACTAACTTAAGTTTTCATTATGTTTTTCTCTTCAATTTTAACACAGATTTTTACTTCATAATTCATCATTATCTAATTTACTCAAATGCCATGTTATAACATCTAATCAATATTTTCATTCTTACAAAAAATTAAATTGCAAAGCGCATTACGATTAGTCAACGAGATGTCAAATCATCATATCTATGTACGAGTAGAGGAGACGAAAAATAATGCCGAGATAAATAGTACAAGGAAAGAATGGTAAACAAGGTATAAAACTCGCCATATTCAATCGAATTCGAAATCTGAAGAATGCTCTCGTTCACTTAAAATGAGCATCACGATAAATAAAATTAGCAACAATCGATGGAAGCGTTTGATGGGCTGCCGAAAATATCAAATCACGTGTATTCTAAATTAAAAACAACGAAAACTGAATTTAAAAAAATAAAAATTCCTCTAGCTGCTATCTCTAGTACATGATTCAAGCCAGTGTTTTTTTTTTTCCTCTTGCCTTGATTACGTTAAAAATATTGATAATATTTCATAAGAATACAACTATTCGTTTCTTTTTTTTTTCTCTTCTTTACAATTAGGCAAAACCCACTCAATAATTAATTACTTCTATTAACACGTATCAACTTCCCGTATTCCTAAATTCCTGCAAGATCCTCTTGGTATCTTCACAATATTAATAATCAATAATCAATTTATGTTATTAATCAATTGTATCGGAAAGAAAATTAAAAGTTGTTATTTACAAAATGAAAAAATGATACTGACATTTTAAATATTAGAATTTGTATCTCCTCATACTACAATAATAATTCTCGTTTTAATCTTTATCATATTTCAGCCCCCTGAGACTTGTTAATATAATCAACTAATTTGACAGAATGTAACTACCATTATCCATTTTACGTTAAAGGTAGATTATTCTCTTCTTTACTCATTCAAAATGGTGATATCACTATGAAAGAAAAAAAGAAAAAAAAATTTGATTGTATTATCCATTTATTTTGTATTTCATTAGTTCTTTATTCACGAATAAGTAATAATACGGCTAATAATAATGATATTTGAATACTCGTAGTTGTAATTAGTTGATCTCGTTTTAACCACACAGTAATTTTTTTTATTGAATCGATACGTCAATCTTCATTTATTTCTCACTCTTGTTCATCCGTATTCCTTTACCATGTAACATCACACATTAGAATCAGTTGGACAATTAGATAACGAATCATAGAAGAAATCAAACACGTTTTTAATTTTGTCCTTTTACATGATTGTATTTTTACGATGATTGATGTCTCTTGTCAATGTTTATTTAATGTCACGCCATTATATTTTTATTGCGGAAGCTTGCCCGCGTTCATGTTCTTATCCAACTTACGCTCTTATTGGGAATTAATCGGCAACGCGGCAAATGTTCGTTTATCACTCTAAGTGCATTAATACGTGAAAAAATTCTCTGTTCATACATCAATATAAATTGCATTATTGTAAAATGTATTATTCTTGAAATCGACAATGTCTCTCCCTCACGCTTTACCGCCTGTCGCCTTTCGCCGATATAACAACAGACAATTATTCTCCAAGTTCTTTTGTATTCATTCGGTAGTGTTGACTTCAATGATTCCCTCTTGAGAAGCAAACGAAAGGGTAATTTGATTGAGCTTCTTTTCTCAATTACTTAATTGTTCGTTCTAATCGCAGTGTCTTGTCTAAAGCCCAGAATTACATTATTATTTTCTCTTCAAAAAAAATTTTCGAACGAGTCGCGTCACTGTTCATCCAATTAAATTACCATTTTGGACGTATCGTTGAAATTTAATTTTTGCATGTGAATCAAAGATAATAAAAAGGAAATGAATTACTGACATTTAATGGAGTTTCAATCAACGCGACCCGGTTGGCAATGTGAAGTGTGAGCGTTTATTTTTTATTTTATTTTGCATTATCTTTTTTTCAGTATGAGCCGGCGTTACGGAAATATCTTTATTCACAGGTTCTATGGTAAACCCTACAGAGTAAATATAATTAATCCATATATTTAATCAGGTAGACTTTTCAGACCGATACCCTCACCCAATAGTTAGCGCGTTTCATTACGTGGCAACTGACAAACACATTCGAGACATCTTTTTCATATTAATTCATATGTATCACCATGCATGCAAATTTGTCTCCTCACTTCTGAAACAATTGCTTCAGAAATGGACGAAAAATGGCCCCCAACATTCCATCATTCAATTTGTAATAGTGATGAACTCAGTCTCGCCTGTAAAAAATTCTTATCACGCTTCAAATACAGCGTTCATCTCACAGTCGTCTGTTGATCACCGTTAAAAAGATGGAAATATAGAGAAGTTAACTAGTGTTGAAATTCAATTTATCATTCACTCAATTATTACTAACGTTTCCATCATTGGTGTAAAGTCAATAAGAGGATGAAACAGAAAAAAGGATGATAAAAAATATTATTTGAACCTAATCAATACACTGAATGTAATTAAAGAGCAGACCACTTAGATAAATCATTAAGGATCGAAGTTCCTATAGTACAATTTTCGGCAGGAAGATTGAATTTTATACAATCGCGTTTGCGTATATCTATACACTTGCATTTTTGGTTTTGCCTAAACTTACATTTCTATCGACAAAATTAATGGATAATGGAATAACTACAAATATTATTCGTGGCGGTATTATGAAAAAAAATGAATCAAATAAGACAAATTAAGGATACAACGGAAACAAGTGGTAACAAGTGTGAATATAACAAAATCATGTCGTTTTTCGTGCAGAAATTGGTTCCACTGATATATCCAACTCCCAATTTCAATAATTGAGAATTCTTGCCTAATTATTTTTTGTTAATTACTCTTTTACATTCTACAATCAATTATCGACTATGATTGGCACGGTGAATTAAAAATACATATACGTGTAAATGCAATCACAATATTCGTAATTAGAGATGAACACAGTGATACACCGACATCTGCACTACTAGCAACCGATTTTATTCATTCATTACGCAACATAGAAAGAAAAATTATGTTAAGTGACGAAATTTACATTCACCATACTAGGGAACGCCAAATTATTTAACGCCCAAAAATATAACGGGACAATTTTTCTATTAACGTTAAACGCTAACATCAAGTTCATTCAATTCGATAATATAAAATCTGTCAGTGAACCTTTTACTTCAATTATTATCTATATCAAGTTCAATTTCAATATTGAGATTTGTCTCGTTGCCCTTCATTTGTATTTGTATTTTTTTTTTTTTTTTTTTCCCATTCTCACTTATCCGTTTATGATTAATGATTAATGTGATACAATTGTTGGAGGTGGGGGAGATGTCTCGAACGGAATGCTTGGTCGTTTGAACGCATTGTTTAATCATTTATTAAATTTATTGTTGATTTCATTTACTTCAACAGTACTGATTTTACTTTAATCAATTCACCTTTAAAGAAAGAAAAAAATTGAACAGCAAACGTCATATATTCAAGCTATTTTCGTAAATCAATCGACTTTAGTCAAAATGGAGGTGGATCTGGTCACGTATTTTGGTGCTGTATTTCTTGACAAATGAAAAAAAAAGATGAGTCTCCGATGACCTGTCGAACACTCCCTGTACAATTGCCTGCTTGATTCTTTTATTTTTCTATTATAATTCTTAAGTTTCTTTCTCTATTATTAATTAAATGTTCCTTTACGCTCGCTTGCTCTTTCGCTCAATCGTTCTCTCTCTCTCGGTAATTCATTTATTTCTGTATCGAAATGTTTCGCCGACATCTAAACTCGTCCGTTGAACTCTTATCTCTATGCTTTCCCAATATTCCCAACGCCACTTAAATAGATTAATTACAACTTGGGTATGTCTACAATCACTTATTGATAAATCCAAATTCATATTCCTTTATTTCTAATGACTAACGCCTTTTTTTTTCTTTTTTCTTTTTTTTTTCTTTTTCTTTTATTGCGTAGCAATCAGTATAGCTAGTTTATTGTTCGGTGATTACGGAAATACCCACGGCAAATTATTGGTGATTGAAATGGAATCTTGATTGAATTAATAAACACCCATACAATTCGAAAAATATGAACTGAAATTGATTTTTTGTCATATTAAATTCATTTGAAAGAATGGAAAATAAATGAATTGTAGACAAGACCCATAGATGCAAATAATTACCATGCCAACTTAGCGCATTACCTCACTACACCGCGAATGAATTAAAATGGTCATGAGGCGGGCCACTCTTTGTAATCAAAGCCTTGTTGACCGGGTTTAGGAGCACTGGCACCATACCCACCTTGGTTGCCCTCGCCAGCTTGGTAAGAACGCTGAGGATAACTCGTATCCGCGAAGCTACCAGTATAGCCAGTATAACCGCTATAATCGGGTGTCTTGGCTGAGCTGCTGCTTGATCCTGGTGCGCCTGACCCTGTTGTTTGTCTGGAGTACATATCACCTGAAACACCCACCATCGTCTGATTCCCAATACCCTAAACTTCAACCTAGCATCTCCATTTTGACTCAAGAAATTTGACAAAAACGAACAGAAAAAATAGAGATAAATAAGCAATCAAAAATAGTCTGAAGGAATTTTGAATTGAAAATAAATGACGAAGAATGTTTGTACTCGAAAACTTATCGATTGATCGTATTAGGAGAATATTGAATAAATGGATACAGGCATTAACCAAGCGATGGAATAGGTCTCAATTTTTAAATGGACAACTATCAAATTAATGGATTGGAGTCAATGATTAATATGGAGAAAAGATAAGGCTAAGAAAAAGGCATCAAAGGATAAATTTCGATAACAGGAATTGAGAATGAGGATTGCACACTAGCCTACATTACCAATTTAATTTTGAAAAGATTAAATCTGACCGTCAGGAAAATGAAGAAAATAAAACAAAACACACAAAGAGAGGAGAGCAGTCACATATTAAGTAAATATTCTAACGATTATTTGAGTATCAAGTGCAAAATTACAAGATGAAATTGGCTAGAGGACTTGTCTACTATATTCGGAATTCAAATGAGATCGAAATATTACTTGTTTTCCCCCCTCAATTGGGCGTTATGAAAAAGAACTTGTCGATTTTGAAACAAAAATATTACAGATAACAAGCATGGTCAAATTTTCATCTAAAATATAGATATATAGAAATATATATGCTTTGATTTGATCTCACTTCGATAGCTGAACCATTGATGTAATCGAGAGGAGTCATGCCAAAATAAATGAACTATCTACTCGCAGCAGATAAAGAGAGAAAATGTAAAGAAATGAAAGTGTTAAAGAAAAAGTGTGGATGCCTCTTTCAAATTTAAACAGATACAATCAATGTCAGTGTATGCTTCAAAGTTCATAATGCATCTACTGAATGTTTCATCGAAATAATGTACGCCAGGGTGAGGCCATGTGGCGAATACACATGGGAAATGAATCGATCTAGAGAATCAAAACAAGATAAGGAAAAGTTGGAACAATTGAAAAATTAGAAGCTCATGAATTCAACTAAAAAATTGTTCACTCTACTGTAGAATAAATTAAGATACTTGAGTGTACATGAATGTGTGTATCTGTGTGTTTCTTCAACGGTAAAAAATGTGATATAACCGATTGCAGGAAAGAAAAATAAAAGATCTTTTTTTTTCTTTAGGTGTTTGACTTGAGCTTTTAGAGAAGACTCACCCTGCGGGCCAGAGGGGTTCGAGTTGGAGTTGGGCTGCGAGGAGTTGGGCTGAGGGGGCTGTGGTGGGGGCTGGGTACCAGGAGGTGGCCCATTTTGTGCCATATTCCATGAGTTCCAGGAACCTCCTGGCCCGCCACCGGCAGCCCCGCCAGTACCCGCCGTGGGCCCATAACCCCCTGAAGTGGCCGCCGCCGGCCCACCTGCGATTAACCACACAAAACACGTGTCACCGACCACCGTCACACCTCAATTTTTGTACGAGTTTCTTTTCTTTTCAACTACCACGGACTCTATTAAATTTCTTCACTACATTTTCGTTCTTTATTGTCTCTGACTTTGATGAGCTCAATTCAATATGTATGTATATCCATGTATAGATATATGTTATTATTCCATATTAAAACGAGAATGATTGGCGAAACAAATGAGCAAGTCGATCGCACCGGCAGAGAGAGATCGTGAGACAAATTTGAGGCATTCGGAGAAGAGACAGTTTTCATCATTGTCACATCGTCAGTGCTATCATTTTTGATTCAAAAATAAAAGAAATTCGATGAACAAGTGGACGGAACCTCGTGTGATTCAATGACGTCGTTCAATATTATGTCTGTTATAGTAATATTGGAAATGTGCTTTCTTTTACATTGAGAAAAACAGTCCATCAGACCGATTGAATTTTTCACCACATTTCGAATCTCCCCCAAGACTACTGCATACGAATTTTGAATTTTCTCATCGATAATAATATGTGCTCCTAGTTCGCATACGTATGAATAATATCACCATTCCCTTCACAAAGAGAATAAATAACTCAAAAACCTTTCCAAGCAGGACTACAGGTTAGGCAGGTGAGGTATTGGGCGAGGACAAGGTTGAAAATTTAGCTTAATATTTTTTGTTATATCTATATCTTGATTTTGAAGATAATGAAGAAAAAAAAACAATGCGTTCCACATTGCGACGGAGGCAATCGAAAGGGAGGGAATTGGAGAATATAATTTATATAAAAAAAATATTCTATTCAAGTGTCTCCAATCAAATAATATATATCCCCTGTTTGTTCACTATCATTCGTCCCCAAAATTATCTCTCCTTACTTCCTCCTTTCTCTCATCCGCCCATACTTCCTTTTCTTCCCTCCATCTCTCTCTCTTTTTCTCTCGCTCGCTCTCTTTCTCGCTCTCGCTCTCTCTCTCTCTCTCTTTCTCTCTCTCTCGTTTGCCCTCTCCATCCGCGGTATTGAAAATTTTTCTCCATCAGAATATAAAACAAACTACTAACATTGAATGACTCAATTGAGAAAAATTTTGCTCGGGCAATGCAGTCGATTGTGATTTTTTTGTGTATGCAATGAATTGTCGGTGGATCGACTGCCTCTGTCGCGAATGTTCAACTTCTTCATCGCGAATTTGACCGTTAAAATATTCACTTTTTTTTCTTTTCTGTTTTTCTATGTCCAAGAGAAAAAAAAACGGAACAAAAATATCAATCAAAAGAATAAAACTCACCGTAACTCCCGTATCCTTGAGTGGCTGCTGCCGGCTGAACATTGTAGCTGCTTCCCCATTGATGCGGTGGTGGGGGTGGGATTTGTTGCTGCTGCGGTGGTCCAGGTGGTGCACCCCAACCCTGAGCATTGTATTGAGTGCTATAACCAGCATATCCACCAGTTTGGGGACTTGTTCCCCATCCTTGATATTGTTGCATCATGTTTCCTGGTGGTCCCATCGGGCCGCCCATCATTGGTCCACCCATTTGACCATTTGGCCCACCCATTGGTCCCATATTACCGGCCATGCCCATTGGCGGCCCACCTTGTTGCGGCGGACCCCATTGGCCTTGATGACTGTCATTCATCTTGCTGGATGAGTCGCGTGGCTCTGCGCGCTTTATCTCAACCTGAAACATAACACATTTATTCCCCATGGCATTGAGAATCCATGCCAAACTCGTTCTTACCCATCCTCATTGAAAAGAAAGAAAAAATGAAATTATTTCTGCATATATTTCTCCTGCATTAAATTATTTAAATGACAAAATGATTCTGAATTCTACCGATTTTGCCGCGTTACGTATAATATAGATGAGTATATATTTATACATATGTGAAGACTTAGCAACGCGTGAGCTAAATTTATTTTATAATTAAATCGTAATAACATACTTAATTATGCTTTATAATTACTTTAATTATTGATAGATAAAAATATTTTTATTTGATAGAATGTGAGGTGTGGAAGTATTTTTATATATGTATATATAGATATATGCTATACCTGTTTTCCATTCAAGTTGACAAAGTGCTCGGCAACACACCGGTCGACAGCGTCTTCATCCTCAAAGCTGAGAAATCCAAATCCTGTTGTCCAAACGTGACATATTTGTGATATAAGACAAAAAACGCCGGTCCATTTCGGTACACTTTTTTTCTTCAAGTATGTAGAATTTTTATTTGTTCTTTTTTTTCTTTTATATTTCAATACGTCGCATACGTTACGTGAAAATTCACAATGCTTGTCTTATTTTTTCTCGTTTTTATCTCTATTTGCTTTCCCGTCACGTACTTTAATACTACAGGAATAGAATTTAATGAGAAGTGAATCTTTTCGAATTTCATATTGACTCCTATTGGTTGTGTGAGATTGTATGCAATTAATTTGATTAAGTTTCATGAGTGGATATTTTGCCGAGAAACAAGATCATCAAATGGGATACAATAAACATTGTTGAAATGATACGATGAATTGTCTTAAATATTAGCTTAGCCAACTTAAGCTATAAAGTATATAACTTACATTAGCATAGTGTGACCGAGCCTTAACTAATCCCTTAAACGAATCACTTATTTAAACAATATATAAAAACATTTAATTAATCATTAGTTATCGTTGTAAATTATTTGTAACGTAATGCAACGTATTTTTCGAATGTAACATAAAGTATATGAATTTAACTCCTTATCATCAAAAATATTTAAATGCTCTTGATGAAAATTAAAATAATCGATATCTAACTGTATTTTCCATATGAATGAAATTAATAATCAAAATATATATTCTCACCTCTGGATTTCTTCTTCTCCTGGTCATACATGATGACAACCTCCATGACCTTCCCGAAACGCGAGAAAAATTGTCGTAGATCAGTTTCAGTTACGTTGCTCGGCAATCCACCAAGGAAAACTTTTGGAAAGCCGCCACTCCGCTTGGGCTTTTGTAATGTACGTGGATTACATGGTTTCGGATCGATCTGAAATTAACAAAAACTCATAAGAACAATTGAAATCCACTAATTTAGGACCAGCCTTGTCATCAGCAATTGACATGTTAGTCATGTGGTGCGATATATATGAATATCATAATGAATGAATATATATCAATTATTATTGTGATGGATACTCGTATATTATCTACATTTATTTCTTTATTTAATCATTCGATTATGGATATGTAACGCTTACGGTACGGCCATCCAATTGATGAGGTCCATTCTGAAGAACCAAAGCAACGTTGGCCGGATCACTAAATGTGACGAATCCAAAGCCACGGCTGCGGCCGGACTCGCTATTCTTCATTACCACGCAGTCAATAACCTCGCCATATCGGCTAAAGTAACGTTGTAAGTTTTCTTGCGTTGTCTCCCACGATAAACCACCAACAAATAATTTTCTGTTGAAAAATGAGAAATAAACAAGATTAATATATATTAATTCGATAATTAGTCATCAGACGGTACGTCCTCCAGACATGCCTGACAAAATTCGTATCACACATTATCAACTGATTACGAAACTATATCCTCAAATATATATTCATAGCTTTTCATTTTTGACATTGGGACCTGAACGAACATTCGATGGAATCCTTCATTCTTTATTATATATCAATAAAGTTGCTACATACAGTATTGATTCATTAAAAAAATTAATGCTGTTTTCACGTCAATCTACAATGTTAATGGAAAAACGATGAAAGAAAGAGACATACTGTCAGAACTAGCGTACTATATTTTTCCCCCATAGTTCTGAAAAAAATTTCCACTTGACAAATACTATAGAAGCCAAAGACAGCAAAACTTTGATAACTAAACTGCTCAAATATACCATATAGCTAATGCAGCTACCTAACCTCAACAAGCCCATGTATTTGTGTTCAGAACAACATTTCCTGTGTTTCGATATTACAGATTGTAGCGATATTTGAAAACATATACTTCCTCTAATATGATATATCTGCTCGCAAGAATGGAAGAAATTTTTCTTCATACGTATGAAATGCCGGATATATTCTTAAGATGAATCATCCATTGCCTCATAATTCCAATAAATACATTAGTATCGATAATGCAATCAATGAAGAAATCGAATTATCTTCAACAAAGGGCTGAAAAATGATTGATTTTCACTGAATTCATATCGCACGTTATTCTCAAACAAATCATACTATGAAGGGGAGGAAAGGTGTGTGAGAGAGGCTATGAAAAATGAAACGATGGAGAGGTCGAGAGGGAAGCTCAAATAGAAAGCATCGCATCTACTGGTACAACTAGACGAATTTCACCATGTACTATAAATTATGTGGGGTAGAATGCCATGCATTATTCCCAAACAAAATAGAATATTCGAAGAAAAAATGTGGACAGAATATAATGCCGGCGAAATGATGCTGAGAATATAGATGAGAAAAAAAATGTCGGCAAACCATAGAGTTTGAGGCAGCGGCAGCAGCATCGAGACAACGAGAACGCCATGCGTAGCCGGCATAAGAGCATTCCACAGTGAAAAGAAAAAAAAAACCCCAGACACGCTGGTGCAAAAAAAGTTCCATTCTCTGAAACGCCGTTAAAATTTCCACGCTACAGACATTTACAATGAAATACCCGCAATAACATTGAACTTTTCCATAGACGTGACATGAAATTTGTCATATGATATAAATTGTAAAAAAACTATGTAAAATGAATTAAATGATCGTGTAAAACACAAACGAATATGTCGCAAATTCGTGTCCGTTGGTTTTACGTTTTCCGCCAACTCCAATTGATAAAAATCCAATCTAGCACTGGATCAACACATTGCACATATAATAAAAAGATCCAAAATGCTCACCCCTTTTCGTCGTCGTCCATTTCGGCCTTCACTCTCATAATATTTCACTTAAAAACTACAAGAATGTTGTTACTTTTTCGGACGCGTGTGGGAATATGGCACGATGCTTTAACGCGGACGAGGGTAATGGCTTCCCACAATGAAAACCTCGAACGAGCGACGTCGAGAGGCGGAATATGTAAACGTAACGAAGCGATGCGCGTCACTTCCGTTGGCAATAACCTTATGCGCAACTCAAATCAGCAACAGGCAGCCACCAGCGCGCCCTTACATTCAGGGCCGTATGTCCATAATTTCACCAACGCCCTCACATTTTTCACAACATTCAAATTCATACATATTTTCCTAATTCATCTCTCACATCAGTATATACGCACAAACCAACCATTGCTCATCATTGACTCTACCCGAAAAAATCCATCACAAATATGTGGACGATTCAGTCATACCACATCATTTGCAGTCACAAATCAAATAGGTTATGTACGCATTGGTTGTTTATTCATACGGCAGTGACCAATCATATATTACTGAAAATTTTGCATCAATACAAAAATAATAACTATTACACTCGCTATTCATTGTTATTAATTATCGAAGAGTCATTTTTGACAGAAAAGAATATATTTACATGTGAATTGTGGGAAATGAATTGACGCGAAATATAGTAAGTCGTTTGAATCGAGTAGTTGTGGAGTTCAACGATCTGCCGTCACGGCGGCGATTCCCGCCATTTTGTTATGCATCACGTGATACTATTTGAAATATGGCGCTAAATATTCATCATTCGTATTAATGTATACACGCGTCATGATCGTGAAACACCGTGAAACACCGTGAGTGGAGAGAAGCCACACACATTAGACGGTCCAATCTATAACACGGTAATTAATTTCAAAGTTTGATTATCTAATCACCAAATGACTATTCGATAACAATTTCACTAATGTTCCTATCACAAAAAAAAATTTAGCAACACAAATTTGTTATAAAGCCAGTGTCATTCCGCGATAAAATATCTTTCAATAGACTTGGTTGTATATATAAATAAACTGGTGTTTCGTCGAATCTGAAGGGGAAGTTTCCATATCCGGATCCGGTTTCTGGATCCCTTGCTAATTCCAACAGTCTGGGCATCCAGCGTCCAGTGATGCTCAACCTAATGTTCATAAATTCATTTAATAATATCTCTTCGGATTTCCCCATCTTCAGTAGAGCTATTTTACACTTTAATGACATATGAATTTTTTCCAGTGTATGTAGTATGTTTAGAAACGATATTCAATTATTTGTCAGTTTGAAATTCCCGAATTCGACGCTCACTCTCTACTGGTAGGATAAATCATTGTGAGAATTTTGAATTGAGATTTGATCTTCGAAAACCCGTTTGGAGGCGAAAAAAATCATCATTAAATGATTGAATAGCGATATTTTACGTAATATCTGTTGAATACAATGCCAGTCCAGTCATCCATCAATTAGAGAGATCGGTGAGCAAATGAATGAGTGAAAACCCGTCGCGGTATGGTCTAATGAAATAAAGACATGAAAATATCCAAGATAGAATTTGTAAAGATCGACGAGGCTGCATCGTTGGTCAGAAAGGAAAGAGATTCCAAACAGTAAACATGATATATATCCTTAACATTTTACATAGGAGAGCGAGTGGCAGCCCTTTGAATCTACCTGCTCTTTTATGTTACACCAAATGACCCCAGACATATATTCAAAATCTCTATTCATTACTTATCCGATTAACATTACAAAAAATTTTGTCTCGAAGACTTTTCAACCTTAAATTTTTCTTACCAACTCATATGAAAAATTCTTTTCAGTCAAGAGAAAATTATTTTTAGACATATGATATAGATTTTTTTCCTTCTCTATGCTGGGAGGGATAAGAGGAATTCATTATAAGAAATAGGCAGAGCGGGACTCAGGAGACTGCGATGAAATTCCTCGAACAATGTCCGAACGAGTAATGGAAATAATCAATGCATCGACTTTTTTTTTGCCTTTTTCAACTGCCGACAATATTTTACTGAAAAAATCTAGCATACCATGTTTCAGACACCCACTTGCACATATATGTGACCAAAGAAAAACTAGCGAATCGAGTGGTGTTGCTGGTTACCGGCATCATTATTCCGCCCACTCCCAACCCATTTTTGACAACCGAAGGGGATCGTCAACTGATCTCTCCCAAGAAATTGAAGAAAAAATTACATCTCATTCAATTCAGTTCCATGAATACTTCTAAACTTCGCTCGCTATCAATCGAATGCAAATATCAGAGAAGTCGCCCGTTTATACAGACTCACTAGCCATCCACATTGCCATACCATCATATGATGTTTTGCCTTTATTTTTTCATGGAAATCTGATGATTCATCAACCACATGTTTTGACTGAAGAACTCACATGTGTAAGGAATGCTGAGTTCCATAAACCCTTCATCAATGTGTCTGTGTCACTCACGCCCTTCCTCCCGTTTTCTTCATCATCATTGTCTCGTTTATTCCATCGTATACTGGTTGAATTGGAAAATTGATGCCAAACTAGCGTCAACGCAAATGGACAAGCATATAGTTTATAATATGTTGATATGTATATATACATTCATACATTCCAATTACAATCGTAAATTGCACGAATATAATCTCTATACATTTCTGCGGAAGTTCTTGGTTGCCCACGCTACACCAAATCAAATAGGCATCAACTTACCCTTCAATCCTAATCTACATGAATAAAGCAGCAGTAAAAGACGCATAGTGATTCTACTTTTCGACAAAAAGTCATGTATCAGATGGATATATTAGACCGACATTTTCTACAATATCTCTCAGAATATTTCATTATAATTATCTATCGCTGGTTATTCAATTGTCCATGTCACACCTATCATATTATGACGGACGGGTTGTATTGGATGTCATCAACGTATTGTTAGTAGTTATCGGCCTCGATCATCGGCTATCGCATTAAAAAACAGTGAACCATGAAACATCAACCAAGGATGAACGCTGAAATTGAAAAAAAAAAGTTCACAATCACTATTCATATTCCAACTATCGTTTTATATCTGTAAATATATTTTTTGAATATTACATTAGAATGTGTGATATGTAATATACAGCGTTACGTCAACATGTGTGAAGAGTTTAGAGTAATGGGTGTTGTAGGTAATATATTCTACCATGCCGGGCCAGACTGATCGTGCCAACGAACGCTTTTATATGTTCAGTTGTGACTGTGCCATTCGACACGTAGCATCTACACGATTGCTTCACCAACCAGTTGATCCCACGCGGTTTGTTCTCTCCGTTAACGGAGAAAATTTCGATTAAGCAAAACGTGCGCAACGAAGAGGCGAAGAAGACTGGAAGAATAAGAAGAAGAAGAAGAAGAAGAAAGAGAGAAGGAAGGAGAAAAAAAAACCGTCAGAGAGAAGAAGTAGAGAGGGAATCGAAGGAAGAGAAGACAAGTATTCAAAGAGAAGGAGTCACACTGTCCCGCTCACCCTGGACCCATTCGACCATGAACCAGTGTCGTGTCAACGTCATCTTCTCAGTGAAATCTGTATTTAATTTATACTCTCAGTTGACATTTCGTTTTCTGATAATTTTCCAAAATTAATAGTTGTATGGACGTCAAGTTTAGATCGCAGCAAAAAAATAACAAAATATCGATATTCAATATTTACCAATACAGTAGCGTAGAGAATCAAAAGAGAGTCATCTTATCTAATCGCATAATCGTGAATTAAATTACCGATTAGGACAAGGAAAAGTTCACTGGCCTTGCACGTGCGCGTTCACAAGGAGATCTTTCAGAGCGATGGAATAAATCGTGGCGGTTTCTGCACATGAGAATAGAAACGTGAGCGCATAAGAAAATTTACACGTGCAGAAAAAAGAATACAATTGAATTGTTTTAATAATGTAAAGTGATTTTATACATAATGATTTCCATCATTTGAACACACTGGGTAAGCTGATATGGTTCTGTGTGGAATGAAATACTATATATGTATATTACGAAGATAAAGAAAAAGAACCGTAAGCGGTTGATTCACCGCGAAATAAAAGTGGCTTTAACGGTGCCCCGGCTAGCGGTGTTAAATGTTGACTAGCATCTGCACCTCATTGACCAACACAGACGAAAACATATATGAAAACGCCAATGTGTCTTCACGTTATTTTACAACCGATGAGCCGATCAATATTCACTCGTCATTGAACAAAGTTCGCAGTCCATATTTGCCATCTGAATGGCAATTTTTTCGGCCCGTTACCGAACTCCAAACAATAATATTCTCCATCCAATAAAAAATCGTGCAATTATACCATGAGAACAAGGCGCTTTCATTCAATATGCCGATTCAAATTGTGAACAATCAATGACTGTAAAGACACATAGAAAGATACATAAAATGACGAGAATCATTGAAATGAAATCCGATTATCTGGTTGGTGAGATAAGAGTTAGAATGAAAAATGATCAGAGACAAAATTATGACAAACTGACGCAATGACGTACTGATTAGTGATGCGTAGGAATCGTGGATCAAGAAGTGCCATAATGGGCTTCATTCTCGGTTTTGTTTTTGGTTTCCTCATATTAAACTTTCGAATGATATTCAACTCTACACCATATCGACACACAGGACAACGAACCGGTCGCTCATCCTCTTCCAAAGTCACATCGTTTGCTAGTGTCCAGAATGTTAATTTCAATATATCACCAACCAACCTAGTATTTGTTGGAGTTATGACAGCTGAGAAGTATCTGGGAACGAGAGCAAAAGCCGTGTTTGAGACATGGGGTAAAGACGTGCCAGGACAAATCGCATTTTTCTCATCAGAATATTCACGTGCACCAAATAATTGTCCAAATTTACCACTGGTTGCATTACCGACAGTTGACGATGGATATCCACCACAAAAAAAATCATTTCTCATGCTCCAATGGATGTGGAATAATTTCGGCGATAAATTTGAGTGGTTTGTTCGTGCTGATGATGATGTTTACGTGAGGACCGACCGTCTAGAAAAATTACTGCGTTCTGTGGACTCGAACAAATCTATGTACATTGGTCAAGCAGGACGTGGTAATTCGGAAGAATTTGGACTGCTTTCATTGGAATATGATGAGAATTTCTGCATGGGTGGACCTGGAGTCATATTGTCGCGTGAAACAATGAAACGAATCATTCCACACGTGAAGGATTGCTTAAAGAATCTTTATACATCTCATGAAGATGTAGAGTTGGGTCGTTGCGTGCGCAAACACGCTGGAATTCCATGCACATGGAGCTATGAGGTGATAATTAATTTGTATTCTCTCACTTACTCCATCTTCACACTTTTATATTATCTTCAATAAATGAGTCGCAGCTATTCTTAGTCAACTTCAAATGTCCTTTTTCATTACTTCATTGATGATCTAGAATGCCGGTCGTTGACATCACAATGTCAAAAGTATGTGATTATCAAGGCATAGAGAGGATGTGCTCATGTGTGCGTAATGCAATTCGAGTTTATATCCAGGTACTCTTTATTTCTAGGGTTTTATCGCCGACCGGTTCCCCGTACAGGCTCACCCTCTTGATTCTCCTTCCCCCTCACCTTTTTGAGCCAGTTAGAAATGAAAAAGTTGGCGATTTTCGTAGAATCCAAAAATTAAAAAAAAGCAATCGCATTCGAAAATATTTTTCGCCACAGAACCCACTTTATTCACATGTATCAAAATTTGCCTTACATTCCATCATGAATTTCATGGTGAATCTGTATTCAAATCCATATAATTCCTTGTTTTCTTTCATTCTTTTTCTTTGTGCAGTTGTCGCGTGTAACATTTTAATGGTGCTTACGTACGTGAAGTGTGTGCACAGATGATTGCCCGACCCAACACGTGTTTACTATGCCAATATAAATATATATATTTACATATGCCTTAACAAATTAAAATGACGACTCTGCTCTGCGTGGCTGCATGATAGAATGAAGGCACTCAAATCGCTGGATTAATGTGACATACACATGCTAGATTAAGGCTTCAACGTAATGACTCTCGAGGGAAAAAAAATAACGTTACAGAAATGAAATATCGGAACACAACAGAGCAAAGAGAAAACATGAAGACAGTTCTGTAGGGATGTTATCCTAAAATTTTCCAAGCTTTAAATCCATACCAATGACAATGAACAATAATATGAAATAATAACGACGATTGCGCAAGTTCCATGTGAATAAAGTTGATTGAAAACCTTACGTTTTGCAGATGCAGTCTATCTTGTATCACAATAGCAGTGGAGAGCAGGCTTTCACGGGTAACCTCAAGAGGAGGGAAGTCCATCGAGCCATTACATTGCATCCGGTAAAGAGTCCACCACATATGTACAGGCTCCACAATTACATGAGAGTAAGGAGCACTGACTCGACTATAACTGATTGTTGTGCATGCATCCCATTTTATATACTAGCTACTCAAGCGATATTGTATCAAAATATTCATTGCAGGGCTTGAAAATCCAGGAATTACAGCATGAAAGAATAATAATACATCGTGATCTTTATGTGATGGCCGCACAGCTTGGAATTACTATAAGAGAATTGATAAAGCAGCTATCGTCCAAAAATATTCATCTATCTTCTACTGAATCTGGTATCAATGACTTCGTTGGGGACACAGAAGTTCTTGGTGAGACATTTTTCATTTGAATTTAGAGACTCAAGGAGAAAAAAATTAAACAGAAGAATGATAGTTGAATGAGTAGACAACTCCTAATCGTCTACCTAAGAATACTCGGTGAATGGTCTGTATTAATATAGCCACTTTAAACAATTGGCCAGCATAAATTGAGCACGAGTGCAGAGATATAAGAGAAGCGAAGAGAGGAGCAATCGTTGAAGCGACATGCATCAGTCTGTCAGACCAATCGAAAATGTTCATTACTTCGTTCTCTTACAATGCAGTCACGGTCAATTTACTTTATCGCAGAGACTGCCTAAGTATATTGCATAACCGCCAAACCTTCATATTCATTCCCAGCATTCACACTCAGTGCTACAGAAACTTTGCGTCCTTGATTCAACATGACACTTGAAAGTGAACTCTAATATAAAATATATCGGCATATTCTAGGTGTACCAGCGGGTCTGACAAGCTTTCAACCGCGTACAGCAAACGAAATTATACCATGGGATTTCATTTCGAGATCCGAATACAGTTTGGCTAATTCTAATCCACGACGGCGTATTCATAGTGACGTTAAAGAAGGTCTAGAAGACATTACAAGGGAAGTGATGGCGTCTATAAATGCGTGTTCGCGTCAACGCGGACGCGTTGTTGAGGAACGACAAATGCTATATGGTTACAGACGAGTGGATGCTTATGGCGCTGATACAATCCTTGATCTTCTTCTAGTCTATCGCAAATATCGCGGTCGTAAAGTTACACTGCCTGTAAGGAGACACGTCTACATTCATCAGCACTTCAACGGTAACTTCATAAAATTGATTGTTAAAATCGATATATCTGTATATATATCCTGTAATTGATGGTACATGGCACCAACTTTGAATTCAAATTGGATTTACAGGAATGGAAATGAGAGAAGTAGTAAATGATGATGCAGTTGACAGTCGACTACGACATTTAGAATTTGGAAGAGGATCGCGGAACCTCTTTCCGTCAAACTTTTTCTTCAACAGTGCCAATGAATATGACCCAATTGGCGACAAAATAATCCGATTCATTTTACCATTGTCTGGACGATATTCTGTGTTCAAAAGATTTTTGAAAAATTATGAAGAAGTATGTTTGATTCCAGGTGATAAAACAGAACTTATTGTTGTGTTGTATCCTCATAAAACAGAAATTTCGGTGGATACTACTATAGATCTAATTGAAGAAATGAGGGGAAAATATATGAATGCAAATATCCAAGTTATTTTCGGTTCCGGTGATTTTTCCAGAGCCAAAGCATTAGACCTGGGTGTTACTCATTCGAAAGACAATGATTTGATGTTTTTTATCGATGTTGACATTGTATATACATCTGAAGCTCTCGAGCGTGTACGTTTGAACACGGTGATAGATAGAAAAATATATTTTCCAATTGTATTCAGTCAATATGATCCGAAATTTGTCAATGACGATTCAAATACTGATGATATCTTTGTTATAAATGAACGTACGGGTTATTGGCGCCGATTTGGCTTTGGAATTGTATCATTATACAAACGCGATTATTTGAAAGTTGGTGGATTTGATTTGTCCATCAATGGATGGGGCAAAGAGGACGTAGATTTTTTTGAGAAAACAGTAAAATCTGACTTGGAAATATTTCGGTCGCCTGATAGACATTTAATTCATGTTTATCACGAAGTTTTTTGTGATGGAAAATTGTCACAATCTCAAATGTCAATGTGCAAAAGCACACGATATGAAACACTTGCTAGTGTTGATACATTAGCGAAAATAATCAATAATAATCCACAGTACTTGAAATTTGCCCAAACACGTAGAGAAGAGCATCGTGCACCAGGCAGATGAGAATGATGAAGCGAATATATACGTATAGTCTGATTTATCAGTCGTTGATATTGTAAACTGCCAACTGTGATCAGAAAAATGAAATTTTTTTCTCTATCAATTACCAGGAAAGATATTTTTCACATTTTGTATATATCGAGTTCTAATAATTCCTGATGATACTGTCGACAGATACAGATCAACTCAGGTATACTGAGAAATCAATCAGTAGATAAACAAGTCGAGGAATCTTATCAATTCGAAGATCTGATTTATACTTTATGACTTTGTCTAGTCGAGTCGGCCATCAACAAACAAGAAAATTGGAATCCGTCAGAGTTTTTAACTGTCGAGATCGATATAGTTTATCATTTTCGACGCATGAAGATACGAATAAAATCCAGGAAACAGATTGTATCTCATTAGGGTTAAGTGAATTGGTGGAAGGCATGAATAAAAAGAATGCTCCAACTTTATTAATGTATATTGAACAACCTTGCTAATCAGCTTCCAACATGGATTTTGTATAGTTTAGTTTCTCCCACTCCCACGCAAATTCCTCCTTCTCCCTCTATTCAAACATTATTCCGTTTTTGTAATTAGACTTCGCGATAAACTTATCAGATATGCGGGAAATGTAAAGAAGATAATAAACGCGAGATGAAGGATAAATTGCCACATTTGTAAAACAACTGACTTCATCAAGACTAATGAGCGAGCCGTCTCTATATCACAGTTCGAACATTCCGACCACACGCCACATTTGTATTCCTATTTATTCTCAATAATTAAAACAGCAATGCGCGCGCCACAAATCATAATTTGCGTTGTTGCTATTGCATTGATATTGTGTGAATCAAAAATTGATGCGAAAGTTCTATCAATATGTACAGCTGCCAAGGAGTTGAGAAAAGGAGGAATATCCAACACTTTCATCAGTAATTGGGTATTGTTTTATCTTTAGAGAATGATAAAATATGAATTCAATCGATATTATTATGAGAAATGATTTAATATATTGAACAGGTGTGCTTGATGAAGAGTGAAAGTGGATTAAACACTAGTTGTGTCAAGGGACCAGGTGCTTCGTCGAGCTATTCTTACGGTGTTTTTCAAATTAACAGCAAAGATTGGTGTAGGCGAGGACGGAAAGGTGGAAAATGCGCTGCTAAATGTGAAGATTTTGCTAATGATGATATTACTGATGATATTGTGTGTGCACGACAAATCGAAAATGAGGAAGGATTCAAACATTGGAAAGGTTGGATGAATAAATGCAAGAATAAACCTCTGCCCAACACCGGTTCATGCAAACGGCGGCGTCGAGCAATTGAAGATATATTATTCCCCACATTATGAAATATGGTGGTAAAACGGGCAAATTCTCATCAACAATATCCATAGCAATAATATATCTATTTTTTATTATCATTCAAAGCAACTGAAAATGTTTCTCTTTTATCAATCGTTTAATCAGTCAGTAATGGTGTTACGAAAATTATAGTTTGTCATCTATCATCAATAGCTTAGCACATACGTATCATTAAAATGATACTGAAAGTGATTATTCTAAATCTGTCTGGTTAGGATTCATAGAAACTGAAGCAATTCTTCTGTTGTAACTTATCAACAGTTTAAACTTGATGTAAGACAAAAAAATCATAAGCTCGGAGCTTTGAAAATATATTGCAATACGTATTTCATGCGTAATTGTCTGACTAGAATCATTCAGGTGATGTTCATCAAGGTCATCGATAAAAATCACCAAATGAGACAAAGTTTGCAATCGATTGTAGGTATGCATAAACTTTGGACATGATAATATATTATCATGTCCAAAATTACAACCATTCTCTTTCTGAGAGAACATTCATATTAAATTCATTACATAACAATTCATGAGGTCCTCCTAAATGAAATGAATGGTGCTGATATTCCAATCTTTCGTTCGAAAAATTCCCCGAAACTTGTACGTAATAAATGAAAGAAAACATAAATATATTAATTCAGAGATCTGCGAGTGACAGCTGGCAAGCAGGTGTCGGATACTTATTTTGTTAAGAAGAAAAACAAAAAAATACAAAAAAAGAAAAAAAAAGAAAAAAAAAAAAAAAAAAAAAAAAAAAAAAAAAAAAAAAAAAAAAAAAAAAAAAAATGCGTGAGAGCCTACCGGGTCATCAATCGGTGGATAATGAAGAAGAAGCAGTGAATCAATTTATACATGGCACGCGTTGGTATGTTTGTGATAGCAATTGATAGCAATTTTTCCATTTTCCATTGTTGCGAAATTCAAAAGTGGATGAGACGAGAAACGTCGCAAAATTTTTTTCAGATTTTAAATGTCATTTAGTTGCGCCAGTCAAACGATGATGATGGAATATGGTTTGAAGGATATTTGATTGAAGTGTGGAACTGAATATTGCTCAAAAAATCCAATCAATATAAGTAAAAATGACGAAGAATTATTTCAGCTCGTGTTCGACACCCACATATTGTAAGTTGAAAATGTACATACATCTCGCCGGTGAAACTCGGTCGCTCGACCTCTGCAAAGGTCGATTTTCTTATGAATCTGCGATGAAAGTAAATTCTCCAGACGATTTCATCAAACCATGCCATTTCCAGATATATCAATTGCAATTTGTTTTATTGCCATCCTCGTCCCATAGCTCAACATTTCTTTTCAATAACAATTTCGTGTATCTATTCAAGACATGAAACGGTGTAAATAATAGGAATACACAATGCATTGTATTCTAATTATTTGTTTGGGAACACATAATTATACTTTTTTCACTTTTATAGTGGTACAATATTTGAGCATTTACCTCAGTGAATTTTCAAAACCGGAAGCGTTTCTCCGGTTTCACATACTTCTACAGCATGATAATTATCCGCCATGAGAAGATGTGGCATATTTTTTTTCTCTTTCAAATTCACACTTTTTTGCCAACTTCGCTCAACTGTACGGCTGTAATATGCGCACCTCTTGCATCGTCGTACTCGTAATATCGTCCCGTGATTGCGCATCACTTTTCGGTCTGGCAAGTCTCAGTATAGTTCCGCCAAGGCACCTCTCATACACGGATATTTTTTTCGGTATCACTGTAATTATTAAATCGATAATTTACGAATAAACCCGAAAAAAAATACACACGAACAGAATAAAATAGAACAATATTTCAATTAATAGGAAAAAAATTGCCAATGTTAAATATAAAATTTAATTGATGAAAGTATTATCCTGGTGATAATAAATGCTGATCATAAGGTATTATAAGTCGCCGCAGATTAGTCTGGACTTTCAAAATTTGTAAAAAAAAGTTCGAAAATAAATGAAACAAAACTTGGAACATCTGACGAAGGCCAAAGGCTATAAAGCAGCTAATATAGTTTCACTGCGCGCAGTTATAACGGTTATGAAAGAACGATGCGATTCAAAACTAAGAAGAAAGAAAAAGAAAAGCGAAAATAAGGATCCAATAGCAACAAGAGAAGAAAAAGAAGAAGACTCTGATATCGCGGTCGAGCGAAAGTTTCGAAGCCCCTCGAGGCTTCTCTCTTCACTCTCCCCCTTTTTCCTTCCTCAGCGGAATTCACTGCATCCTCGATCAGAATGACTGTTAAATGCCATTACGGAAGTTGATACTTCTCATATAATCACCCTTATTCAATAAAGAAAAATTAAAAAATTACGTGTGTTTGTATTTGTCGAAGCAATAAATCTACTAATGCAGTCTCTAGTACCGATGAATATCGATATCAACCATGTTGCTCTGGTGTTGAAATATCTCATGTCTAAATTTCGAGATCTTTGTCATTCTTTATCTGCTCACTGAAAATATTATCAGATGGGAAGAGAACACTTTGTACCATTGAATACTCATGAAATATTCGAGGAATGTTGTCTAAACGTCGTATGTTGCATCTGATGAACGTAAGTGTAAATATACATACACACACATAGTCAAAAGCAACACGCATTATATAGTGAACAAGAATTACGTGAAAGCCAAGTAGCCTATGAGTTGAATTAACGATTGAACAATCCAGCGTCACTGTTTTTAATGGAAGAAAAGAAAAAGAAAAAAAATTTGATGTGAAGTCATGCGGATGAGTGATAACCCGAAAATATATGTGGCAACATTGCTTCTGCCATACAGTCCAACAATGAATATCTATATGTAACCTACTATTCAAAAATGGAAATGAATATTCTATCGAAACTCTGACTAGACATTTTTTTAAAACCATTCAAATTCAAATAACATTTCATGATACATGTTTTCTTCCCCCCTTCTCCCATCATTAAACTTTGTTACACATGTAAGTTCTTCTTTATCATTTTATGTATCACATAAGAGAAGATTTGAAATATGAAAAAGGAGAAGGGAAGTATTTTGCAAAGTAGGCCGGGAGTTCACGTGCGGATAATCGAATTCCATAACGAAGAAAGCGTTTTCCCTCTCGATCAGAGTGGTCACCACCATCATTGGACATATCCAAGCAAAATCTCTGTGCATCTCTGATCCTCTTTCTACTTGATCTCGCATACCAAACTTGATGTATCGTATTCGCATTTCAAGCAAAAAGACTAGTTGCAATTACGTAGTCAATATGCTCTCTCAAACGTACGGAAGCACATGCGGCTGAGGGTGATGATCCAACATAATCGAAACTCCTTTCTTCCTGATGTCAATTGAGTTTGTTTCGATTAGTCGACGATCAAATTGAAAAAATGTTGTGCTATCGCTTCGACAGTTTACGATCGGGGATTAGAGAGGAAAAAGATGACAGAGAAGAGTCAACTACTGATGAACGTATCCAACTGAGCAACAGTTACACCATTCTTTCAAAGTACTCACCAATAACTATAAACAAGTAATACAGATGGAGATGATGTTTGAGTTTATTCCCCTGTTGATTTCCTCCGTTCCGCCGTAGGTTCATGAAGAAATGTCACTCATGAAAATTCTCGCAGATTATTTTGCATTCATTTCCTCTATCTGGTTCCACATTCGGGTATCAGGTTTTCATTTGGATTAGTTCAATTTCTGCCCTTAAACAACGGCAGCACGTTACCAATGCTCTGAAAACCGTATATGACTGTCGACGGTCACGACAGAAACTGGATGGGAAGGATTTGCTCCAATTTATCGGGACGGTCATGACCTGAAAAAATTCAAGACGATACTAAAAAAAACCTATTGTGTCAATCATATATGAAAGTTCGAGTTAAATAACTTATTTTCCTTTTAATGTTTAGTCATAATCATAACTAAGATGTGCCAGAAAAATTGTAATACAAACATGCAATTGAAGCTATAGTGAAAATTCTCAAATTCACGTAATTATGTTAGAAAATAACGACAGATTTCTAGAGTAATCAAAAAGTTACATAAATTATTATATAAAAATTATTAATATATTGGCTAACTCGTATAATTCATAGGAAAGTGTGAAAATATCCGTGTGATATACGAGTAAGTCTAGGTCTAGGACACATAGATTGGCAATTGGCTTGGGAGGAGACGCATAAGATTTCATGTCGCAATTCTATCCCCTTCAAAAACCTGCGAAGTAATCGTCATCATCGTCGTCATCGTTGTCATTAACATCATCTGTCAAAAATAGCCCGAGATTCACGTGAAACACACATCAAGATGCCAAGCAAACCACGTTATACACAAACTGTAGGGGACAGATCGTGAAATTGTTCAAGTTAACTAACAGAGAAAGAGCAAGAAAACCAGGAGAAGAGGGAATGGAATCGCCAGTGTTGCAGCTCTGAATTTACTCTCACTCGTGCTCTGCCCTCTCCCGTCTCTTTTTCACGAGCTCTCCCCTTTTCTCCCTCTCTTGTCAACATGCACACATATGTAGTATCTCGACATCGACCTCTTCTTCGCCGGGGTATAAAGGACCCCGTTAGACCTTTCTCAGAGTCACACAGAGCCGAAACGGCATAGCAGTAAAATCGTCATGAATCCTCTTTACGCGGTAAGCATTGAGTCTGATTGTATTTTTGATCCAAATTTCTTGCAAACTACTATATATTATTATACACAAATAATTTATTCAGATACGAAATATCACAAGTATAGCAGAAATAATTCTCACTTCATTGATTTATTTCATTTTTGCAGTGCGTTATGATTGGCATGGTAGGGCTAGCCCTCGCTGAACCACCTGTATCATCTGGATACAATTATAACCGGCCTAGCGGCGGCAGCAGTGGATATTCTGGTGGCGGTGGATATTCTGGAGGCGGAGGGTTCTCCGTAGGCGGTGGATATTCCGGAGGTGGTGGATACTCTGGTGGTGGTGGTGGCGGTGGCGGAGGTTATCAACAAGTATCATCCGGTTACCAAACGAGTGAGGGAGCATCAGTCGATGGCGCACTTCTAGAACAAATCCGCCAAATCTTATTAAAAGAAGAAGCACAATCGCAACAAACTGGTGGATTTGGAGGTGGATCTGGGTACGCACCAAGTTCCAGCTACGGCGCTCCGAGCTCAAGCTATGGTGCGCCAAGCTCGAGCTATGGTGTGCCATCATATCAGACTCGCGTCGTTGGTATTGATCTTGAAGGTATACGACAGGCCATCCAAGTGGCACAATTCAACCAAGTTAGCCAAGGATCAAGCGGAGGATATCCAAGTGGACCGTCGGGAAGCTATGGTGCACCAAGCAGGCCAAGTGGCAGCTATGGGGCACCATTTTAATCACACACTGAAAATATAAAAAAAAAAAACATTTTCCTCGGCACCAATCGAATAATCAAAATTCAAGGCATTTCTCTTCTGTGACACTCGTGTATGGACGCAGGCGTTCTCCAGCATGAGAGTCATTCATGTCAATGTTGACTCTGATTTTTCTTCATATAAATATCATGATGATCCTCGCGGTCTTTGCCTCAACGATAAACAAAAGAATACATCGCATCGAAAAGAGATAGAAGTGGGCAAATCAGTATGGAGCATTTCGAGGAAAAATTCTGAATTTGATGAGATTTGGTACCAGGAAAACGGAAAAAAAATTTATCATTGAAAATGGAAATGACAAGAAAAAATGATAAAATCGAAAATGGTATAATTTTTCACAAAATAACTAAATCATAAGCTTTGCCATCATATGAGCAAATTATGGAGGAGCGACTGAACAATAGAAGGATGAAACAGGCGCGAACATGCACAATCTATTTGTGAAGATTGTCAATGCCAATAACATTCTCGACGCAAACATGAAACTGCACCGCGAAACACTAATCTACTGCGAAAAATGAAACAGAGAGATGAACGGAGTAGGTAGAACAAAGGGGGAAGATAATCGTGATTTGTACGCGTGACATAATCGCGCCTTGTAAATACAATTATACACAGCATTAAACATGAAGAATTGGGAACTCTGCGTTGCTGAATACTGTGTGCCTACTATTTTTTCTGCAATCCCGAGTCATTGTCGATTTTGCCACATGCGCAACAACATCATTATCGGGGCGACACAAGACTGGAAGCACTACACAGAGCACGATCTGTAAATGGATTTTGAATGAGAATAGAGAATCATACGAAAAATCAATGGAATAAGGAAATATTCCAATTCGACACAACATATTATGAGGATAGCGAACGGGCGAACTTGAGGGCATTTAATTCGTTAACCGCAAGCATCTATCATGAAATGTGAATAACCAACGATTGATATCTTCATCATTGTCGAATACGTTGTGGGGAAATATTGGAAGCACAACAAAAAAGCAACACAGAATGAGAAAAAATACATTCAACCATCATGAGCAATTGAACACTACATTCCTTTCTTTTTGTTTAATTTTATAATAGTTTTTATATTATATTCACGCATTTTTTATACCTGTAAAAAGGCTTCTTTTTGTAGAAAACAAAAAAAAATAAAAAAAAATCAATCGCCACCGTTAAAAATATTTGGATTTTCATTGTTATAATTATTATCATTATCATTATTTTTTTTCCTGCGATATTTAGTCACGTAATATTTATCCATATCGTCTCCTTACTATCATTCATTTTATTGGCCTCATATTCTTTCTTTAATTCAATTTTTATTGTTTATTTACCTTTTTTTCTTTCATGGAAGCGCCTTTCTCCTTTCACTTAAATCCGACCAATGGCAACTCTGCGTCTGTCTATTGAGCAGCAAAAGCAGGCGAGGAGCCCAGAGGGCAAAATCGTCCGTCTCTTCCTTGAAACTGGACATGACGTAAAATTTCATGCGACGGCGAGAGGTGCAGTGCAGGTTTTGTACCCGTGAGGAAGGATCTCCATTGCGAAATCCGGTTGAGAGATTCGAAAGTAAATGATAGCGATGGATTTAATATCGGACAAACTGTGATCGCACAAGATCTATATTTACCTAGTTCATAGTCTTCTCTTGCTATTTTAGGAACTTTTTTCCATTGCCGTCACAGTTTAGAAAAAATGCGAAACTAGAATAAGTGAAAGAGAAGATACATTGATGGGCACACCACGCACCGATGTCGTTACATGATTTATAGAGTACATATAGAAAAAGAGCCACTACCTATCGCCCGAATATAAGTTTGACTGACCTCACTCTGAAACCTTCATCACGATCGAACATTCTCTTTCTATTTTTTTTCCTCTACAGTTATGTTTGTTTGTTTTGTCATTGAAAGTCTACAAGATATATGGTAACATTTTTAATGGACAGGACGACACACCGGTTAGTTGATACGTGTCGTGTGTGCTAAATATTAATTTGTCCATTACGCCTCGTCTGATGATTCGACGACCCCAATTTGGCAATCGTTCTCAGCGAGAGTATGTTGCATAAATTGCAACTTCATTTAGCAAAAGAGAAAGAAAAATGGGAAAGAAAAAGGTAATTAACAGAAAATGAGTTCACTCACTTCCTTTAAAGTTGAA
The DNA here is from genome assembly GCA_030523085.1 of Meteorus colon. NCBI lineage: Eukaryota > Metazoa > Arthropoda > Insecta > Hymenoptera > Braconidae > Meteorus > Meteorus colon. Next base: position 215,977 of record JAPYZH010000222.1, on the reverse strand, counting down.
TAGCTAGATAAATAACATGGAGAACTTTGAATTTGACTGACATGATCATTAAAGTTTGGCAACAAATAAAAATTCTATTTTCATACTATTGTAGGTGTGTGTGTGTGTGTGTGTGTGTGTGTGTGTGTGTGTGTACGTATGCCTTCGTCTATCGCCATTACTTAAGCGGAGATTCATAACAATATGAACATAATATTTATATATATTTTGTTACTCATACTGAGAATCAATTTATTCCAAGTACGAGTCGGTCCATCAGCGAAAGTACCATCGCGAGCGTGAGAAACTTTGATGGTGTAATTCAGTAATATGCGCATACACAACACACTCTCGAGAAATCTCGACCGTTAAAATCGTGCGAAAATAATAGATATAATAATGAATAATGTGAAACCACAGTGTTCCAGTTCAACTAAATGCAAAACTTCTTCGCGATCATTCGCGATTACCTGGAGAACAAAAAGAGCGAAAAAGTTAATCGAATTAATTATTCGCGCGCACATGTAATCATATTATTTCGAAATGCTTTTCATTTGCATCCGAGGGAAATAAGTAATGGGGCAACAATTAACATGACCATCTTCCCACTCGTTTTACTACTTCCGGAGTGAACAAACAATCTCTTTGCAAATTATCGCCAATCTAACATGTAACAGTGTATTACAGGCTACGCAACATACTCGCAGATGACACGGAAATCTCCTTATCGATGGATTAATGGTGAAAGCAAAATGGACGTATAGGAGCAATTATTCTAAATAAATTTCTAGCATCACGGTAATAAAGGAAATCAAAATAAATATCATCACCTCATCCTCATTTATTTTGAAAAACTAGAAAATTGGTTGATTTTTCATTCCTATAGTGATTGACCCATTTGTACGCCACACTAAGGTAGAATAGTTTTTCGGGATCCTTTAAAATAGTTTCTTTATATATACAAAAATTCTCACTATTCTATCCAAGAATCAATTTCACCAGAATTGTTATTATATTGAGGAATATCAATGGAACTGGAACAGAAGAAAATATCAATGGAACATCTTTTCTATGAATCGCTCAGGTAAATAATGAGTTTCATATGAGTGTCACTCACATCGTGCCACAGTTCTGATCGATCTTATGAGATTCAACATCTGTGACTTAATTGTGGGGGCTTCACCAAAGCCTTGGATATTCTGTTGAGCACCCCAACCAACTGTGATGACAAGAGGAAAAATGTCTGAATAAATATTATTGTAAAATAAATTCTTTTCTCATTGCAGTAGTGATCGCACAATAGCCTGGAGCACGTAAACTTGTTGAATAGCTTGTAATAATTAAGAAAGTCAAATGTTTCACCGTAAACATTTGACGTGAACAATGAATAATCACGTTCACAATGTCACATTCGTTTTCCGCCTCTTCAACAATAATACATAGAAAGTGAATTTTTGAACGAATATTCTCGACGTGTCATCTAACTTTGAGGTTAACCTCTCAATAGCATGTTCATTCAATGCATCAATAGCCAATTCAGTTATGTGAAATGTTCATACATTTGAATAAATACTTACTCTTTACTAGAAATCTCTCTTCATGCAATATGCAAACAGCATTTAGACATAAAAGTGTGGCTTCAAACAGTGTCCACAGTGTGAATGCCATATTCGGTTTTTTTTTTTTTTTTTTTTCAAATTGCATCTCAGTCGGTAATATGATTATAAGTATTGCTCACAGGCTTTGTGGAAACGCCATTAACTCTGGCTACTTTTATTTCTTCACTCATTTTACTATCTCACATTATTCTCTACTCATACAATCATAAATAGCAAACAAAACTGAAAGAATCAATTGTTAATAATCAGAGAATGAAGTAAATCATAGAGCATCCAAACGCGGTGAAAAACTACATGGATATTTCTATATCTCCGACTCAGGGGAACTAAGGAATTGGCATTTGAAATTATCTTGAATAAAGTACTGAATAGTATTACAAAGTATGCAAATAAGATAACATAGTGAGAAACAATTAAATATATTTATATATACAGAAAAAGATATGAATTGTTGTCTGTCGATGCTTGAAGTAATTTTCACTTAAACACCATCATCAATATCATTCAAAATCAATTCGAAAATTTAATCGGCAGTAGTGACATCTAACTGCAAAATATGAAATATTGGCGATTGAAGCGATCGTGTAGGGAGAAAAAATAATGTTTGTGACAGAATTCAAAAATGTTAACGATTCATAGTGTAGAATAGGATATAAACGCATCGTAATTCAAAATAAGACATAACGATCTCGGGAATTAAATGGGTAGCTCTTAGAAGATTAGCTCAAGTCATATACGACGCATGTGAAGAAATCGGCCAGAAAAGTGTGGAATAATCATTATTTCCCCTGATAAATACGAGATCGTCGCGGGACAAACACACATGAAATCCGTTGATGATTTAGAAAACAATACATGCTAGACAACGGATTTTATTTTCAAGAAAAAATAATGGCAATATACTAATGGCGACCAATCAACAAATTGACTGATTGTAAGTACTTACGTAGCATAAGTTGGATTCACATGTGTTCAAACCCAAGAGTTTATTGTTCTTCACTAATATGCCAACTCTTTTGTCGCATCATTACCGCTCAAACTGCCTCGCACACTCATATTTTTTATCTCCATTGTCTTCTCTAATTTCCTCGAAACTATTTTGATTATCCATACATATTTCCCTTTTACGTGTAATTTGGTCAGGGGTAACTGTACAATACGACAATTACATCATGATTTCATCCCACAGAATATTCTTCCCTCAACCACAATTTGTTATTTACATCCATGTGATATAATTGTCCTGACGCATTCCTCATACTTTATTGTTTATATATTTGTCCACAATGTGTTCAAAATTGTACTTGGACATAACCTTCAATTTAAACTGACCGGTTCCACAATCTAACTACAGCTTATCACTGATAATGAAAATTGTGATATCGAATCCAATTTTCATTCGTCTTCTTTTCATTTCAGAAAAATGCGGGATTGATACCACTACAATACTGAATACAATTAAATGTAGCCAATTCCTATCAGTAATTTTTCATTTTAGAAATCGTATCATCCTTAATTACGGAATAGAAAAAAAAATCATTCCTTAATATACATACTCACACACAAATATATACATATATATACATATACACATATATATATATATATATATATATATATATTTATTCAGGCAGACTATGATTGCTAAGATAAAGTCAAGAATGCCCGTGTTGGTCTAATAAACGTTACTCTAAGAATTATAAGAAGAGACAAACTACATTATGAATAATACCAAGAGCTCCAAGAAAATAGCAACAATAACATATTATCAGCCATCAGTATTATTCAATACAACGCAATGTTGAACTATTTTAAAAGTACTTGAAATAATCTGTAATTAAGATCACGTATCGCCAAGAAACGCGTGACTGGATATTTGTTTATTTTTTTTATTTAAACATTGACTATGTATCAAACTATTCTACCGCCGCACATGATGCAGCTTGTGAACGGCCAACGAACAAATGGACAATGTCCACCTGCACAAAACCAATCGAATCCCATTCCTGAAGCGAACATCAACAACAATAGAAATACACAACGATACAGCCATACAGCCTCATATTCTCCGAATGGCAATAATCATAATAGACATCGATTGATGCAGGTGTTTATTCGCTCTCTTTTTCTTTTTCGAGAAATCAGTTGAATCATTTGAATTGAATGTCTCAATTTTCACCTAAATAATTCCAGAGAACGACGCATCCATTGGAATTATATCAAATGATGGGGGTGGACATACCACAAATGCGTCGAGGATATGGAAGGCAGAACGGTAGCAATACCAATGGTGGAAACTCACACGGGAATTGGCAACGACGTAACAATAATCTTATGAATAATAACAATAGAAATGATTCTCTGACGCTACCACCGCCACACATGAATTATCGCCCCAATAATAATACTGGGTCGCTCAAGAAACCTCATTGGAATAATAATAAATATGGTAAACGCAATAATAATTCAAACAAGGATCAATCAACCTCTGTGCAAAATGAGATGAATAATTATAACAGCGATAGTGGAATAAGTTCACGTTCACCAACACCCAACTTGCAGGCACCCGACTGCATCCAAGCTGAGAGTTCCGATGAACGTGACTCAGAATCATCTTGTGCTGATCATAAGATTGAGTAGCTACCTTCAATTGAATCCACTTTCTCATATCAAAAAATTATTCCTTTATGTTAATAAAGTTTCCCTTTTTCTTGTGTGTCTTGAAAAGGACATTTCCAAAACTACTGCGAAATGTAGATCAAGATGTTAGAGTCTCTCCACTTCAGGGATTCATCCCCCAAATCATGCAGCAACAATATTATTATAATCAACGATTGATCGATTTTCATCAAAATGTGAGCCCAAATGCAAGAGCAGCGCAAGTTGATCAAAATTATCAAGGAAAAAAGCGATATGCCGGTGAGTTAAGAAATACTGTTTTTTTTGTGGGAAAAAGTGAGTAAGTGAAGGGGAGTCAAATTCGTTACAAATGATTCGAAGGGAGAGCGACACCACCAATACAAAAAAATCAACGTGGTCGGAAATATGCTGGAATTTTGGTGCCAACATTTAATTTCTATCCAAAAGCATTCATAGTTCCGGATCGATTTGATGCCAAATCCATTTTCATCCAGCCCTCTAAACCACCGGATAACTTAGTCTGTCATTGTCGATGGGATAGCTTGTCGAAGGATATATGGAAAAAATTTATTGCTAATCAACAATCAGAAAATACATATAGAAAAAAAATAATGCTCTGGAAGTATTTATTTATTTATTTGAAGGTAAGTTCATCGGTCGTAAACTAAATTCTCAATCCCATATAAAAAGAAGAACAGAACAAATTCAGAAGAAATAATCTCTTTTTTTTTCGTTCTTCATTGAAAATTGTAGTCAATATTTCCGAAATATGGATTGTATCTCGTTGGTTCAACCATGAATGGATTTGGATCGGACACCAGCGATGTTGATATATGTTTGTTAGTGAGAAATACAGAATTTATACAAAGAGCCGAGGCCTTGGGGTATCTGGAGCAAGTTATGGTCGCGCTCCAGCATCGCCATGTATCAGATGTCATCGAAGAGGTCGAATTAATACCAGCAAAAGTGCCGATACTCAAATTTCGCGATCGAATACAAAATCTCGATGTGGATTTGAATTGCAATAACTGCGTTGGTGTGCGCAACACACATCTGCTTTATTGCTATTCACAAATCGATTGGCGCGTTCGTCCACTCGTATTAGTTATAAAACTTTGGGCACAAACTCATGATATAAATGACGCAAAATTCATGACAATATCGAGTTATTCATTGGTACTTATGGTCATACATTTTCTTCAATGCGGCGTTAGTCCACCCATATTGCCTTGTCTCCATTCGCTTTTTGGTCAGAAGTTTCATCCAAATACGGATATCCATCTGATCGATATCTACGAAGAATTGAGTTTACCAAAAAAATCAACTGAGGAAATAAATTGTCAGCCACTCGGAGAACTATTACACGACTTTTTGAAATATTACGCCCATTTCGATTTCAAATCGTACGCAATATCAGTGAGAACTGCGGGGAAACTGCCAATAGATGAATGCCGCTTTGGAAGATCATGGAAAAATGACCCACACCATTGGAATCATCTGGGCATTGAAGAACCATTCGATTTAACCAATACTGCACGATCAGTCCACAATTACGATGAATTCCTTAGAATCCAATCAGTATTTCGTTGGTCATATGAAACACTCCAAAAGAAATCTAGTTTGTCGAGTATATTCATCAAACATTTCCCGCGACCAAATATTCGCTCTGCAAAGCCATAATTGAGTCCAAACTTGTTGTGATGAAAATCTACTCTTCTCTATGTGACCTTGCATCTTGAGGCATGAAACTTAATGGAACATTGATTCCAGGAGAAATCATAGAAACTATTGTTGAATTTAATGAATGGGATGTACATGGTAGCGAGATGCTCACACGTGAGCTCCGATGTTGATAAGAAAAGTATTTGAATAGAAAAGATTATCGACTGATTTATGGATATTTGATACATTTTGTTTGGATGAAGCTATGCATGAGTGCTGCAGTTTAACCAAAGATCATCTGCATCATGATTGTTATATCGCAATTGATATTATTGTTGCTGATATTATTTTTGGTTGCACCCTTTCGGGCCTAAGATTTTTGTTCTATAAAGGGCACGACTTGTGAATATGAGGAGGAAACTGTAATTCGTCTTGTGTTATATTTATTGATGATATTTACTTTGAGACTTGAAAAAGATAAAAAAAAAACAAAAAGACCAAAACAAGTTGAAGAACAAGTACCAGAACAATAATCAAGAGGGACGATACTATTTTTTATAACTATTGAAAAACCGGATTATTGAATCGTATGAATGGATACGCATGAGAGGTCAGATGATAGATAAAGCCCGATCGATGCTCAGAAAACAAAAAAGGAAGAAAAAAATAATGAATACACTGTGCCGCCCGCCTCTCCCTTCAATTTAATATTAGGAATTATATGTGAAAAATGGAAAAAATGGAAAAAAAAAACACAAAAACATTAATGAGAAAAAAAAATTACTAAAATCTATATAAAGCAAAAAAAAAAAAATATCTATACATATTATGTACGTAAGGACTGTGGATAGCTATTGAGTTTCTGTAGTATTAGAAATTTGGATGTCTTTTCTTTCGGAGCGAATTATATAAACTACGTGTTATACTTTGTTAATTTTCGATTCTTTTCGTGCTCTATTTTGTTTGTGGGAGGGGTTTGGTAATTCGACGATTCTTCATAGATTTTACATCAAAATTTTTTTTTTCATAAGAAATGATAAAATCTCATGGCAAACTAGTTAACAACGAATTTAGAAGTGGAATGTTGGTCGCGATGATTTGATTTCAAATTTACTGGAAGAAATTTAATGAGTGCAAACCTCAAACAACAGAGAATCAAATGTAAATTTCTGCATATAAATATTTATGGACACCTTGTAATATATTTTGAGATTTATTGCAATGAAAATATTCAAAATCAATTTATGCATATTTGTACGCACAATATAAAAGAGATGTAACACTGCGCCACCAGAGCTGATATCAAAAACCAATGTAAATCTTTTTTTTTCGCAGCTGGAGTAAATGCACACTTGTAAGAAAAAGTAAAGAATTAAATGGATGAAATGGGTGTCCCTGAGGAATTTTCAACTGATAAAGAGCTTCACTTATTTTTCATCACATTTATTGGTACCATCAGATTTTACAATGACTTTTCCCCTGAAAATTCTTATTCAGCAGTAAGCGGTGCACAGATGTTCAGAAGACAGAAAGAAAAATCATCCCAATGAACATGGAAATAAAGAGAAACTTTGCGTTATGTTTGTGTCAGGTTTTGCAGTTGTCGTTTCCTATTTGTTCACATACGTTGATAATATTATCAGCAATGGAGTAACGAGAGAAGGAGAAAGATAACTTATTTTTATGATGGTGGAACACTATGCAACATTTATTGAAATCATTTACAACTGGTTGAACAACTAAAAAATGATTCCTTCGTATGGCTCCTCATAAAACAAGAGGGAAAAAAAAATTTACCGAACTAAGAAAGACCGCAAATAGCATCTGATTACATATTTTTTTGTTTATATGTGCTTCTTATGAAACTTCTCGCCAAATAAATTCCACACAGAAAAAAGAAAGAAAACCCTACGCTTTACTCATCACCTATACCGTTCAGTCAGATGTTGAAAATATTGAATGAACAAAATTGGAAATATTGCGGAAAGAAAATGATTGAAAAATGAAAATTAATATGTTTACTTTGAAATAACGATTATCTTGAAGGATACCCAGAGTGACTGGTGCCTTTCTTCATATACAATGCTGCATATTTCGATGTTTATCCTCCTCGTTGATTATTCTCCCTCTTCCAAGTCAACACAATCGGAAAGACTCGCCAGTATTTTCGCGCCTCCTTTTTTTAAAATCGCACGGGTCTCTACGAACAGTCCGGCTCCATTCCAACATGATCCTCATAGTCCGTCATCGTAGGATTACATTTCTTTCTCTGTTTATCCAATTGACGAACCGAAACTCTTGCCTCTCGGTTGATGATGTCTTGAAATCATTCTCCTCCCTGAATGTTTTATGTTTTTCGTCATTACCACTTTGATGTGATATGGTAATTCGCTCGCACGGCATAAACGGCATTTCCATCATTGCCCTCTCATCCTCACGTCTCCCATTTCTACTTAAATACTCCCGCATTTCCTGATGTTATTACGTCTTGTTTTTTAACCATTCAACGTCCATGGACGATCAAATACATTCGAACTACTTCCCCCATCAATGATATATCAAGCCATTATTCATCTTTCATAGCCGTTTCTTATAATTTGCACCCAGTTAGTGATGGTTTGTTCCGTTTGATCGAAGAATTAAATTGTCGAAGCTCGCTCGTCTCAGTCGCTCCCGCGACGCTGCATGGCAAATGCATTGCTCAGCCGCAATAAATCGGCTCAGTATGGTTGCGAAAATTGTCCACTAGGTTGTGACTGTCCACCTTGATAAAATCCACTTCGATCTCCCTGATATGTCGAATCTTGTGACAATAAACCGTCCATTTGTGATTGAAAATCTCCAACAGCAAATGAATCCTGCGACAGTTCTGCTTGACTCAAACCTGGTTGTGACAAGCTGAATCCTGGTTGTGACATACCCTGAGTGGTGCCTTGAGTCAATGGTAAACCCGGCTGACTGTACGGTTGCGTATTTTGTTCATTTTGACTCAATTTTCCAATACGTGGCCCAACTTTATTTTTCAACGTCTGACCACGTCGTGTACGTTGATTCTGTTGACGGGCTTGCAAAGCCTGTTGATGTTGATTGTAGAAACGTGGCGGTACATGCGCCATATTCATGAACATGCCAACAGGCACCGGAACATTATTCATTGCAGCTTGTGCACGTTCTGGGCTTATGTAACTAATTGTGTCGTGTGTACGACTGAACATATCCAATGTTACATTACGTTGGAAATATGGATTGTGGGTTTGATTACCATTCATTTGACTCCCTGATCGGTCGTAAACTGATCCAGGAATCAATGCTTCACGTGCATCATACATTGACGTTGACATAAAATGAGAGCCCGGATTAGCTGAATTAATTAACTTCTTTGGTTTTGCGAATTGTATCATTGATTCTTTTAAATTGTTCAGTGGGCCCTCAACAAGCACTTTTTGTTCTTTATAGAAAGACAATAGATGATTCCACAACGGTTGTTTGGACAGAACTTTTGGATTGCCAACAATTATTATTCCGTATTTAGCACGTGTTAATGCGACATTCAGGCGACGAGGATCATTCAAAAATCCAATGCCTTGGTGTTCATTCGATCGTACACATGACATGATGATAATGTCCTTCTCACGACCCTGGAAGGCATCAACGCTCGCCACTTCAATTTCTTGATATAGTTTTGAGTGTAATGAACCCTGGTACTGCATATATTGTACCAAATATGCACGTTGACCTTCATATGGTGTTATGACACCAATCTGTTCAGGCTTGACACCACAACGTAAAAATCTCGTTGTTATTTTTTCGACATTCGATGCCTCGGTACGATTCAAATAAGACGTACCGCTTCCAGCTATCTCTTCTTGACCCTGTGTCACATAGAAAAACATTGGTTTGTCTGGTGCTGGCCACGGAAAGTCAATTTTCAATAATTTTCTCTCATCAGCACAAACGCCATTTTGTAATGAACCTTCATAAAAAAAATTCGAAGGGAAACGTGATAAGTCAGGATGCATTCTGTACTGTACTTCCAATCTGAATGGTCGAATACCCAAAACAACAAGACGCTCAAATAATGATTGAGATAATCCAGCACGTGCAGCTTTCTTACACATTACAACGGGACCTAATTGACAATGGTCACCAACAAGAATTAATTGTTTCGCACCCAATACAACTGGTACCATGCATTCGGGTTCAGTTGCCTGCATACTCTCATCAATTAATATTGAATGGAATTTTAAACGATGTAAACGAGGATCGCCGGCACCAACGCATGTACAACAAATAACATCCGCAGCTTCTAATAGTTCTTTTTCAGCAGCTTTCTTCAATAATCTATATCGTTTCTCATCCGCTGATGACAATTCGCCGGTTTCATCTTTCAACTGTTGTAATTTTTGTAATTCTGTATTCGTTTCCATATTTTTTATTTGGTTATGGAGCGCAAGGAAACTCACTGGTGAATCAATTGCCTCTCGCGACTTTGCACACAAACGTACGACTTTCAAATTTGATTTGTGAATCTTTTCAGTTAACTGATCTACGGCAGTGTTTGATGGTGCACATACTAATACTGGACCGCCATTTTGTTTGACCAATTGGTAGACTATTGTGGCACTAGTAACAGTTTTTCCAGTTCCTGGTGGGCCTTGAATCAGTGATAATGGTCGTTGAACAGCGTGTTTCACAGCATACACCTGAGAGCGATTGAGGTCGGGAAGGTTTGGGGCGCTGAAATGCTTCGGTAGATGGCATCGAAACAATACTTCCTCCACCTCGTGACCTAATAGGCGATGATAAATATAAGCTGACACTGAACTATCATCAACGGCAAATTTTCTCAGAGCCAATTGCATACGATCGAAACTTGTACTCTTCCAAATGAAATCGACGACGAAATTGCTGATACACTCAGTGGGCGCACCAGAATTATTTTTTAATTCAATTCCCACTTCCTCACCATAATTATCCGGTATTTTGATAACATGGCCGATGCCCGACCATGGCTTGTGCAATTCACCGAGATAACGTAGCCTCAATTCATCACCATGCATCAATTTCATATCGCCATCAGTTTTTGCAAGCATAAAATACGCAATTGTTTTTTTGTTCAAACCAACATCCCAGCGTACTTCAATATTCTCCTGCGTCTGTGATTCTTTCAAACGTTTATCATAATCAGCCTCTAGTTTCACCAAGGGACCAAATATATTCTGATATTGATAACCATCCTCATAACGGAGTAAAACTTGCTGAGGCTCCTCGTCAACGCCTGGCTTTTCTAAATCTTGAAAGGTCGCATCCACATTATCCCGCCACAATTCCTCAAGTTTGTTTATCTGTTGAGCGGATATCTGACGAGCGCGTAATTGTTCTTGCTCAGACGGAATTTTCACCAACCAAGCGAGAAAACTGCGATCTTCAATAAGAGGCTTCCATTGTTCCTGATCCCTATAATGTAGATGAAGTAAATGTTTGATGTATGAAAAAAAAATTCAATTGCATAAATTCAAGAAAGATGAATTGGTAAGTATTGATCAGTGAGAACTCTACCAATTCATGTCCTTTAAGGAACTTTGTGCAGCGCACGGTTGTCTGCAAAGCAACACAACCACCGAGTCAGCTTTGGCAGGGATAAATCCAAGTACGAATACATTCCTCACTGCACATGAGTAACATTCGAGAACAGTTTCACCCAATGGTCCATCCCTAATACATGTAACTAGTGTGAGTAAGATAAATTGACAATTAATAGGTTTTCCGCCCACGGTATTTACCTATGTAATGTAACCTCCTTATGCTTCGCACGAACTAAATGATTAATAATATGCGATCCAGATGTATTACCACGTCCATTGCAAAACCACTTTCTACAGACATTGCACATAACAACACACGATGCTTCGTGTATTCCACAATATTTACATGCATGTTCAGGCAAGTCACGATTATAAAAGGCTTCCTCTTCCTCTTCCTCGAATTGCAATTCAGCTAGGTTTTGTGCAGCGCCTGAAATTTTGAGCTCCAATGCTGAATTTCCATTCGTGCCATTAATCTGAGAAACAAAAATATACATATATATCAATTTTCGTGACATGAAGATTCGGAAATTGGATGAAGACAGAAATGAGTATGAAGAATATACCGCTGTAATAATAGAAATGATTACACTACAATATTGAAAATGAAAATTTCAAGGTCACGATCTATGAACTCGTCTGTTGAATGTTTATTGTTCTAAAAGAATGAGGATTCCGATATAATGAATGCATGTACAGAGCAAACAATTAATATAACATTCTGTGAATATATAGTTGCGCAAGGTTTCGAATATCGTTAAATTTTTAATTTTTGACGGAAAATATTGAGGTTATGTGTGAGCCGCGTGGGCACAAGCTGTGATTCACGCCGACTTTTCATCATCTACATGAATACAAATGGAACGCATTCTTTTCACGGGGTTTCATTATCATTTCCACATTCTCATAATGATGTACCTGAACAGGTTGACTCTGTTGACTCTGTGCAACATCGTGTTGTGAGGCTTGAGTTTGACTTGGCGATGGCAATGTAAAGTCAGTGAAGTCGAATTCACTTCCCTGTGTATCTGCGCCAATTAAATCGGCCTCCTCAGTATCAAGAAACGTTAAGGTTTGGCTGCTTGGCCCATAAGCATCCACACTCATCTCGATTTATTTGTTATTATTCTCTTGTTCAATGGTTATGGGTCACAATAATACGAATACATAAGTCGCAATATGAATAAAATCGTCGTCGTCGTCGTCGTTGTCGTTGTTCGCCTGCTTCTACACCAACTTCTCAACGTTGTCGTCTTACTCGTCGCACGCTTTCAGCAGCTTTCAGATCAGTAACGATACACATACAAGTATAATAATGCAGACTCGCCGTATCATTACACATTTATATTATCATTTTACGGATATGGAAATACTTCAAATCATCAATTGATTGCACCTTTCGTTTGAATGTAGAGATAAATTTGTCCGGACAACATGTACACACGTACACATTGATATTCAATAGAAAAAACAGGCCATGAATTTCCTACGCCATACTGCTCTCGTCATATCTTTTTCCTCACTCACTCTTTCCCTCTCTCCAATTATTTTGCCTTCTCTATCTTCATACACATACACACTACATCTACAATCTACAGCACACCACAAAACATCCCCCCCCCCCCCCCCCCCGCCGTCCCCCCCCCCCCCCCCCCCCCCCCCCCCCCCCCAACATGCGATATACAGGCCATCTTCTGCGTTATTTTAATACTATTTCTACGTCCCCATCATTCCGCCGTTCCGAAATGTTTCTTCCCACAAATAGTAGTTTTTCGCAATCAGTGTCATTACAGCTAACTACAGCCCTGCACTTCCATATAATTTCGGCTTCAAATTTTTGTCCCATGGGGGCGCCAAAAAATATGTAGCAACAGAAAGAGAAACAGAAAGTCGTGTTTGTCAATTGTGTATGTGCACATCGTTGACATCGCTGGCGATATAACGACGAAGTAAAGCTGGAATGCCGAAAAAAGAAGCAACAATATTTCGTCATGATTAATTATAACTGACCATTCAGCAGCAGTTTAATCGAAATTTGATAATTAATGTAACACGTAGTTCACTTTCAGTATAAGGAATATTCTATTTATTAAATGAGAATGGAGTTACGTGAATTGATTCGCTGCTTTGTGTTCTGCGTTATAAGTTTTTGTTTGATGGAAATATGTAATGCTGCAGCAACGGATATTGAACTTGATGCTAAAGCACAACGTCTCCATCAACTTGATAGTCTCAATATACTAATTTATACATTTTTACTCATTCTCACTGTCCTCACTATTTGGACATTTAAACATAGACGACTTCGTTTCCTTCATGAAACGGGTTTGGCTGTTATCTATGGTGAGTAATTATTTGGTTTTTCACTTGAGATTTTCTCATTGTAACTGAATTACTTTCTAATTGACCCCACACACAATGAATATTTGTTTTATAGGGCTGATTATGGGTGCAATTATCCAATATGGATTCAAAACCAATAGTGCACTTACTTATATGCAGGTTGTGCCAAAACCATCTGATAATTATAATGATAGTGTCCCACCTGATTCATTATGGTTACACTTTCATGAAGATAAAGGTGGTACAAATCAAACAAAAAGCAAAACATTTTCATATTCATTTCGTGGAGAAATATATCATGAGGCCAATGAGATCAATCTCAAGGTTATAATGTCGTAGACTTCTTCATGTTCAAAGAATACGATAAAATGTATCATCACTTTTAACATAATTTATCACTTTCCAGGCTACATTTGATCCTGAGATTTTTTTCAATATTATCTTACCACCAATTATATTCCATGCAGGATACAATTTGAAAAGAGTAAAATGAATTAATTTCTCGTGTTGTTGCTATCGCCAATATCTCATCACTTTTAGTATAAATTAATATTTCTTTATTTAGAGATACTTTTTTCGAAATTTGGGGGCCATACTTATGTTTGCTCTTATCGGTACGACCATATCAGCATTTGTTATTGGGTAAGAATTTATTACTCTTCAAAATAATTATGCCGAGATAATTAGAAGAGACTTCTAATTATCTCGGCATATCTTCCTACAAAATTCTAGTGCCCTGATGTATGGTTTAATTCAAATGGTACCACATTTATCTGAGTCCTTTGGATTTCTTGATACTCTATTTTTCGGAGCACTCATATCACCAACCGACCCTCTCACAATAATTTCAATATTCAATGATTTGAATGTGGATGTGAATCTCTATGCATTGGTATTTGGCGAGAGCGTACTGAATGATGCAGTTGCCATCGTACTGAGCGGGTAAATCACCATAATTAACAGTCGTTAAAGTTCATGATATATGAATATGCTAGAAGTAAATGTGTGTATCCATTTGTTTATTTCCAGATCCATACAAAATTACGGTACAAGATATCAAACTGGCACTGGTAGCTTTGAAACCGTGGCATTCTTCCAGGCGCTCGGAGATTTTGTTTGTATCTTCGGTTTGTCATTGCTCATCGGTGCATCAATGGGATGTATGACAGCCCTATTGACAAAATTCACTCGTGTCCGAGACTTTCCCCTACTCGAGTCTGCACTTTTTGTTCTAATGTCCTATAGCACTTTCCTTATCGCCGAAGCCACTGATTTGACAGGAGTCGTTGCTGTTTTATTTTGTGGTATTTGCCAAGCACACTATACCTATAATAATCTCAGCATAGATTCTCGGCAACGGACAAAACAGTTGTTTGAATTATTGAATTTTCTTGCCGAAAATTTCATATTTAGTTATATCGGTGTTTCGATGTTCACATTTCCCAAGCATCATTTCGATCCCGGTTTTATTTTCATGGGATTTATATGCGCGTTGATAGGACGTGCAGCGAACGTCTATCCATTATCATTTATATTGAATTTAGCCCGTAAACCAAAAATATCGATGAATTTCCAACATATGCTCTTCTGCGCTGGACTCAGAGGAGCTATGAGTTTCGCTCTTGCTATTAGAAATACAGTTTCACACGCGCGTCAATCGATGTTGACAATGACGAGTCTCATTGTCATATTGACAGTCATTTTCCAAGGCGGTGCTACTATGCAATTCTTGAGTTGGTTCAAGATACCGTAAGTTCGCCGTTCTATTATTTATTTTGAACTTATCTGATTTCTCTTTTTATCTCATGAATATTATTTTCAATGTTTATAGAGTTGGAGTAGACGATGAAGTGGAAGGATTGTCGCATGGTGCTGTGAGAAGTGTAAGTTTTTATCAGACGATTCAAACATTTTACCGATAAAGGTGGCATATTTAAATACTGAGAAACATAGCAAGGCAAAAAATAATTAATGAACAACTAATTTAGTGCTTTCTTTTGATATTTATCTGCCTATTTGGAATAACATGAGTATATATTATACATTTAGTTAAAACATTGATTGCCATTGTTATAATTTTGTTGACATTTTCTTCATAATCATCGCATGATTTATCAGTGGAACAGAGTTATTATTTATTCATGTAACAAATATTATTTCATGCTATGTATGGAGAACTTCGAGGAGCTTCGAATATTTCCGTTGGGGAAATCAATACCATTAATAGAATGTAAATAAGAAGCTCCTGCAGTTAGACATAACGTGTTTTCAACAAAGAAAAGAAAAAAAAAAGAAAAATTTTCAATCGGAACTATGAATGAATTTAATTAAGCGATTGTTTATGAATAGTCCGGTGGCGACAGTGGCTTCGGGAACCTGCAGTTACGTCGAGAGCAGAGTCCCCCGGTAGGTTATGATTTTTTTTTCATCCTATCCATCACACTTTTATTATTTATTTGTGCCGCACTCAGAGCTTCGTGGTGATTTAATATATGATTCTGCAACAATACACAGCTGGGACTGCTTCTTTGCTTTTAGCTATCATTTTCTTCATATTTATTTCATCAATCCATATCACGTGTTGCATTAATTAACTACATAGAAAAATCTATGCACGATAACTAATGTTCATATAGCGGGGAAAATGTCTGTATAATATTTATTCCTATTAATTCAACAAACAGAACTCAGCATTCTAGATCTTCGATTAATTTGTTCGTTCACAAAATTATCATTTGATTTATATTGAAAATACTGAATATCGTAACGAATTAATTTATCGGATATTTTACAGTACAATTCAATGCAGGATGGATCCGCGCATGGCAGTGGGAGTTTCACACAAAAACCCAATGAAAAAGCTCTTCTCGCGAGAGTTTGGGGTGATTTCGATACGCGTTACATGAAGCCACTTCTAACACATTCGCGGCCAACATTACTTGAAACACTACCAGTTTGTTGCACACCCCTCGCAAGGATTCTCACAACCGTACAACAGTTGTCCCAGGTAAAATAATGTCGTCTCAAATGATCCAATAAACCGGCATAGTCATAATTCACCTTTGGTATTCATATATTTTCAAGGATGATGTAACAAGAAAAGCAGATTCGGACTCGGATTTGTGCTTGGAGGCTCCTCGTGATATAGAGTGGAACACAAATGTCGAGCCGGTGAGTTTTCATCAGCCAAATAATTTGAATTACACTGTTAATCCGTGCTATCAACCTAATAACAGCTCTGAATTCACTAATCCGGATGAGCCCTATGTTATTCTTAACGTGCACAGAAAATGAAAACTGAAACTATGTTAAAAGTGTGATGCAGGAAAGAAATGAAATAACAGATGAACTATATAATGAGCTCTATTACAGTCTATTTATTCCAAATCAACTCATTTTCTTTTTCATATATCAAAATAATATATCATTTCATATAACAACCCAATTTATTATCTTTCATTTGCTTTCACTAATTTTATTCAACAAAATGTATACTCCAACTACCAAGTGCATGTGTATAACTTACCACAAATCTCTGCAACCTCGATATAATTAGATCGAATACAATAACAATTATATGTATACTAATATTCAAACAATTAGATGAAAGAATGAAAGGCGAAGAATATCTGTTGCCAAGCAACTGATGAAAGAACAAAATATTTTTCAACTAAATATATATATTCGTGTATGTATATAGGGAACGAATCATCTTAATCCGTTACCTAATTTGCCAATTCCATCGACAATCGTTTACATGTATATCAAGTGCGTCTGTGTGTTGCAATGTGCGTTCTCTGAAACTTATCATACGGGTTCTTATCATTTGTGCAATTATGAAATTAATTGTTGTACAAAAAAGCTTCAGTTTATGATTTACATATTTGAATAGAAAATTATGTTTAATGTGTAATGAAATGCTTTTGTTTACGCCGAATATTTTATTGCGCTGGGAAGAAAATTGTGACTGTTCCGTTTTTGTCTTTCTATTTCTTTATTTATATGCTTTTGAATTTAGCCTTGGGGAATATCGTCTATGTCAAAATCCCGTTTATGTGATGTCGATAGACACATAATTTTTTTCATGAACCACTCATGTATTTGCTCAAAGTCGAGTCATATTTTGTAATCCATTACTTTTTTAGAGAATTTACGCTTATCGTGATGATGATCATGCAGACGAATATGACGATGAGGAGCTGAAAGACATCGGCATGGACGGATTTATTTCACTGAAAACCTTTAGTCAGGGAAGAAGTTAGGTTGATTGATATCCTTTTTTTTTCCATAGTATAAGATACGGAGCCATATTGCCACCACGTAGAAATGATTCAATTATTATTTGAATATTCAATTGTGCTTAAGAGAAATAAACAAAAAAAATTTCAATTTACCTCAGACTGTCGATTCCGAAGGGGAACTACTGATCATTCCCTAGTTAAGTATTTTTGCGGAGATTATACACGCATTATAAGCACCGCGTAAACGCATCGTGTCTTATAACAATACAGAGTAGAGGGAAGAATTCCCAAGATAAATTCAACGATGCAAGTTTGTTGCTGAACTGTGATACATATTAAACATAATTTTCTACTTCTATTTTTCCTTTTGTACTTCCCAATTGATAATTTCGTATACTATCAATGATTTTTCTGTTTATGTTCTAATTCATTTTATTTCAGTTTGCTTTTTTTGTTATATTCCTCACAGCCTACTGCTGAACTGCCTCATCCCACGCATAATTAAATTTCGTGATGAGAATTCACACATGTATATCGTTCGTCGCCAGTATTCTATCTCCTTATTTGTGTGCGTCATCTTGGTAAATGTGAATCCATTATCCCTGGTCATTCAACGTCGTTTTCCATAGCATTGAAAAGAAAAACACATATGTATGTGTACAGCAAATGACAACCAACCAGGCTGAAGCCTTTACATTATGTTATAGTTTATAATCTATGAATTCTAGTTGAAAAAAAACAAAGCTCATTATTGTGGTTGAGGTTTATACAATTATGTATGCTTAAATATTAATTGATAGTGGCTGTGATTGTTCTGGATGTCGATTTATGAGAACAGACATTTGTATTAATGAAATTTTCTCAAATTATTTATTTAATTTTTCTTTTACTCATGCTTTTATCAAGCAAACAGTAATGAAACAAATGATAATACCTATAGATATGTAACAGTTTTTCTCTCGAATATTATAGGATGTAAAGTTTATGCCATATGTAATGACAGAAAGAACATTGAATAAAACGATGTATGAAAATAGTTGGCAGTCATTTTTTTTCTGTTCAAGAATAATGATTATATTGGTCTGACAAGAGTTTTTTCATGTGGTTGGTTACTTTGAACATCGGGCCGTGACCTGGTATGATAAAATTTGCTGCAGCAATCACGTCTAATCGATGCTTTGCTTGTATTTTCTCGAGCGCAGATTTCCCCAACCGTTTCCAAATCGACGGCTCATAAATATCAGACTCTTTCTCAAATAAATCACCTGTGATCGCTATACGAGCATGCTTGCCATCAATTGTACTATCAACGTACACTGTAACATCATCATATGTGTGTCCTGGAGTTGATATGATTTCTACCCCTTCACAAATCATATATCCTGCAGAAGAAGAATAATAGAAAAATGTGATGATGACAGTTACAAGCTAGCAATAATTCTCAGTGTCCTACTGTCATCCGGTTCTAATTCATGGAATATTGTGCGATTCTGGACACAACTTCCCACAATGTGTTCAGCGTGTGTGAATAGATTATTATTTCCAATATGGTCAGAATGACTGTGAGTACAAACGACATAATGGATATTGTCTGGTAGAATTCCACGAGCTGCAATGGCTGGTGAAAAGGAATAATATTCTCATACTAATGGAATAACGAAAATTTATCTACAAATCAAACAAACACTACTCGCAGTCTATCAAATTTCAGATTCGTCTCATATACGCATGTAAATATATAACATATATATATATTTAAATCTGAAACCATTTGTTTACCGTCAGCGATTTTTGCTCTATCCCAAGCCGTCATTGTGTCAACAATAACGTTTCTTTCGCCTTTTATCAACGTACAAGTACAATTGGCTTCCATTTTTCCATCACCCAAATCATTTGAATACCCATCAAATAGAACAATAACATCATTCATTCTAATTTTATGGAACTTGATTCTGATCAGCGGAATTTTTCGAGGTTATGGTACCCTGTAAATTTCATATAAAAAGGTTATGCCTCACCGGAAAATAATAGAAAATATTAACGTTCACACATATAACCTATAAATATACATCTATATATGTGTTCAAATACTGTATACGTCGACTGCAGAGGAAGAACCCGTGGGATTGTTTATCCGATATGTCATAAATGAAAACAAATGTAATTTTGATGGTTCAAACTCAATATCCAAAATGAAGTTGGTGAGTTGAATTAGAATATACGAATATATATGAATTGATATGATTGTTGAAAAATGTAATTGATATTTTCAGTATTGTCTATCGAGTGAGCCGACTAAACCATGTCTCGTATTGAGTTTCAAGGGCATCACACTGATGTTAGATTGCGGTCTGAATATGCAATCGATTTTGAACTTTATGCCGATACCCATGGTCCCAAGTGGAAAATTCAATTCACTACCAAATTGGTTACCACGTGATAATCACCAAGATTGGCGAATTGAAAGTGAATTGAAAGAATGCTGTGGTCGGGTATTTGTTGATTCCATCCCAGAATTTTCTCCACCACTCGATAAAATTGTTGATTTCTCCGAAATTGACGCAATTTTGATATCGAATTATACGTGTATGCTGGCATTGCCATTCGTCACTGAGGGAACAGGATTCAAGGGTATCGTTTATGCCACAGAGCCAACTTTACAAATAGGCAGATTTTTTATGGAAGAATTGGTACAGTTTATTGAACAAACTCCCCGAACTACTCTAGCAAAATATTGGAAAGAAATGTTACATGTACTTCCATCACCTTTAGCCGATGCGTTGAAACCAAAGTCGTGGAAACAATTATACTCCATATTGTCTGTGAATTCAGCTTTGGCAAATATACAGTTAGTCGGCTATGATCAAAAACTAGTAAGTTTGATGAAATTTTATAGAGTCATATGGAATTCAATTGTGAATCGATTTTTTTTTTCTTAGGACATTTATGGTGCATTGACAGTGACACCAATCAGTTCGGGATATTGCTTGGGTAGTAGCAATTGGTTAATATCATGCGATCATGAAAAAGTTGCATTTGTCAGTGGTTCTTCGACATTGACAACGCACCCAAGGCCAATGGAGCAGACCACTTTGAAACATGCCAATGTATTAATCCTCACAGGGTTAACTCAAACACCGACAGCCAATCCGGACACAATGCTTGGTGAATTATGTATGACAGTAGCAATGACTCTTCGCAGTGGTGGTTGTGTTCTAATTCCTTGTTATCCGTCTGGAGTTGTATATGATTTATTTGAGTGCTTGAGTACACATTTAGATAAATCCGGACTGACACAGATCCCTCTATTCTTTATTTCGCCGGTGGCTGAATCATCTCTTGCATATTCAAATATTTTAGCTGAGTGGCTCTCAACAAATAAGCAGAACAAAGTATATTTACCGGAGGAGCCATTCCCACATGCATTTTTAGTACGGAATTCGCGTTTAAAACATTTCACCTCAGCATGGGCGAGTGGTTTCAGCACGGAATATCGACAACCGTGTGTAGTATTTTGTGGTCATCCGAGTCTACGATTCGGTGATGCTGTCCATTTTGTACAGATGTGGGGGAATAATCCACAGCATACAATCATTTTTACGGAACCAGATTTCCCATACCTTGATGCACTCGCGCCGTTTCAACCGCTCGCGATGAAAGCCGTACATTGTCCTATCGACACCTCCTTGAATTTCACTCAAGCCAACAAACTTATCCGTGATTTGAAGCCAGAAAATTTGGTAATACCAGAGTCTTATATTCAACCCCCTTATACAGCGCCTCATAGACTCGATTTAATTATTGAACCAGTCGGTGAAAAACCCTTGATAACATTTAAACGCGGGGAAGTTATAAAATTACCACTCAAACGTAAGAAGAGCAGAGTTTTCATTGAACCAGACCTGGCCAGTAATATTATTCCTAGTGAGATTCGACCAGGGTTGAGTTTAGCTTCAGTGACGGGGGAATTGGAAGTCAAAGATAATGTATACACATTCAAAATTGTTGAAGACAAATCAAATCTGAAACGGAAAACACAAGACTGTGCATTGCCAGATAAAGATGTTATGCTCAGAGAGCGTAAACATGAGTATGGCAGCATTGATCTCCAAGAATTGATGCATAAACTTAATCAAGAAGGCATCCATGGCGCCAAATTGCAACATGGTAGTTCAAATTCAGCAACAATACACCTAGTAAGAATATCAAATCGGAATTATTTGACAAAGTAAAATACGATAATGAATATTTTTATTTCACGTTCATTCCTTTCGTTTTGCAGCAGGACGAGGATACAATAATCCAAATATCTGACAATTCAACTCATATATTTTGTAACGGTAATCACAGTCTGCGGAGTAAACTGAGGTCAATAATAATGCAATGTTTGAAACAGTTTTGATAAAAAAAAACTGAAGATAATAAAAAAAAATTAAGTACTAACTATTGTGTAAATAGGAAGCAATCAGTTAATTGCATAACTTTCCTTTCATCCATCATGTGGATACAAGATTCTCGTATCATTAGTTAACACACTAATTAGCAAAATTATAAATTTTTTACGTACGTCAGATTACATAATATACGTGATAAAAATTCTGAAAAGTTACCAATGACGTAAAATTAAATAACAAATGAATTAGTTGGTTGAGATAGTATGCTCCGGAGTTGATACTTCTGCTAGTTTCATCAATAAGATTAATGTCCATCAAGAAAGAAAATACTGTTAATGATCTTTAACCCTTGCTTGTTGGAACTAAGAGGTACACTTCATGTTACTGAGTTAATGACATGGGAATTAGTTGTGCTATTGTTCAAGCCATCGTAGGTGTTTGTATTTTATAATTATTTTCATATTCAATCCCCGAACCACACACACAGATTCAAAAATTTTGTTTTTCATATCCTGTAACTACTTCATCGTTATTTCCCTACTTCTGACCTCATAGATTCACCAGATTATAACTCAGTTACCAGTCGCGAGACCGATTGCAACACCCGCGGCGAATGAAGCAATAAAAAAGTGTATTGCTTGAGGTCTGAATTTTCCTTCAGAGTCGGTCAGACCATTATACCAGCGACGACTCTTTGCCTTGCTGGCCCTCAACAATGATTCGGCTTTATCCAGTTTTTTGTCGACGAATTTTTCGACCTGTAACATGAAATCATCTATATTTTTTTATTTTTCTCAAGATATAAATCGACGAAATTCGCCGTTCGTTAAATAATAAAATGAAAAAACGATTGATTTAGAAAATATTCGATTTTTATTCAAATTAAAACAGAAATACCGGAATCGAAAAAGAATATGAAACACTCCATTATAATTCCCGAAAATCAGTTTCATTATGTATGTACAGGCGCGTTATTATATCCGATTATCCAAGTCTTATTTTTCTTATAACTTGTAACTGATACATAAAATAATTTCACATTGCTAAACCGAGTATAAAACCACCCAGGAAACTTGTGGTCACGAATGAATTGTGTCGACACCAAAGCCCTACCTGTAAAATTATTTATCGAATTTAATTCTCCAGACAATGAAAGTAAAATATTTTACTTTTTCAAATCTTACCTTATCGAGGAATTTGGGTCCCTCACCCGATATTTTTTCCTCCACTTTATCAGACAATTTTTCGGCTTTCTTCTGAATCTTGTCCCAATTTATTTTTATATAGCCTTGAGTTGCAGCGACCTGAAGAATAATTATCCCACCACCAACAGAGAATGCAACGACTTTACCAACTTTCATTGCAAGGAAGCCTGTTACCCTGATAAGTTTTAGAAATCACAAGAGAAAACCCAACTTCATTATCATCATTAATTGGATCCTATCATGAATTCACATTTGATAGAAAATTATATTTTTACTGGGTCTCTGACACCCAAAATGTCTGTTCAGCTAGATAAAAATTCTATCGTCCAACAATTGTTACAAGAAATGATGCGATGTCATAACAAAACTTTTCATTACCATCCTGACGATGCACCAATAACGATCTGCTTTGTGGCAGAAGTTTTACTCACATCCCCAAGCATTTTGTCAATAAAACTTTTAGCCTCATCTGTTACATCAATTTCTTCAATTTCATTCTTAATATCATCAGATTTGTTTTGCGTTTTAGACGGATGACCCATTATGTGTAGATTTTTTCTGAAAGATGATTCATGTCTCTCATTCACAAATTATTTACGCTCAGGAAAATGCATTCAACATCACTTAAGAAAACGCTAAATCTCACCAGAACAATAACCTCTTTGTTCTTATTTTATCCAAATTAAATTCGTTTTACTATGGGAAATAGCAGTTTCCAATATAAAAAAATTTCAATTGACTGAATGTCTTTCCCATGAAGGCTAGACACACAAGGAACATGAAAAATACAACTGTATAAAGATTCAATACATGCGCGCAACGGGCAAAACTCTTTGGTGTGAAATATTACATCAATATTTCACCACTAGAAGTCGCACATTTTGCGCAGACGCATTTGCGCAACATTCAAATTATCGGAAAGATATTGGAATGATGACTAGGTACGATCAGATTCAAACTGCGTCGTGATTCCTCAATACGCAATAGAATTGGTATATTTTTCATCAACGATGACATCATTCAATGTAATTATTGTGATGTAGTCCATCTTGCGCAAGTGGATGTGGATATGCAATTAACATTTGCAAGTTCTGGTTGATCGCAAGCATGTTTCTAAATCAGGACGGAAAGCAGAAATAAGATCATACAGGAGGAGCAAACGAAAAAAGAACAAATGTAATATAATTCACAGGCTGTTCACTATAAACATACATAGATATACATCCCATTTTTATGTTCTCGTAGCATTTAGTGTATTTAATTGAGTTAATGTTCCTCCATCATCAAAAGTTTGAAGAGACGAAAGATGATATATACATAAAGACGTTTGCATTTTCGTTTTTCAGTGACAATTATCGACATAACATTTATTTATATGCATATAATATATATAGAAAAACGAAATAGTCAATGATTATGCAAAAGTAACCAAAAATAGTTTATGTATGCACGTTTGTAGATTATATGTCTCATTACAATCACTATATATTTACGTGAAATATCGTCGTCTCAATTTCAATGGCAATTGCACATGAAGACTAATCATTATGTTTCCCATTTTTTTGTGTGTTTCAAAGCATTAATCGACATCGAACATTTCAAGAAGAATATGTAGTTCTTGAAAACTAACTTCTCATTTCGTTACCATATATGAATTAAATCAATAAACGTATGCGTTAATACTGAATTGGAGATTTTTCGATTTAAAAATTATGATAAAGAACAAAAATTAAGATACACATATAGCTTTGTCATTAATAGTTTTTCTTTGTGTCTGTTGCTTTTTCAACGATAATTTCCATGATATTCATATGCTCTGTATATAGTTTGAGAATAAATATTTGTCAATGAATTTATCGGCCTACAATTTCTAAAAGCATTGTGATCTATATAACTAGACAAGTTATATGGTCACTTTATTTATCCTTTCATGAAAAATATGATTGATAAATTGATACGTAAGAAAAAAATAATCGAAAGAGGCATAAACAAAGTGAGAAGATAGATAGGGAGATAGAGAAGAGGAGAAAGTATGTGAGACAGAATGATAGATAGATGGAAAGAAAGCGATGGTGAGTTTCGAAAACGCAATTAACAATGACAACAATTGTGATTCATATGAGAGCAATCAATGTAGCATACAAATATGCACCGCTCTAAACGTTTTGCTTGACGGTCCATTTGACTCTTTGCTTCTTTTACTTTTTCTTTTTACTTTTAGTTAATACGTATCATCAAATCAATTCTTCATCTAGTTCTATGATATCGGTGGTATCTCAAAGTTGACACTGAGATTGGCTGAATGCGCAAGTTTTACTATGGTTGAGAGTTTTACAGCAACGCGAGCTGCTTCATCGAGATCATCAATGGGGACAATTTTTAAACCGGCATTAGCAATAAGAGCTTTTGCTTCATCGACATTCGTGCCCTGAAAAAAATAGGTAATTTTAGTTGATGATACAATATGCTAACTAAATTTCGTGCTGTTCTCGATTGTCGCTATTGCTTACTTGAAGACGGACGACGACCGGTATTTTGAGATCTAATTCTTTCGTTGCGGCAATAATACCTTCGGCAATTACATCACACCTCATAATTCCACCGAAGATATTAACAAGTAGGGCATGAACCTGGTTTAAGAAATTGATTAATTTTTGTAGTTTTACGATGGATATAAAGTTTGAAATTTGGAGCTTACTCTCGAATCGGAGGTAATGATTTTGAATGCTTCTTTGACAGCAGATGTAGTCGCACCACCACCAACATCCAAGAAATTTGCTGGTTCACCACCATGCAGTTTAATAATATCCATTGTAGCCATAGCTAATCCTGCTCCATTCACCATGCATCCAATATTTCCATCCAATGCAATATAATTGAGATCAAATTTGGCAGCCTCGACTTCTTTCGTATCCTCTTGTGTCCAATCACGTAGAGCAAACAGATCTTTCTGCCTGAATTCAGCATTATCATCGAATCGACATTTGCAATCCAGAGCGAAGTCTAACGAATGGAAAATATTACTGTATGCGGAATGCCGTAGGATTAGTATGAAAGAATTTAATATTTGAACTCACAATTGCCTTGGATGTCCTCAGCGAGAGGATTAACTTCAAGAAGGAGTGCATCTTTTTTCACAAACATTGCATAAAGATTCAAAATAATATCAGAAATATAATCTCGAACATTGCCCAAGCCCAGTTTATCAGCGATACGACCAGCTTGTTCCTTTGTTATTCCTTTCGTGATGTCGATCGGCTCATACATTATTGCGCTTGGATTTGTCGCTGCAACTTCTTCGATATTGACACCACCTTGACTCGAGGCTATTATTACCGGACCCTGAGCAATACAACATTAATCACAAATCAATCATTGATCAATCAGTGAAATATGAGATTAAATGTACGATCACGCTGCATCTGCACGAGGCAGTACGACTGGATGCAGTTTTCAATTTCATAATTTGCATAACAATTAACTTACACCGAAGGCTCGTTCCATCATCACCGCTAAGTAATATTCTTTACGTGGGAACATACGTTGTGCAACCATGACAGCATTGCATATTCTTCCGGCTTCACCAGTTTGTTTGGTGATAAGTAACTTCCCTAACATCTGAGCTGCCAAATCTTTCGCTTCCTGTGGTCTGGAAATATAAATTAAAAAATTTCCATTAATCAGACATAGACGGTTATGGGAAGCCTTCATAAGTAATGCATTAGAACATACGTTTCACACATCTTCACACCACTAACAGAACTATCCTTGAAATGGCCTTTACCACGTCCACCAGCCAACACTTGTGCTTTCAGAACTATATCCTTTGTATTAAGACCCGCCGCAAAATTGGCGGCCTCGTCTGGAGTTTTCGCAACTCCAAATTTCGGAGTCGGAATTCCGGCTTCATTGAGTAGACTGTAGGAAACATGTTCATGGACATTGAGGAATCGCACAGATTGTTTACGCAATTCACTTTTCCGGGATAGAATCTGAAAAAAATGAACGCTACCAATACGAAAACACATTCTTCCGGCAACTCTGATGTTTACATAGATTTTTTAATTCTAGTTTCCGATACGTCAAGAGATATCAATTCAAAACATCTCGAAATCAGCCATGTCAATCCATCATATTATCAATACCCATCATATCGATATCATATTGAATTCAATGAATATACTCGCGGACTTTGGATTGTGAATGACACATATATAAACAGAGATTGAATAAACGTCATATTAGAATCATGCCGAAGAAGAGAAAGATATAGAGATGAGTTATGATTATATAGTTTTACTATGATTACATAATAACAATCATACTAATATGAATTTAAAAAATAAATGGAAAATCAGGTCAGTTATGCGATATGTTACACAAACAATTAAGTCCTTGGCTTCGAACGACCCGACCTTGGCGCCCAATTTAGTTGACGTGGTACAATTTTCAAATATAGAAATCACTATTCGTCCTCCGCCCTAGTCAAGGCTACGTGATAAATTATCTCTATTAGTTTCCATGAATAAATATTGGGAAAAAATTTAGCGGGTATCCGTGTATTATTTGAGTTCGTATTTGAGGTTATAGCATGTTAGTATTTGAATTGAAAAATATACCTTGGGGCCGTTCAAACGGGCAAGATTTTCGGCAATTGATATCGTCCGCGACAACATGGTAGCCATCTTTACTCAACGATGGAAGCAGACTGGCGGACTGTCGGATGATTGTCAATTAATCGGCTTGGTGTAGTTCGTACTTCGTAGTAGTTCGTAGCAGTTCGTGGCAGTTCGTAGCAGTTCATAGTGGTATCTTCTCTCTCCCCCGAGCGTGATCACAAGCCAATTGTTTCCCGCAACCTCTCTATGCTCTCACTGATTCGTCCAATAAAGTAGGGATTTTCTTTCAACACTTTCAGCGACATGATCTCACACGATGAACACTTGTCTCCATAGCTCAGGTGTTTTACCATTACTATGGGATGAGGAGATTATGAGAGTGAATCTTCTTTTTCGCTATTGTTTATCCGAGAATTTATCCAAAAACCCGCAGAAATTTAACTATAAAATTGTGTTTTCACATAAATTGAATGTTTTTAGTGACTTTTGTGTGACAGTGACGACACTTTTAAATAGTATCTGTAATTAAATTTTAAAGGCCGATTCTTAAAGGGCGGAACAGAATAACAGAGTACGAATATAAACAAAACTACGAGGCATGGATATGGCATTCAGGCTGAAGGCGATATGAGTTCATGAACAATAGTCATTGATGAAATAATAAATGTTTTATTCAATAGCTTCCAGTAATAGATCATAATTTATAATGAATCCATCGAACGGGTGGGTGAATTGAATATTTGTAACTTATAATCTATCATTGGTTACAAAATTTCATTGCTTCCCGTACATTCATTGATACAATAAAATAGAAGAAACAATAATGCTCATACATTCAGTAAAATCAAGCGTGAAATTACTCGTGGCAATAATAATCAATAAGTAATATCGAATTAATAATAAGCGATAGAAACAAAGAATTTTATCGTGTAGAGTTAAAAATAAATTTTGCGCGTATTTCTCGGAAAAATAATCATATCGCTATTAATACACAGTGCTGATATAACCGCTGGGACACATATATGTGAAAACGTATTCTAGTTAAATTTCAAATTTACGGTTTGCATTTTAGTAGAGTATGTGTATTAAGTAATCTTTCGTTCTTCAATAACTGATATTCTTCATTTTTCTTTCTTTCTTTTATACATTTGTGTACAAGGCTGCACACAGCAACAAAATACATGATATATGCACACGACGTGTCAAAATGATGATCGATTGATATCGATAGGTGTGATAAAGTCCGTTTATGGATGAAAATTGTTGTCTTTCCGGATGGTTTCATTATTTCAAAAGCTAAATCTATCATTGAGAGTTCTCCCAGTAACTCCCAAATTGTTTGACACGCTGTACATTACTTCGCTGAAACTGCGGTCGTCTGCTGTTCCACCAGACTGTATTAATGCAGTTGGGCGCGTGCGAGAACGGGATCGCGAACGGGATCGCGCACGAATAGCCAGGGGTGCCCTGGATGGCTATAACATAACAAATATTGAGAAATATGATCGATGATCAAATGGGAAGATATGCATGTCGAAAATTCTATTTACCGTATTGACATTCGAACGTGATGGACGAAACGGTGATCTTTCTCGAGCAAGCTGTTGGAAGCTATTGCCGGCAGGTCGACTTTGACGTGGTACAACGCTCATCGCACGTTGATGATAGATTGGATCATAAGTTTTGCCCAATGTACATATGAAATTGGTATTTGGATTTGGATTCATCCGTGCAGCACTGAAAAATTAGCATTGTGTAATTTTAGTCATATATTGAATTTTTATAGAGTTCACGGATTGGAGAAAATTGAATGCAGGGAATGTGAAAATATATTGGTTGAAAAAATGGAGTAGGAAATTTCTTTTTGTTTGATTTACTTAATCCTCATAAATTTCTGTGCATATTGTGCACGTCTTTGAGACCGCAGAATTTGATCAGACCGCAATCCTCCTGTACTAAATAATTTCTGTGAAGAAATAATTTGTTGGCGACGGTCCAGAGCACGTTGTTGAATTGTTGACATGAATTTACCCGGTCGACGAATCTGCAATTAAAGTGAAATCCGATTGTTGTTCCGCCAGGAGAAATATATCTATGTCAATCAAAAGAGACGCATTGAAATGTCTTCATTCCCAACTCACCATATGATCGTTGGGTAGTTGCTTTTGTGTCTGTCTTTGGAGCAGCAATTGTTTGGCACGTTTGACGCGGTTTCTATAAGCCACTTGCGCTGGACTCTGGTAACCGAGTCGATTATGAACAGAATTGGGATCACGCAAATCGGGGAGGCTATTTGTTCGTTTTAGACCCTTGTTGTTATTGTTATTGTTGTTTTTGTTGTTATTTGTGAAATTTTTTTTGACAATAGTGGCAGCGGCATTATTATTGCTCCGACTTCGTGATCGTGTGAGCCCAATTTTCGCATTTTTTGCACGACGTGCCGCGAATGCACTTATTTTATTGTTATTTTGTTGCTGTTGCAATTTTGCTGGTTTATTCACATTATTGCTGCTCAACGATCGTTTTAAATTTCCATTTTGCTGTTTGTAGCGTTTTCCAATAAATCCAGTGTTGGGTTGTCGACGTTGAAGGCGCCAAGCTTGACTACGCTTTTTCAGCGCATTTGTTGTTGTTGGCCTAACATTTTTACGAAAGTTTGGATCGTGAACTTTGAGGCCTCCGCGTGGTCGTGTATTCCCAAGGTTCCTATTTGTACTTTTCTTTGGGCCACCTTTCCCTCCAGTGGCCATTGACTTTTTCTTCTTTTCCTGACGCGTCATCTTTATGATTTCATCTTAAAAGGAAGCGAAATTAAGTTGATGTTGACGTTTTATTGTTTATCGTTCTTTCTATTTTAGTTTGTGCTTTTTTCAATGTTATTCATGTGAGCGTACGGTATCGCCAATGACTTTCAATTAGCAAAACAATAATATACAAGATTGCCATTGGTGATATTCAACATAAAAAATAAATAAATCTGAGTCACACAATCGTGAAAAAAAACATTGCAGGAATATAATTGGAAGAGGAAAAAATTCTGTGCTTGATTTCGCCTCGAAATCGATCACCTGATATTTCAGTTGGGTAATTAAATATTTTTTCAGCTCGTCTGATGGTGTGTTCTTTTTTTTTTTTTTAATGATAGTATTATTGATATCGTCGTAGCAACTTGACTTTAGACACAAAATGAATGTCAGCAATCGTGGGAACCCATCAGGCATTGGATGTCGATTGAATCATCACACGACAAAGAATAAAATTTAGTTTGGCTTTAAATTCGGTTATACGAATGGAATCGGTAGCTGGACCTTCCCTTAAGTATGATTTACACGCACTGGAAATCATTTGGAGTTATAATGGCAGTTGAGAATCATCATCCACACTCTTGAGAACACAAATTCATAACTTATAATGCTATTTGTCAGAATTTCAGTTATATTTTCATCTTCCATTGTTCCATGATATTGATAAACATCTGTTGCAGGTAATCATTCCAACCGCAATCACTACAGGCCATGATCCTCATCATTGTTATCGCCAGTATCGATGTTGTCTGACGAATTCTCTTTTTCATTTCAATTCTACGCCATTTTTTAATGTTATATAAATAAAAGATACGTTTATGAATTATCAGAAAGTGTTTTAGATCGCATGGTGGATGGTGATATTACAATGATTCGGCTCTGCGATTGTCGGCCGTACGCTCACAAACAGTTATATTATTACATCACGCCTATTGAAAGACTGTCGTGACTCTGGCCACTTACCAAGAGACATATTAACTTTCGCGTCGATTTCCGCCATTTTACTTTGGCTATTATTTATATGCTTTGTTATATTTTCAAATTTTTTCACAATCTACAATGTCACAAATATATATTCTTCGAGTATATAATCACACTAGCAAACGCGATTTAAGACAACTGAATTCTAATCGGACCAAAACGTTCAATGAACGATCACAAAATGGCGAAAGCAAAGGCAGAACGCCCGAGATATATATCAAAGTAACGAGTGTCGTGTTTTTTTTTCTTCCGCAATGCATGACTGTGGATTGGACGGATAGGTACGATAACTAGTAGAGACACGTCTCTTCTCTATCGGCAAGAGCGGAAGATAGTTAATTATCAATGAGTGTGAATGAAACCGACATTTGACAATTATCAGAATTTTGAAATAAATAAATAAATGGTAGAGAGGAGAAAAATGGTAAAATTCTTCTATAGAGTTATTTTTTTCATAAGTAAAAATGGCCTCATGTCTGCTAAATTTACACTCATAATTATCGATCAGAAACTTGGTTGGGATAAAAAATTTGATCTAGGTCGATGTGGTAAGACTTCAGGGGATTTTATCTGATATGTAACTATCCATAATTAGCACGGTCTATAAGATATAATAATTTGATTTTAGATGAGGAAGGTCATGGACACTCTTTATTCTCTCACGGATATTTTCTGCTTTACCAGGACAAAATGGCCGCCAAATATTTCTCAATGCGCGAGCGCGTATTTGAATTTTTTTTTTATTTGACCAATTTTACTGCGCCATGACGACATGCCACTTGTCATTTGGTAATGTTAGTGAATGAATATGATGAATATGTGGTAAACGACATCAGAATTGGGGAAAACGTAGAAAACTAACGCGTTTGACAGAAATATCACTGGATGAATTGGATGGCAACTGCAAAAGAAAATGAGCAATAAGGGTGTGCGTCAAGGGAATAATGAAGATCGAAAAAACCATCAAAAATATCAACAACAACAACAACACTCTTGTTATGACGCCCAACAAAATAGAGCTCTTATTACTTATTGGATTTTCGCCGGGATGAGACTTATACTGACTTTCATCCCGCAAACAGGATATATCCATCCCGATGAATTCTTTCAATCTATTGAAGTGATCGCAGGTGCTGAAATCTAATATAAAACATTTAGTTGATAATATTGAACGTATAATAATAACGATTGTTATTATCTTGCAGGCGATCGCTTCGACATAGAGGTTAACAAACCTTGGGAATACAACGCGACGTTTCCAATAAGATCTCCATTAATTTCCCAAATAATTATCGGTATTCCGTACTCTATTTTCAATATAATTTCTCCATATCTGTGGTATTATTTTCAAATCACCGTTAAAAATCCATATTCTCTCACAGTTTTTCCACGTTTCATTATTTGCGTATTATCATTCTTTTCAGACTATTGTCTGTATAAGATATGCCGTATTCACCACAAAAGTTATTGCTCACGATTGATAATTTATGCAAGTTCATATGTAATGATCGTATATACCACTCGTACGATTTCTAATTCCATAGAATTGATTTTATTTGCACTTTTGATTTATTATGTTGCAAGATGTATGATATATTCTGAGAGAATTGTTTTACAGAGTGATAGGATATTGGAACATTATGAAAATGCAGAAAATATTGTTGATCGTGTTAAATATTATAAGTTGAGAGCGTCATTACCTGCACATTCGTTGAACGACTGTTTCATTATAGCTAGTATCACAGTGGTTGGTATATTCAATCGTCCAACATTCATCGCTTTCGCCTTATCGCCAATATTTTTTTGGCTGCGGAGGGGTCTCGGATCGCGCAGTGTAAATTTTTGGGACTTTCACGCACGCATTTTTATATTAATTATATATGGAATTCCGTCAGTAATCTTTATGATAATCAGTGATAGTTTTTATTTTGGTTATCTCACATTGGGTGAAATAATGAACTTGGATATTGGAATGAATAATTTTCTTGTAACGCCACTAAACTTTCTCAGATATAATTCACATACAGAGAATTTAGCTAGTCATGGATTACACTCACGATTTCTACATTGTCTCGTGAATGTACCACTTTTGTATAATGTTTTGGGAG
The DNA here is from genome assembly GCA_030523085.1 of Meteorus colon. Taxonomy (NCBI): domain Eukaryota; kingdom Metazoa; phylum Arthropoda; class Insecta; order Hymenoptera; family Braconidae; genus Meteorus; species Meteorus colon. Next base: position 181,797 of record JAPYZH010000222.1, on the reverse strand, counting down.
TGATTGCCGTAGCCAGCTTTTTCAAGATGATTTATCGGTAAGCAAAAATTATTTTTCATCAACAATATTACCCTTCCAGCTTATTCCTCATGTGGAATGTTGAACAGCTAATAAGAATAATGAATGTTTGCAGTGTTATAAAGTCTCGTTGGTTGAAATTACCACGAATCCGGAGTGTCGAGAGTTTGATGACTGCCTGTATCTATATTCCAATTGGATTATTGTCAATATTTCCGCATCAAGAGCCAAGATTTCTTATTCCTACATTGTTTCCACTTGTCTACCTTTATGCTCCAACCATTCACAACGAAACTACTGCATCAACGAATAAAAGGAATGAAAATAAATCAATCGATCAGTTTGAGAATGAGTCAAATCGTATTGGCAATCTCAAATACTGTTGGTGGATTTGCAATTTGGTATTAACTATTATCTATGGATTTGTTCATCAAGGCGGTGTATTACCACTCACAATTCATCTTGCGAAAGAAATGAGAGCTAAACCAGAGCTTATGCATATTCATTTACATACTTCATATAGTTATCCGTTGCCCACGGCGCTTTTGCAGTTACGGAATACAAATAGAATTTATGTCAGCACTGCGAAACACAGGTTCCAATTGAAACAAGATTTCTTTCTTTATGAACATGGAAGTGCGACAACAGAGCAAGTTTTTGACTCAATTGTTTCAATGGCAAAAAATTCCAATCAGAAGTCCAGAATTGAGAGAATACCTCACAGAATATATTACGCGATGCCTATCGATCATTTTTCCGAATTCAACGATTATAATTTCATCAACGGCACAAAAAATCTCAATTTTAGTATAGTGAATGTATTCTATCCACACGTATCGACAGAAAAATTACCATCATTTCATCTCGATCTCTTTGAGTGCATTTTTATTGAAAGAATAAATATCTGCGTTGAGAAACTTGTACATAGCTTTGTCAAGGAAATGCCATATTTTTTAAAAAAATTTGGTTTATTACTCGTTAGAATACAATTACATGAATAGCACAATGGCTTTCTAGAGCTAATACATTTTTTTGTATTTATCTTAAAATTTATATAAGCGTCAAATGCAATAAAATTGAGGGATAATAAAAAAAAAAAAAAAAAGAAGTGTTGAATTTCAAAACTTCGATTCCGTTGTTTCATATGACCATGGAAGTACTTCATTGAATTTACTTTTGTACGCTGTACTTTTAGCCGCATGCAAACGAGGATTATCAATATATGCCTCACATGCATAACACCAAACTGAGAGATCCATGAAGCTCAACGTAATGTAATGATCCATGGTGTGGCCATGTATTATTGCGTGTTGGTTTATATTCCTTGCACAACTAACAGTGTAACAGTGTAAACATATCCAATTTTCAACTTCGCTTCCACACTCGTGACAGGGAGTATGAATATCGATGCCGCTATTGGGCACGTCATTGATTGCTTCCAAATGTGGGCAGTCAGTCAATGGTACTATTGCGAACATCTGACCTCCGGTCAATGCATAAACATCGTCGGGCAATTGGTCCTGATTTTCTTTACTACATCCAGCCCGCTCGTATTGATTACCAGTCCCTCTTGATTTATCCCCTCCCCCACTAGTGACACATCGCTTTATACATCTATTATCATCATCACCTTTATCACTATCAACTTTATTGATACTTAAGGCGGCTATTTGGCGTTCTGCATCAGCTATCACATTTTTCTCAGTTTGCCACTGTTCCTGTACAATTTTATACTCTGTTGCAGGACTGACATCAGGTATGGTTTGATTATCCGTCTCTGATGATGATAACGCACAAGATGCATCTGGTATGACATTTTCTTTAGGCAACGCCGCCTGGAAAATGAGACAAGGCCAATATTGCTTTTGTGTTCTTAAAACATTCTTGATAGTGGTAATTGCAGAAGAACATGGTGCCGTATTATTGATGGACAAAACAGGTAAAGGATCACCGAGGAGTGATTTTGTACACATCGTCATGGCATGAGAAATTGAGTTAATATTGTAGCCGCCCTCAAGTGCCAAAATAATTCGGCCATTGGCCAATGCCGATAACCAATGGGTAAAATGACTATAAGCAGTAGGTGAAACGGTATAACCACCCAGAGGATCACCAACACACGCATCAAATCCCGCAGAAATTAATACCAATTCAGGATTGAATTGGTAAGCAATGGGCATGATAATTTGTTGAAATGCTGCGATGTACTCTGGATCACTCATTTTCTTCCTATTCCACGGTATATTGACATTGAATCCTTCGCCTTTTCCTACACCAACAACGTCGTAATTGGCATCATTGGATCGCGGAAAAAAAGAGCCATTATCGTAACGATGTACTGATATGTACAAAATCCTTGGATCTTCTTCGAGTATCGATTGCGTACCGTTGCCATGATGGATATCCCAATCCACTATCAATACGCGATTGAGCCCATAATTTTCCGTTGCATATTTGGCTGCAATTGATATATTATTGAATATACAGAAACCGCAAGCAAGGTCATTATCAGCATGGTGACCAGGCGGTCGAATTATTGCAATTCCTGATTGACTTTCGCCATTCAAAACACTATCGACTACTTGAAGCAATGATCCGCTAGCAATACACGCGCTTTTCCATGACATAGGATGAAAGTACACGGAGTCTAAACCACGCGCCTGTTTGTTCAACTCTGAAATTTTTTTTCCCTCAGTCTCGCGTATACTCTTGATATATTCTTTTGTGTGGGCCAACATTAGATCCTCTTCAGTAGCCATACGGCCCTGAAGAATATAACACCGTTTCAACAAATCGTATTCGGCTAGTTTTTCATATATTCCCAATATTCTTTTTGGCGTCTCTGGATGAGTTTCGTCCGATGTATTGTGGTGCTTGAGCATTCTGTCATCGTAAACAAGACAAACTCTGTTAGGTGCTACATTTAATTTTGTCATATGCTTCAATAATGTCAACTGATTGTTTATATCTGTAATCGTTGCTTCGCATTGAAATGGATAGCAATTCCGAGTTTCATAAATTTCGGGGTTGACTTTCGGTTCAACCCCTCTGAAGATAACGGTTGGTAAATGTCGAGTAGATTCTGCTTGCTCCCCATCTGTTACAATTGAGTGGACACTGTAAGAATCCTGGTATTCGTAGCACTTCCAATAAGATTTGTGTGAGTAAATAACGTTAAGGATGGTTTCACGAATACTAGAACTTGGAAGTTCAAGAGTAGACGTCATCATCGGACAAGGGTCGCCTAAAAGTGTTCGCAACGTCAGTGCCGCGGATTCTGACAATGATTCCAAACAATAGCCGCCCTCAAGGATTACAGCTACTCTCCCATTAGCCAACGCTAATAGGGGTGATAACAAATGCGCGTAAAATGCTGGCGAAATCTTCATTTGACCTTCGGGACACCCTAATGCTGCATCATATCCCGCTGAAATAATCACGAGATCCGGTTGATATTCATACGCCATTGGCATGAGGACTTGCTGGAATATTGCTAAATAATCGCCATTCGTCATCCCTGTTTTGTTTAATGGAATGTTGAAATTGTAACCCCGTCCAGCATTATCACCTACGTAATGATAATCTGATTCACGAAGATTTGGCCAAAATTCACCCTGCTCGTAACGATGAATTGAGAAATAGACGACACGTGGATCGTCATAAAACATTTGTTGTGTTGCTTGACCGTGATGTACGTCCCAATCTACAATCAATATTTTATTCGCCAATCCGTCCCGCAACATTTTTTCAGCCCCTATTGCTACATTGTTGAAGAAGCAATATCCACAATATTCGGATTTCATTGCATGATGCCCTGGTGGCCTGAATAGATAAGGAAATAGACTTTCAATAAGTAATTCCATTGAAAAATGATGAGTGGGAACAATCAAACACTACTTCTATTACTCGCAAATGCACATAATTGCAATAATTGTATTATGTGGTATAAGATTGCATATGGTGTTACCTTATTATTGCCATTCCATTTTGAATATCTCCGCGACATATTGCTTCTAATAGATTAATTGTCGATCCAGTTGCTAAACGTGACAATCTGTAAGTTGACTACAATGCCAAAAATGAATGGTTGTAATGAACTATATGTTTATATTAAACGTCATATCGGTAATTTCGAATTAAATATACACTTACTGGATGGATGTAAACAGCGTCATATCGTGATGAGATTTTTTCTAATTCGTTCTCATCAGAACATTCATCGGTGGCTTTGAGAATGTCAATTTGCAGTGGTGTGTGCTTCAGGAGTAGTTCATCATGCGTAGCAAGTCTTGATTCAATTTTTCTACATCTCTTCGGCAAACCCAATTGTTCACATCGTTCTAGAATTTTTATGAATCTTTCAGGACATTCCGGATAACTTCCATCCCACAGACATCGATGATCGGTCATGGATTCATCATATACCAATCCAGTAGTTGATTTAATCATTGTTCTAGCATCAATTGCATTCTGATATATATCGCTAATATAATGGTTGTCTTCTGTTTTTTTAGACTGTTGTTTTTTCAATTTTCTCTCATCTGCAGCTTTCCGCTTAGCTGCTATTATTTCTGGCGATGGTTGGACCTCAAGAATTAACAAAACAAAATAATGAACAAAAAATAAATGCACTGAAAAATTGTGAGTCGCACTAATTCTCTTTATGCAGCACTTTTCATATTAAATAATTATACATGAGATATGTGAATTTACGACTGTATGAGTGATTCAATAAGAGGAATATATCGCATCGGCGGGTTGAGACTGCAAGCACTTTTTGGCTTTATCATAATTATCAATGATATATTATATGTATGTGAACTAATACTTTTGACAACGTAGACTTGCTTCTGACGTTGGCGCATATTCTCCGCTGAGCTGACATGATGTGTGTAATTATTGTTTGTTCACAAGTGTGTTTTGATTATTTCTCTCATCAATTGAAAAGATATGATCCACAAATATACATGAAAGATTAGTTTAAAAACTGACAAATGCTGCAGTTCAACACTCAATTATGACACTTGATAAGAGTTAAAGACGTGGGAGAGCATTTATGATGGCAACATCTACTCGTACACGACAAATACGGTAAATCTGTATAAACATACTGTTGAATATGTATGCATACAATAATATATCTGTGTATAGCGTCAGTGTGGTACATCATGTGTACATCATGAGAGAATGTGGGTGAGTTGTTGCATTAATTGATGATCAATATTACAATTTGTTCCCACAACTTAAACATTTGTTTTTTTATTGATCCACCTCATTAGTGCATTGCTTGCGTGTGTAATTGCTCCCTATGGTCGTGTCAATTAGATTGATTATGCTGATGATTATTGGTGTTTGAAATGTATTATCAAAGATTACAGACGCTCATAGAAGCTTAGATCCATGAGGTGACCTCACCTCAGAATTAGAAGTAATCACCCCGGCCAGTAGGCAGCACTATTGTCGATATCTATACTGAGTTCGCAATAACTTCAACCCAGAGATCTCGCGTGTACTGAGAGGGGAATCAAATACGTTACGCCCAATTTAATTTGTTCTTTCACAAAAAACAACAAAAGTCGACGAAAGTACAATGAAAAAACGACGGAAGAACGGGCATGCATTATGATCGAATTTATATTTAAGTGGTCCCAACTACGTTTCGGGTGGTCATGAAAGCCGACGATCTGAGCTTCTATGGACGTTTGTATTCTTTGGTACGAGTTGCAGAACACAGTCGATAAGTGAATCGAGTGACTGAATCACTTATCAAAGAGTATACTAAAAAAAACACTGTACTAACTACTAGTAGGTGTTGAACTCAGTATCACCTCGCACTCTTTGCGTGCATATTGACCCGTGCATAGATAAAAGATCAGAATTTCTATTTATGTTTTCATATATAACTATTCGGAAGCATTGATTGGATAAGTATTTGCATTGGTTAGGTAGGAGAGAGTGAACGAGAGCAAGAGAAGAGAAGAGAAGAGAAGAGACTGAATAACTAGGGCTCCAAGCTAATAGAGGCGCTGCTCATTGTATACAGCCAGCTCTAACTCTCTACTATACTCTTTGGACAGAATAAGTCATAAGATTCACATGCACCAGTATAATCCTGATCAACATCGCCTCAATTCGCTTCAACTTGTAACATATCTCCGACCTGTCCCGGGGACGTAACAGCGTCTTCCACGTTTGCCGCCATTGTTCATCTGAATTATAGGATGATAGAGAATGAAGTTGAACAAACTGACGACAATGCCGACGATATCGGTCAATCGTCAGAATGTCCAAAACGCTGTAAACTTGATACAGAAGTGGAAGCAACGGTATGACTGATGAATGCAATGATTTTATTTATCTATCCATACAGATAGAAACAAAGATGAGAGTATATTTTTGTTTTGAATTGTAATTTTCAGTCAGATACACCATCGGATTTATGCTCAGTGAAATCAACCAGAAATGAAGTGAAGAATGATGGTGCTAATGCCACTGATAACACAACAGTAGTAGCTGATCACTATAATGCTATTGAAGAAAAAGGATTGTCATACAGATCTCAAAGCAGAATTTTTTACATGAGAAATTTCAATAATTGGGTCAAGAGCATGCTTATAAGTGAGCATCAATCGCTTGTACAACATATATTAGGATATGATCTATATTTCTTTTATTACATTTTTTGTGCCTTTATTTTCCAGATGAATATATAAGAAAAATTCGACAATACGCAACGCACGGGACACCATTCAGAGTTATGGACATGTGTTGTGGGAAGGGTGGTGACCTTTTGAAGTGGAAGAAAGCAAATATATCACATTTAATTTGTGCTGATATTGCCGATGTATCCATGAAACAATGTGAAAATCGTTACAACGAAATTGTCAATCAAAGTGGCAACGATCGTGGCTTCACACCAGTATTTACTGCAGAATTTATCACTGCTGATTGCACAAAGGTATGTATCATTATTGATTTCAAACAACCAATCGGAAATTATTGTGTGTATATTGTTGTTGATGATGAGGTACTCCAATATTCCGATGAATTCCATTGACGTTCATATAATATTTTTTAAAGAGTAAATTTTCAGGTACGTTTAAGAGAAAAATATAAAGATCCAAGTTTGCAATTGGATTTAGTGAGCTGTCAATTCGCGTTACATTATAGTTTTGAGAGTTTACAACAGGCCATGTGTATGCTACAAAATGCCAGTGAGAGTTTAAAACCGGGCGGATATTTCATTGCGTCTTTGCCAGATGCAAATGATCTCGTGTAAGTACGAACATTCATGATATATGCATATATATATATATATATATATATACGATATCTTGTAAATATGAGTATATTGTATTTTACGTTTTATCAGTACGAATAATTTGTGATTCCATTTGTTGGCTTTCTTTCAGTCACCAATGGAAAAAAGTTGATGGTAATAAATTTGGAAACAATATATATAATGTCGAATTTTGCTGTGACAAGGATGACATTCCACTTTTTGGTGCTAAATATAATTTTCATCTCGAGGGCGTTGTCGATTGTCCCGAATTTCTCGTTTATTTACCATTATTGAAAAAGTTAGCATTGAAAATGGGTCTTGAATTCGTTAGCTTTGAAAGATTCGATGAATTCTATGAACGACACCAACCAGAGGGGAAATCACTATTAGGTAAAATGCAAGCATTGGAGACCTATCCACCATATCACGAGTCTCCATTACTCGGTCAGAATCCACAGGATTATCAACACGCACTTCAATACATGCAAGATTCAACTGGACATCGTAAAATTGGTACTCTTTCGTTGCCTGAGTGGGAAGCGACATGTGCGTAAATTTATTATCATTATTCGTAATCTAAGTTTAACTTCGATTTTTCGCGATTATCAGATGAAATCATTCTTTTCCTTTTTAGCATTGTATGGTGTTGTCGCGTTCAAGAAGATGAAAACAACATGGAATGCTCAGGGTAAACCAGAATATTCGAAGCCATGAGGTTGAGAGATGCCACATACCCATATTGATCGTCAATTTGTATAACTTTATTGTTCACTTATCGCAAAAAAAAAGACAAAAATTGAAACAAAGTTTTCATCGCATTACAGGATACTTGATGAATTTCACATGTATCGTTGATTACAAAATTGGTCGTGACACCGAACGTGATGTAATTGGATACTTCAAACCAATCTATTATAATCTCCACAATTGACACAAACGTTCCGATCAACTTTTCTACTGTAAATTAAATGAAAAATAACTTTAACGATTTAATGAAATGGAAATCAATTTCCATAAATTCATCGAACAAAACGAGAATAGCTGGAGTTGCAACTATAAAATATATGTTTCACACAAAAGTATGAGAGCACATGAATATTTTTATCCCACATAAATTTCTGTCCATTCTTCTTTAATGAAATTGATCGATATACTTGAAATTCTTTACTTGTGACTTGATTTGGATTTCATTGTAAATAGTGAAAATGTAAAAATAACAATTTCCATAATTATACATAAATCCATAAATTGACATTCATATCAGAAGAAGATAGTGAATTTTTGAAATTTATAAATTCAAAATATATATTTGAACAATAGATGGATATATAATTTTATAAAAATATCTTCATTCCTTATAAATTTTCTTATTCTTTTGTATATATTCATGTATGTGTCGACAAACTTATTCATAAAATAATATGTAGAAGTTAAAAGGTATAGAGGGCCACGAGGGGGCGGTGCTTAAGTTGCGCATGCGCTCTTCTGCATTCGTGGCACTTAGACCAAAGTGAGGCTGACCGCGTTGGACGGGTATTCGGACGTTTGTCGTCCTTGTTAGCTGTTACAATTCAGGTGAGTAGGTAGTTGAGGTAATTCTTATAATTAATTGGCTTAGCAGCAATTCTTTCCATTTACGACACTATTTTCCAACATTTATTGTTGATTTATTTGTTAATAGTTGCTCACAGTGGCCAGCGTGATAGTCAACCGCGGCCAGCCGTAGCTCGCCGTCGTCTGCCGTCTGCTATTGTCGTGATTGCTGCCCGCTTTATAACTATTCTATCCGTATCGCTCACATTTTATTTGTTGAACGATATTTTATTTCGGATATGGAGGTTGACCAGACGACGAATCGACCGCATTCCGAATCCGTAAGCTCCTAAACTCTTAATAATTATTCAAAATATCGTGTTATATCAAATATACACAATTATATTTGCGTTAATACATACACTTTGATGTGGGAATACGGTCGCATACAGTCGTAGGGACGCGAAATTTTTCTAAGTCCCAAAATGGCGTCTGCGACTAAGTCCAATCTTATTTCTTTCACCTTTCGGAATCATTTGGTATATACACGTACAGCCGATGTGAAAATTTAACTATTTATGAAGATTCATAAAGGATTTCGAGTACTGCAAATGTTCACGATAATCGTTTTTTAATTCCTGTAATTTTTATATGAAATAAATGAGATCCAAATTTACTTGAATATTTGACATGTGGCAGTACGATCATTTTTTCACAATTTATATCGTATATTTTTTTTTTTTTCACAGGAAAAAAGGGCTAAAGAAAATAGTAGTGCTGCCGGAAATCATGGAGGTAAAAATGCAGTTGTAGATATATTGGCGAGAAACAAGATTATGCACTACGAACTTATTCATCAGCTCTATTACAACACGTGTTTTAGTTCGCATGATGTCGATTTTTCTTTTGTTAAATTATCAATTTCGACTACTATCGTATACCCTCTACATATATCTCACCCCTACATTATTCTCCCTTCCCGCTCTGACTATACGTATTTATGCGTAGGCTATGAAAAATTGGAATGACTTAGTATTCATTGTTTTTCGTTCCAATATATATTTTTTCTCATAACTTCCTCTGCTCAATATTTAAATTAAAACTTGAAATTTTTTCTAAGTGAATATTGAGATCTATGCACAATTCCACATTGCAGACGCCCATGTAAATGGTATATCGAATGGATTCGATCGCCGGAAAGAACATAAATCGGAGCGTAAAGATAAAGAACGGTCTCACAAATCGGAACATCGTGATAAAGATCGGCATCGTGACAAAGAAAAAAGTCACAAATCCGAACATCGGGATAAGGATAAAGACAGACACAGACACAGTGTATCTAATTCGGTAAAGGATAAGGAGAAACATGGCGGCAGTAGTTCGAGCAACATCAAAGACAAGGATAAGGAAAGAGAGAAGAAAAGTAGTTCTTCATCATCAAGTAAGGATAAAGATAGGGAGCATAAGAGCACAAGTTCTTTAAGTGCCAAAGATAAGGAGAAAGATCGAGAAAAAAGCCGCGATCATCACAAATCTAGTTCAAGTTCCAAGGACAAAGACAAAGAAAGGTTATTATGAAATATTATTTTACACTTGACCATATTGTTTATATCCCGATGCCAACCAAGTCCGAAGAATTGAAGAATTAGATTCTTGTATTACAGGTAGCAAACATATCGCAGATTTTCATACAAATTGAGATATCAAAATTTTTAAATTAATGTCAAAGTAATTTGCTTACTCTAGATGAAGCAAGTATGTCACGACATCTATCCGCATTTCAATTTTCTCTGAACGGCATTGATATATGGACTTGCGCGGAGTTGCGATTACAACAAGATATAATAAAGGACCAGACAATTAATTGGTGTAATGTATAATTTCAGGCATCATTCGAGTTCGAAGGATAAAGACAATTCGAGAAGCCGGGACAAGGATAAGCATCGTCATGAATCTTCGAGCTCTCATGATAAAGACAAATCAATTTCCAAAGATCGGAAGCACAGTTCGAGTAAGGATAAAGAACGTCATTCGACATCACATTCTTCCAGTGATAAAGACAAAAGTCGCTCATCTGAGAAGGAACGTCATCGCCATGATAAAGATAAAGAAAAAGATAAGGATCGTTATCGTCATGATCGTGATCGTGAAAAAAGTAAAAACCATGATGATCGTGACACACGAGAAGTAATTAAAGAGGAGCCAAAGATTAAAATTGAAGACGAAATGCATGAGAAAATTCATGGGTATAATAATTCACAATTAGATTATCCAAATGATGAAATAAAACATGAACGGTACATTAAAGATGAACCGGTAACTCAAGCTGATATGGAAGATGATGACGATGACGATGATGAATCTCGTGATGGTCTATGTATTAGAGAGGATGATGATGAATATTGTCCGCAGGAAAATAATAGTATGGATTCAACAGATGGAAATGACACCAGATTATCGGAGCTTCATAACACAACAATGAAAACTGAGGATGAATCAGACGATGAAGATATACCGTTGGTAATTATAAAATCGTACTCATTTTGTTTTATTCTTTACTCTTATTGTCACGATGTCAAAATTAATGGTGTATTCGTGTGTGATAACCTTAATTGAAATGATACGTAATCAGTTGTTGAAAATGATTAGTGTAGTTCGTCAAAATATTGCCAAACCTTATCCAACAAACAAAATTGGTCGTACACGCTATAGTTATAGAGATAGTCACAATTTGAATGTAAATTAAGATTGACTTGATTCGTGATTTATATTTTCATATTTATCATTGTCCTTTGTACTTTCGCCTTGTGCAGAGTAAACGAACATCAACTACATCACCTAATGTCAAAAGGAAAATTGACAGTGACGATGAAGACCTCCCCCTTTCAAGTCGGAAAAAGTATAAGAATGATGATGCAAAAAAGAAGAAGAAACGGAAGTATTCTGATGACGAAGACGATGATGATGCGATGGAAAAGGTGAATATTTAGATGATAAAAAAATATGAAAGATGAATCGCATCTAATGCCTACGTAGGGTATGAACATACAAGTAACTATTTATTTTTGCAACATAATTCTTATCGTAGAAACCTAAAAAGAAAAAAACCCCGAAATCTGCGACAACGTCGAGTCCTAAGAAAAAAAAGAAAGAAGAAGAGACCACTGAAGTTTGGAAATGGTAAGGTTCATTTTGTTATTTTTCCGTATTTCTTGTAAACTCTATATATAGTTATATATAATTCCCATACATCGACCTCGCTCAAATTCGTACAGTATATAACCACGTGCTACTAATATAGAGGACATAACCTACTTAGTATTTGGTTTACTCTCCAGTTGTTTCAACTCCCAAACTGTATAAAAGTGTTGTTAGTCTCAATAATGCTAGTGAAGAAATGGACAGGAATATCCGATTCATTCGTGCAATCAGTTTGGGGAAGTTTTTTGGGAAATTTGTTCGCGTTTCTGCCGTGTATCCCAATAATATGTACGGAAAATACCGTTCGTGGATTTTGAGGTTATGTTCGAAGATCCCGTTCATTACTGAGACATCTAGTATTGTGACTGAAAAAACAGGACTCAATCAATTGAAATATATTGACAATCCGATTACTTTAGCTGCGAATACGAAATTAACAAAATCAAATGATTTTTGCGTCAGGTGGGAGGAAGAAAAGAAAAATGACGGAAAAAAGTGGTATTTTTTGGAGCACAAGGGACCGGTGTTTGCACCTGAATACGAACCACTACCGTCCAGCGTTAAATTTCATTACAATGGTAAAGAAATGAAACTATCCGAACCAACTGAAGAAGTAGCTACATTTTATGCAAGAATGTTGAATCACGATTACACCACTAAAAAAGTATTCAATGACAATTTCTTCAAAGACTGGCGTGATGTGATGACTGAGCATGAACGATCGAAAATAATGGATTTGTCTAAGTGCAATTTTAGTGAAATGGCAGCATATTTCGAACAGAAATCTGAAGAGCGGAAATCAATGACAAAAGAAGAGAAGAAAGCTATAAAAGAGAAGAATGACGAGATATTGAAACAATATGGATTCTGTACCATCGATGGCCATAAAGAAAAAATTGGTAATTTCAAAATTGAACCGCCAGGCTTGTTCCGTGGTCGTGGGGAACATCCAAAGATGGGTAAATTGAAGAAGCGTGTTCTACCTGAAGATGTATTAATTAATTGCTCGAAAGACTCTTTAATACCGAAACCGCCCGCCGGTCATAAATGGAAAGAGGTTCGTCACGACCAAAATGTTACGTGGCTCGCATCTTGGACAGAGAACGTACAAGGACAAGTCAAATACGTTATGCTTAATCCATCCAGTAAATTGAAGGGTGAAAAAGATTGGCAAAAGTATGAAACAGCGAGAAAGCTAGCGAAATCTGTTGAAAAAATTCGCGCCGAATATCGCGAAGACTGGAAAAGTAAAGAGATGCGAATTAGACAGCGTGCTGTGGCTTTATACTTTATTGATAAGCTTGCACTCAGGGCGGGAAATGAAAAAGATGAAGATCAGGCTGATACTGTTGGTTGTTGTTCGTTACGAGTCGAACACATATCTCTACATGAACGTAAAGATGGCAAAGATTATGTGGTTGTATTCGATTTTCCCGGAAAAGATTCGATTCGATACTATAACGAAGTGCCAGTTGAAAAACGAGTCTTCAAAAATCTTCAACTATTCAAAGAAAATAAATCGGAAGGCGATGATTTATTTGATCGTCTCAATACTACTGTACTGAACAAACATCTTAATGAATTGATGGAGGGACTTACTGCAAAAGTTTTTAGGACTTATAATGCCTCATGGACTCTTCAGCAACAACTTGACGAAATGACCAATGCAGATGATACGGTGGCTGAAAAAATATTGACATATAATCGTGCTAATCGTGCTGTAGCTGTTCTCTGTAACCATCAACGCTCTGTGCCAAAAACTCATGCCAAGTCCATGGAGAATTTGACGGCAAAAATTGAAGCGAAGAAAGAACAAGTCAAAGAAGCTGAAGAGCAAGTCAAGGAAACGAAAAGAGCGATGAAAAATGGCTCGATGAGAGCAAAAGAGTAAATTCTGATTTTTTATTCAGCAGACTCATATCTAGTACGTATTATTATGAATTATCATTATATTTACATATTTTATGTGTTTTAGACTTCACGAAAAAGCAAAGAAGAAACTTGCAAAATTGAAAGAACAATTGGCCAAGTTAGAAGTTCAAGCACTCGATCGTGAAGAAAATAAAGCAATTGCATTAGGAACGTCTAAGCTGAATTATCTTGATCCAAGGATTACAGTGGCATGGTAAATAATATTTTCGACAATAGATAGATATAAAAATAACTTCTCATGTTGCAAACGCTTTAAATTATTTTTGTTCTCATTCATTTTCAGGTGTAAGAAATACGACGTACCTATCGAGAAAATATATAACAAGACACAGCGGGATAAATTCAGATGGGCGATAGATATGGCGGGTCCTGAATATGTATTTTAACAGGGCCCAATCAATCAAGTCGCGCAAAACATTTTAATGAGGATTTGGAAACCCTTGATACATAACAATTGAATAGCCCGAAATATTTAGCGAATTTTTTAATCCATCTAATTACGATATACTTATGTGTGAATGTAAGTAGAAATGAATGCAGAACTTGTGAATGCGTGGATGGACGCTTGAGAGACCATGTATGGTTTTTCTAGCCAATAAATGAATATTGGCAATATATGTGTAATTTTTTTATGACAGCGTGATTTCAAACGGACAAAACGCTGAGAATAGAGGACAAAAAACATCAATGTGATCGTGTTTTACGTGGAATGTATTAAAAAATTTTTGTGATGAAGGAAAATTTTCAATATACATGTATACACATACCTATCTAGTATAATAAGTAAATATTTCTACTTGCAACGTATCTGAAACATACGCGGAAATGAAAAAACGAAGAAGAACAGGATAGAATATAATTATCAAGTCTAGTTATTAGTAGGGATTATTAGAAATGCATTCGATTTCCAAATTGAACTAATAAGGAAATGAATAATCTTACATCGTCGTGTTTAATAATGTGGAAATAGCGATTTAGAAATTTGTAAATATAAAATTTAGTGTACAAAATGATATAATCGATAGGAGAGACGAACTTTTTCGAATATTTGCTGCGAATTCAATGAACAAAAAAAGTTTTGGAAAACCTTTTTTTTTCTCGTTTTAATTTCTAAAGACATCGTTAACACGAACCCGGCCCCATTTCATCATATTCTAAGTGCGTACAATTTATGATTGCTGTTTATCTTATCATGATGTCAAGAAATAATGAAGTATTTTAGAGCAGTGACAAACAACCAGGATAATGAGTGCAGCTCATCATAGCTGCGTGCATTTAAGTGAAATTTCTTTGTTTTTTGTCAATTCTGCGGATAGTCACAAGTCACTTATCTGATGCTGCTTGGATCACTGACAAAAATACACGCACATACATTAATGAAGAGGCAACATTTAAAATGACCAATGATAATTTCACTCAATTTGAATGCGATCAATTATTTAAAACTAATAACATATGTATGCGCACCCATAGATTCTAAGAGACAGAAGGGAAAGTAGATTTAAGAAAGGAAAAAAATGTACGCCCATAATTAAGTATATAAAAATATATTTGCGAGAATATTTAGAATATCCACGAATAATAATTATACTCAATCGAGTTGGTTGTTTATTTCATTTTTCAATCATCATCGTTATTAATATTCATGTTGATCATTGAAGATGAAATGCAATTGTATCGCCGAGAGTATTCATTTCTTTTCTTTTGTTTTTGCATTTTCAATATCATTGAGAGTAAACGACTGTTATTACCGAGTGACTGCCAGTTATTTAGAGGAATTCACGACACAATCACCTTACTGATTAACATGTAATTTTTAGCCAATTATACATCATGGTGTCATTTTTTAGTTGATGCGAATTCTCCGCTCTAATAAAATATATGATAATATAATCGTCAATTTCAATAATGCGCGCCTTATTCACGGCAATATATTTGTGAGAGAAATTGCAGGCAGATTATTTTATGCCTATCACAAACTTTTCATTATTTACGAATGCCTAAGATATAAGTAGAGATTGATGTTTCAATTTTTTGGTTCGAAGTTTTACCAATGATGATATTATTTGTAAAGCGCCAACAATAATAGATATTTGATCAAGGTCTGATATGTGTAAGAAGTACACTATTATACTATTGGAATATTATCTTTTTGGTTACTCCAATAAAACAATTATGTATGAACAAAAAAAGATATGGTCTCAAGTGTAAAGAATCCATTGTTATTTATTATAGCAGATATTTTCATTCCTCTCGTCATATATTAATCAATTACTCCATATAAATAATGCTCGATAGTTCGAATGTTTATATAAAACTAATATGCCTATATTGACTCGAAATATACAATACGAACAATTCTTATTACTTTTCATCTTGCAATTATCAAAAAAATATAATATACAAATTTTTCCATATTGATATAGACATTCATACGGTATACACATATATATAGTAACGATGTGTAAAACGTATCAATTTTCGAGGGAAATAGAGGCCATTGAATTTTGATATTTGTCATTCAATTTTCGATTGAGGAACAAAAATTAGAATCACGTTAGTAATATTAGCATAATAATTTAATTGTGTCTTAGATAAAGAAACGATGGGAAAAAAATTATAAATAGTTCTTTCATATTGCGATAAAAAATCAAATAACGGAACTCAATTATGCATGAATAAAAAATCAACACCCGAATACATAAATCGCTCAAATTTTAACGAAAAAAAACAAAGAAATGGATTGTTATCAACATACCGTTATAATCCTTGAAGCATATAACATTTCAACGTCTGCGACTGCCGTCATACATATACATCTATAATAGTGTCAACATTATGTAATATAGAAAAAATCACTCACAAGGAAAATAACGTCGATTATTTTGTATTCATGAATGGTTCATTATTCAAAATCGTTGTCAATTTCGCTAACTGGCAAAACTGCTACGACACCCGCTGCAGCAACACTCGCTGTATAAACATCGGGCTCGAACCAGCGAATCGGGGACTGCAAGAAGATATCACACTTGCTATCAATATTGGCAATAGTAGATTACCATTTTTAATTGTAATAATTCGATTTCACACATACTCAGCACAGGAATGATTATTGACACTCCCACGTCACAATCACAATTATCTGTTATTCTATTAGTATTGCAGTAGAAATTTTGTCATGAGTGATACATTTTTCGGCTAACAGATTTAGCGCTAAACCACATGCATCAGTATACATTTATGGTGGAGTATATTGTTGGATTATGAATAATTTTTTTAACACAATCATGCCAGAGAAAAACTAATACGGGAATATATCAAATTGACATAGAATTGTTTATTACACTTATATCACAACATAATGACTATTGCTACAACATTTTGCTATTATGATTAATGAAGGTATTGCTAAAAACATTGTTCATTTCATATTCAAAAATGATTATGCGCTTTAATATTAATGGAAATGTCATGGAATAAATATTTAATTTAATGAATGAGATTCTCTGATACTTCGGAGGGTCTTACTTTATATTTGAATGAAACGCGATATATATATATATATATATATGTCGAATTTATAATCAACTATATTTGGTTTTGTTTTTCTCTGTAATTCTTATATATCAACTACCCTTTGGTTCAACCTCCAATCATATACATTATACGATGTTGAGAACAATATTTAACCACTCGCTTCAGGTACAGTCGTTCCATCTCCAAGCACTTAAACCTGTATTTCGTATCTATTATTTAAATATATATCATAGCCTCTCTCATTTAGCTTTGAATATGACTTAGGTAAATCACCATTGAACTGACGCATAAAGTGAATACTTTGTCACCATACTAGCATCAGATATTATAAAGCTATATTAATGACAATAATTTCAATGTTAATTATTTTCGAGACAGCAAACGTTGAGTTATAATAAACATATAAATTGTGAGAAGAAAATAGAGAAATAAAGCGAATGTTTTAGTATGAATGAGCAATAATTATTTCATGGGGAGATTCGAATGGATGAAAGTCAGAGGATTGTTTACTCTGTTTTGTTGACGACGTTAGTTAACGTAATTGTGAAGTGGATATCACTGCATGCGGAATAAAATTAATTAAATTTTTGTTAACACAGTCTTTGTCAGCGCAATCTACCTTGCGGATGATGTTTGGGCATTCTTTCTGAATGCGCGCCCAATTAGCCGGAATTCGTTTGGCGTATGGACCCTTGGCACACAGCAATAAAAATTCGTATGTAAGTTCTCTATCGCCTGTAATAGGACAACATCAGAATGTTGATTAAATTAGAATGACACTACGACTCGTAGGAATCGAAATAGTATAACAATAAGGATATAACCTTTAGTTTTATTGCGAGATGGATTCTTCTTTTCAATCTGCGGCTGTATCATAGACTTGAAAGTCTCTTCACTTTCAGAAGTCGTATTGCTCTCGATGCTCGTTTCTCTTCTAACCACATTTCCAGATAAGTTCTGATCCTGCAGATTCATGGAAGTGATTTTCGGCTCCATAAATAATGGTGGTGACTCCTCAGCAAATCCGAAATATTCAACACAACTTGCAAATTGATCTGAATCACCAGTATATCGTGAAAAGTGTTCATCCAAAACTAGTTTCGCTGTTCGTACGAGATTCAAGTTACATCCAGTGATTCTCAATGTATGATTCCCCACAGTAACAGTGTGCTTATATTCGCCAACGCTTGCGTCATTGGTGGATAGACTGTGAAGCAATGCTGAACGTAATTGAGGAGTCTGCTGTTGATGAAGACGATTGATCTCATCAGATTCGCTGCTATTAAGGGAAGAACTCGAGCCTCCAGTACCTCCCTTTTCTACACCAGCTTGGCCCAGTCGCACCGGGGACGCATTTCGTTGTATCGTGTCTTTAATCAAATCTTTGGCGTAACTTGAATGGGAAATAAAACTGTTGAAACATTCGATACAAAAGAAATTAATTGTATTTTGCCTCGAAATTAATATTCACTCACTGTATTTTGTCCTCGGAAGTACCGGTAATTTGGACAAGTCGTTCTTTCGCTCCAGGATTCACTGCAAATACGTTCAATAAGAAATAGAAAGGAATATATATTTAATTAAATATATATATTAAATTATTTCGAAACAATATTGTCAAACACGTATAAATGTAAGCATGTGATTTTTTTTTGTATGGCGCAATTAGCCAAACAACATAAGTTAGGATACAATCGATTGCAGCAATAATTCTATTCGTCATGCACCTAACTATCGTATTCGAGATGAAATTTTTATTCACACACCAGTCCGAGTTAATTGCCAAACAATTGAATTATAGTTTTTTTTTTGTCGTATGAATAATGGATGGTAATATGGAACTTTTTTATTATACATGAATCGAAAACTTTATATTTGATGCAGTTAGGGTTAATTTCATATGAGCGTTCAATCATAGCACGATGCACTCATTGTCAATCAGATATTTTTTTAATAATTTCGTTATTTCTGTTGTTGCAGTTTTTTTCATTTTCTTTGATTCATTACCTCTCTGGAAGGAGATGATCGTCTCGCTGAGTTCTTCAATCATATGAACTCGCCTTCCCTTTATTCCCATCACTGTTTCATCGTGCAAATGATATTCAGAATTCAAGACACATCCATTTTTTATTCTTCTTTTTTTATCGCAAAAAATCATTTATCGTTTCTAACAGTTTGTCCTCCGAGATATTGTGATGAAAAAGAAACAGGAATATTTCTTACCTTTTCCTGAGTCACTATTGCGGATGACAACTTCGTCCTTGCAATAATTTTTACCAAGGATGCGAGTCGGCTTGGGGAACTTCCCGCTATTTTTAATCACTTCACCAGCACTCAGTATTGGCGGTGATTGAATTGAACTCAATCCAATCAAAGGTGTTCCCAGTGTCGGCGTCGTTATTGCCTCTAACGTTTGAACATCTGGCTGCTCATCGTGTATTGAAAACAATGAAACAGTAAAAAGTAAGATTTTTTGTTTGTTTATCAAGTACCGCATTCAATTTCCCAAAATTATGAATACCTACATCTTCTATATCAGCCAGTTTTGAAGAGTAATAAGCGTCCATCGAATCATTGTGACGCCATTGTTTGGCTCTCAACTCAATCAATTCCAGCAAATGAATCCTGGTCGTTACATCAAGTCTCACATCTTGACTTCCATTTCGTATTGAAACAAAAGCTTTATCCAATTGATCTATTAACAATATTCATCAAACAAAAATGATCTATCCGTACTGTCAAATTTTATTATCATTGTTATTATCATGATCATTCGGACCAACAAAGTTGGCATAAATACCTTTATACACAGCCTCAAACTGATGAGCACATTGTTTCAAAGTATTACACATAGTGATAATGTTTTCTTGAAGCGACGAGTCATGGAAACCATTCGATAAATTCGAAGTGACATTATCAATCAGAGATACTAAGTCCTCGACTGGAACATTTCAATAGCCGAATGATTGATACTCAATACACTCATTAGAAGAAAAGAGGAATAGCATAACCAGTCAATACAAACATATTTTGTTTTATGACAATTGTAATTTACCTGTCGTTATTCGCCCATCAATTGTTGGATGCCGCTGATTGACTTTCAGGGGTCGTGGCTTCTCGTGTTTTTTAATTGTTCTCGGCCTTGATGTGAGCTGTGTACTGGCCATTTTGGAATCTGCTAGTTTCAAAACATAAAGAGAAAACAATGACACATAATAAAATATAGGTATACACAATGTTTCCGAGTGCAACCCATCAGCCCACAACTATTCGTATATGGTAAGGCATCCAATATTGTATGCTCGTAATTAAATTTATTGAGAGAAAATCAAAGGAAACTTTCGAATTTAATAATTTATCTGTGAAACTGCGCATCTTTTGTAGGTTATAAATTTTCCAAGAGATATAAATAGAATTTGGTTGTGACAAATTTTTGATAGTAATGAATAATTAATATATATTATCTTACCAATTCTTCGTAAACGACTGTTATGCCTTCGAAAGCGTGTATGTGTGTATATATCTTTGTGTACGTATGTGCGAGGCAATTATGTATGAGCCTATCTTCGTATTAACAAATGGGAACTAGAATATCGACAACACAATGAATTGAAAACCCTAGCGCCACCGACAATACATCTATATAGTCTGAAAACACATCCAGCTATGTCTATATATCACGAATAAACTTTGAGATGAAAAAAGCGGTGTGCAAAACGCCCACCAAAGGCCTCATTAAAACCAGACGGATTTTTATATTCATTCTAGATGTCAATGATGAAAATCAAATTTATGTATTGAATGGATATTATTAAGGAGACATTGATGACTTGACGACCCATGCGATGGATGGATACATGTATGACAAGATAATGTATTGGCTGAGGGCATGCATTTTTGTAAATTTAATATTGCACAATATTTAACATATTAATTTAGGTATTGAAGGAAATCTAAATGTAGAATATTTGTTTGTGACAACTGTGACAGACGTCAATATAATTTATTTTCTTATTCGACTTAGATTGGGCTTGAAAACATTCCCACTTGCAACGATTTCGTGCAATGAATCAGCATTCATTAAGATAAGAGTTTAATTATCTTCCTTTCCGAACAATATTGCAACAATTATTTGAATTATTTCCGAAGTAGAAAAATTGTGATGCGAAAACGTAATAGTTCGTTATTTCATCCACTGTTATATATCTATCTTTTTATACAATTTATGATGCGTTTCGAAAATGATTATATCTAAATTCACCTGTATAAATATAATTGTACTTCCAGTAAATTCAAAAATATCAAGTGGAAATTATAATTACTGCCCAAAATGTGTCAGAAGGCCAACAAGATGATCCGTGATAAAATTTAAGTGAAACGCTTCTTTTTGAAACCTGAAAAATTGAACATAAGTATAATAAATATTGAGCAAACTGAATCCCCAAAGATAAGAATTGAAAAGAAGGATATTGATTACATACGTTTTTTTGCCTTATCTCTTGTACTCTTGCGCTTATTGCTTTTACTCGATAACGATCCACTGAAAGATGTTATTTCGTCACCGAGTGTATTTAATGTGGATACTTGTCGGTTGCGGTGTTTCTCTTGTTTACCCACAGGTAATCGAGTCATATAATTTTCCTCATATTCAATTTTCCGTTTATTTTCATGACCCCAACCAATTTTTTTTTCTTTACCACCATGACAATCTTCAATTGGGGCGTCAAGGTATTCCTCTTTTAATTCACGTAAAATGGCATTTGAAACAGCACGTCGACGCGTTCGCTCACCGGCATTGCGTATTTTGTCTGATGTAGTTTCATCTCCATCTGTTATTCATATCAGTAATTAGTGATGTAAATCATTACCAGCGCATAAGTCATATATATGCAACGAGTATTACCATAATGGACAGCAGCGAGCTTCGGTGGTGCATAAACACCAGATCTCCGTTGTTTCTTCACATTGCCGTTGAAAGTTTCTTCTTCATCATCCGAATTCTCTTCACTATCATCAACAATTTTCCCAGCAAATGCCCCAGGATTAGCTTTAAAACTAGTTAAATTGATCTCTCCTGTTGCACCCATCACCGAACTCTTCACCAATTTATCAATTTGATATTTTAATTTGTAATCAATTGGACGAATTTTTTCGAGAACAGTTCTGATCGAAACTAACCGGCCAATTGATGGATGTCCCTCAATTGGTTCGCCCGAGCTCTTTCTCAACACAACATAAGTGAGATTGATGAGATATGATAGCAACATCTGATACTTGACCTCCAAAAAACTCAGACCTTTTGTCGTAGATATTTCACCACTTTTCACTCGTGTTAGCATCATATCTACTAGTTGATTCACTCGCACAACATTTGCATTCATTTCTTCGACGAGTTGTATTGCCTGCGGCAAATCTTTCGGCTCCATTTCATCGATAGCCTAAAAATGTGATTGATAGTTGTGAAATATATGCTGCGATTGAATTAAATATCGATTTTATTTGGAATTTTCGGGAATTACTATAAAAAAAGTTCTTCAACCCATAATTTAGTTTCCTAATACAAACCCAACCTCAAATGGAAAGAAAGAATATAAAAAGTAGAATGAAAAACACGAGATATTTTTCTGATGGAGTACAACGCTATGGCTTTTTTTATTTTTATTTGTCAGGATTCAGAATTTTGCCGAGAGAATTCTACTCACTTGTACCATTACACCCACGTGGAAAAGATATTGACAATAATGGACAATTGACAAATTTATATTTCCTCCCCTCTGCAACTCTCTTCACCATGGAGAGACTAGTCAAATCCCTTCTCGATTAGATTCAATATACATAGCAAGAGTGGAGCATTCATACATGCTGATAGGATTCACGTAGTCACACAATGGCCGCCCTCATCATATTTATGGAAAACCCCTGTCCTATATTTCAAACGGACAATATAAAAAACTGAACGAAATCCAAAGAATGTGGATTTATTTGCCAGTATTATTTTTTTCCAATCTATTCGATATTTATTGCATCAATACTCGTGTATGAGGAGTAGATTTCGAGAGAAGGGTCAAACTCAAACCAAGTCATGATCTTTTATTTTCAAAATTCGCGCTACAAATGGAACAAGCTAGTGTCGCCACAGTTGACAAACTATTGCACTTTCGTGTGACTTGTCCTATGACGCGATTTTCTACTGAAATATTTGAAATTGCGCGGGATCTCCGATGCAAAGAGGAAATAAAAAATGACGGTATGAGAGAGCACAAGAAGTCAAACACAACACACACATACACACACAACTTGCATTGAAGAGTAGTGTCCAATGAGAATGGCATAAACATTGGATTCATTCTTTGCGATTGGTTGAGTTGTCGCCAAGCAAAGTGCGCCGGACAAATAGGCTCGGAGCAATGCCTCCCCACTGATCCATCTATCAGAATTCAGGTTTTGGTGATACTGTGTTACTCCCTCCCCACTCGCAACACCCACACAGACAACGCACATGAATATATGTATAAATTTTAGACGTATATGAAAAAAAATATATACATGGTAAATTGTGTGAACCTGTGTGTCGACCTGAGAGTACAGCCATTTGCCTCATGTGTAGCGATTCGTAAATGTGATACGAAACTCACAACAAACGTCAAACATATACCATTGTAATATTATTCTACTTTTTCATATACAACTGTGCGGGTATACCCGAAATTCATCAAAATAACGCGACGAAAGAGGATGATACACTCGGGACGTACGAGGCTCGAGGTGAGTTTTTAATTGTCAATCAGCATCGAATAATAATATTTATTAGCTGTGAAATATGAGTATGGTGAGGGCAATAACGAGAATAAAGTAAATATATAAAGGAGAAAAAGAAAGGAACAAAGTGTAAAAAAAATTAAGTTTGTTGTGTGTAACTATGCGCGCGCAATGACTTTAGGGCAATGTTGTTGTCATGATTTTCATCCAGGCCAAACAGCTGATTTCCGCTGTCACAATGCACGAAACCCTAATGAAAATGCCATAATTCAATTGTTCACTCATACACTGTTTTATTGTATATGACCAATGGTCGTGCATGACATCGAATAATAAGTGCATCGCTATACAAGGGAGAATATGCTCTTTCATTTTCGCAATAGCATATCCCTTTTGTGTATCATACATACATGTTCTCCACCATTGACCTATCGAATTCATCTACTTCTCTTTGTTCTCTATATCAACATGCAATTGTATACATATTACCTTCATTCAAGGAATATACACAGCATCATCATATTAATCTCTTTTTTTATCCAGCATATTTGCTATTTGTAATTTATTTATTGTCAATATATTATTAATATCGTAAAATCTTTTATTTGTATTTTTTTTACCCTTGCCCGTGCTACCCGTATTTTTCGGTAATCTTTCTCATCATTCCGCGCGTTCTTTGTTGTTCTGTCTTTCTCTATTTACTCAGTTTTCGTTCATTCACCCGTGTGCGGGCTGCGCCAAATATATATATATATATATACACGTTATATATAGTAGAATATATATTTTCCTTCACTACTGTTGCTAATGCTAGCGCTGTTACTGATCCTGGCGGGTTTATTTATTTTCAACATTCATAGAGCACAATATTGGAAAAGTTTTTAATAAGTGAATTTAGAAGATTGTTTGGGCCCTGTGTTTTAGAAAAAAATAAAGCGCGTAGGATTGTGTGAAAACGTGGAGATTGATGAAAGAAGGGAACAATTAATGACGAATAATCAGTGGTGGAAGCAAGAATATCCTCATTATAAACATTATAACCGTCATTATTATCACCCTCATCAACACCATCATCATCACCATCATCATCACCACCATCAATATCACCAGAATTATTACTCACCACAAACGCTTGTTCATATTCCCATGAATAATGTGAAACAATCCTATATGCAGGTTGGTAATTTTATTATCTTCAAATGCACATCCCCTGCTTATTCTACTTTATCCATTTTCTTGAATGTAAATAATGGAACCCGAACAAATGAAAAAGTATGGTTGTGATGTTCGAAAGTGTGGGATAGATGGGAAAAATGAGAAATAATCTGTTTTTTTAGCTGACATGGGTATTTCATGACGATGAAGCGCAAATAAACAAAAAACTGCCAAAGGAATTATTACTTAGAATTCTGTCATATCTTGATGTAGTATCACTATGCAGATGTGCACAAGTGAGCAAAGCATGGAATGTCCTGGCATTGGATGGTTCCAATTGGCAGCGGATAGATTTATTCGATTTTCAACGAGACGTAGAGGTATGAAAATAAATTATGATATGGTGCGACAGAATAAAAAATTAAAGTAGAATCGAAACTTTAGCTTGATATCTATATGATATGTATAATTTCTGAATTGAATTCCTATGTTAAACTATTTGTTTCTCATGAGAAACTTCTTATAAACGTCCTATCATACAGTTCCTTAAATGTCACTGGGAGACAAATAATATCACATCAACCACAAGCATTATGATTCTGATCGAATGGGATAAGCTGTGGCTGATATGGTCTCATTCTTTTTTAGCATTTGGAAGAAAAAATGTAAATGTTTACAGTAGACAATGGGCTTTTGTCAATCGTTTATCGTTTGACTGCACTTTTACATCACTCCCAACTTTTTCGTACAATTTCCAGCTGTATTTATCGTATATAATCATTGAAAAACATGCAAATCAGCAAAAGCTTAACATAGGAGTTTAATCATGAAAAGAAACTCGATGCAAATAAAAGAAAAAATTATTACTATCATTATCAAGGGACCAGTAATAGAAAATATATCAAGACGTTGCGGTGGTTTCCTTCGTCAACTTTCGCTACGAGGCTGTCAAAGTATTGGCAATAATTCAATGAGAACTCTTGCACAATCCTGTACAAACATAGAGGAATTGAACTTGAGTCAATGCAAAAAAATTTCGGACGCAACATGTGCAGCATTGAGCAATCATTGTCCGAAACTACAACGTCTCAATTTGGATTCGTGTCCAGAGGTCACTGATCTCGCATTAAAAGACATCTCGCATGGTTGTCAACTATTGACACATATTAATTTATCATGGTGCAAATTATTAACTGATAATGGGGTGGAAGCATTGGCACGTGGATGTCCTGAATTACGAAGTTTTCTCAGCAAAGGATGTCGACAGCTGACTGATCGAGCTATCAAGTGCCTCGCTCGTTACTGCCCAAATCTCGAAGCAATCAATCTCCACGAGTGCCGAGTGAGCATTTATATCTTCTCCTTCTCATCATAATCACCACAAATGATATAAACGTAATTGCACGTTTATCAAATTGTTTTCTACAGAACATAACTGACGACGCGGTGCGCGAATTGGGCGAAAAATGTCCACGATTACACTACGTCTGCCTGTCCAATTGTTCGAATTTAACGGATGCGTCATTGGTCACATTGGCGCAACACTGTCCGCTATTAAGTATTCTCGAGTGTTCTGCCTGTACTCACTTCACAGATGCTGGCTTTCAAGCTCTTGCGCGAGTAAGCACAGTAATAGGAGGAAAAAAAAAAAAAAAAAAGAAAAAATGAAAAGAAGATAAGGGGGGTTTAACAATAAAATCGGGCTTCATCGAAAGCTATGACTCGTTGTTTGACCATTTTTGTTTACAGAATTGCAGGCTATTGGAGAAAATGGATTTGGAGGAGTGCACACTTATTACTGATGCTACTCTCATTCATTTGGCAATGGGTTGCCCACGTCTGGAAAAGCTGGTAAATATGTAATTCAATTTTTAACTGATGTTATGAAATATCATTAGTTTTCAATGTAATTACTGGAAACTACTTGTAGTTATATCAATTCAGTCTTATTTTTTCTCCAAATTTCTTTTTCATTGTAGAGTTTATCTCACTGCGAATTAATAACCGACGAAGGAATAAGACAACTCGCATTGTCACCATGCGCGTCGGAAAATCTCGCTGTCTTGGAGCTCGATAACTGCCCACTCATCACTGACGCAAGTTTGGATCATTTGTTGCAAGCGTGTCACAATCTAGAGCGGATTGAGCTTTATGATTGTCAGTTAATTACACGATCTGGCATTCGTAGACTCAGGGTAATTTCCGAATAAAAGTCATTAATATATCCGGAAAGTTTGTTCCTAAATAAATTAGTTCTTTCTATTTTTTTTGCTTTTGGCTTTCCAGACTCACCTACCGAACATTAAAGTGCACGCTTATTTTGCACCGATGACACCACCGCCCAGCGCTGGAGCATCACGACAACGTTATTGTCGTTGCTGTGTGGTCCTATGATTTAACTTATAATCAAGTTTTGAGTGAATTCGGCCATTCGTATTTCGCCATCGAGATTTTCACTCGATAGGAGGTTGAAATACTAAAAACCGTTCATGCTTAAACGGAAAAACAAGCTTTAGGTGATATTTTGGGATTTAAAAATCATGGAACCCTGAAAAATAATCTCTTCGATCTATCCATAGATTTGTTTATCGGCTAAAAAAATTCACCGATATGTCCTTCCGCGGGGCCGGTGATATATATCTCAAGATCTCTGATGTTCATAGTTGGAAGTTATCGAGGCATCATTTTTTTATATGTGATGTTTATTCATTGACAATTTATTGTTTCAGCATGTGACATACGAGAACCAGGAGAATACAGACTGACAAAATAATCAAACCTTTCTAAACTGAATTAGGTTTATGAAATACACATTTAATGAAAATTTCGGAAGAACAATTATTCCGTTGAGGATAATTTTCCTAAAACTAACATTTCATTTATTATTTGTTTATATTTCTATTTTTCTCTTCGTTATTTTCTCACTTAGGAACAATTAATTTATTTCCGTGGGGTCATATAGAACGCTCACGATTGCAGGATATAGGACTATCGGAGATGATAAACACGACATTAAAACAGGAAATGCATCATGAAAAAATAGAGAATATTAAAAATTCAGAGATTCGAACCAAAATCAGGCCGTGTGTGAATCCAAAAAAAAACTTTCATGTGTACCTGTATGTGGTCAGGTGCAATTCTATCGGGCTGCTTTATGTTCTTGTTCATTCGTTTCGAAAAAGAAAACAAATGCCATATTCTCGAAAAACGAGTTATGAAGACAAATGGAAATGAAATAAACGCGTGATCAAAGCGCGCAAATCGATTCTAATTTTTGTAGTATATAAGGACACGTATCGTCTAGATATAATTTTAGTTGTAACATGAAGTTGGGGGAAACAATCCGATAGAATTCGATGCAGCGACAAAGAACGCCCATAGATATTAAAAAAAAAGCAAATATAAGATATGTTTTATACGCCACATGTCGTTATTAGCTAAACGTATGTTAACAATCGTCTATTATCATTATAATAGCAAGTACGTACGTATGTTAAAGTTGGTGTTTCGCTCCAGGTTTTTGAAACGTACCTGAAGTCGTTTCAAAATCTATGCGACACATTTACGTTTGGATGAACCACATTCGCATAATCGTGAGATGTTGCGAATGATATCTATAATGTTTCTAACGATGCTAACCCTGTGGGTATATGTGGTCTATTGACGGAAGAAAGGGAGGCAAATGTCCGTTAGTGACGAGAAAATGTGATGGATCAAGTGTTTGGCTGTGCAGTAGCTTAGTATGAAGAGTTTGAGAAGTTGGAAGGAAGTTAATGGAATCTGATATTATCGAATTCATAATTCAAATAATATTTCGGTGTATTATCTTGAGAACGGATTCAATTGAATGTTGAATTTTCATGGCTTCGATAAGCTGCAATGTACCATGTATATATTTTCATTAATGTATATGAAGAGTAAAATAAATCAACGATAAAAAAATTAAGGACTTGACATTCATTCGTATTCGATGTATGTT
Organism: Meteorus colon; assembly: GCA_030523085.1. NCBI lineage: Eukaryota > Metazoa > Arthropoda > Insecta > Hymenoptera > Braconidae > Meteorus > Meteorus colon. Next base: position 152,401 of record JAPYZH010000222.1, on the reverse strand, counting down.
TGTTGATTATCGTACTGGTGAGCATTACCAGGATACTTGAAAAAAAAAAGAAATTGGTGAATAGAGATCAGATTGTGTATCAAATTTGACAGAGTACGTCGATGAAATCTTTCGCGCTACAACCTTAGGCGGGTAAAAATAAGATTGAACATATTTTTTTTACATAACCACGTATGTATTATATCGTTTTTCAAAATGATACAATAATATTTGTCTAAACTCAACGCCAATATATATAAATTCTTTTATGTATTCAAATTATTGTTAAACATGCCATTCCCTGTCATTCGCTCATTTATTATAGTCAATACAAAATTATTTTCTCATCACCATTCTATCGAAAAATAGTTCATGTGTGATTCATTACTTTGTTCTTTTAGTTTCATTCATTGGAAGGCAAAACTATAAGTAAAATCTAGTTGAAAAGATATTTCCATTTATAATTAATCATTGAAAATAATGGAACACCCATTTTTCGGACATAGTTCTGCATGCTTGCCATTTAATACAAAAATGCGCTTTATATTCTCATTCACCTTTGTATCATCTTATAGATCATCGCAAGATATGCACTTTCGATATGGAATGAAATGTACATTATAACGTTCTAAAATATATGGCGCGGTGAATTCATAAATATTGAAATCCGCAGTTATTTTATTTATAACAGCATGAAAATATATCAACAACGATTTTCACTTTCTGTTTTTTTTTAAATTTCTCGTTGTGTAGTAACAAAGAATAAATTGTATCAGTAATTATTACAAGTTATGGTCCCTCCTAATCGCAATAGAGCTGGAATAGTCAGAGTTCAGTCATAATCTTTTTTGTGTCTATCTACCGAAAATTTTCGACGGAGAGGAGAGGAAAATGGAAATGAATAACGGCGATGTAAATAATATTTAAATCTGGGCAGGTTCAACATAATTGGCTGGTAGCATTCCATGACGTCCTGTTCGTTGAACAAGACCTGTCATCCAGCCCTCATCGATCGCTGTGCAATTGACAATTAAATCACCATCGCAAAAACTAACTTCATCCACATCTTGCGCCTCGTAATCGTACAATGCACGGTACACTCGCTAACCAGAAAAAACGAAAACATAAACAAAATAGGAATAATAAAGGGAGAAAGAAAATAATAATTCAATTAAATGAAACGAGAGAAAATAAGAAATAAATTGGCGATGGATCAACGCACCAAAGAATTTGACGATTGAGGTGGCGTGATCTGCTGTTGATGCGATTGCTGTTGCATTTGCGGTTGTGGAGGAAGATTATTGTTGTTAGTAGCAGCTGGCGTTAGGGATCCGTAATATTCATTTAGTGGATCGATATCAGCAACTGAGCCGATTCTTCTTGTCGGTGGATTTGTCACTACAAAACGAAAACAAAAAAAACGTCAATGAGATCATTAAAAAATGATATACCTGAATGGAAAAATATAAATAAATTTTGTTAACGCATTTGAGAAATCACATCACAAAAACATCAAGGAAAGCCACATAATGTACGTTCACGTATTAAGCAATTTCAAAGCACCTGCACCCTTATCACTGGTATAAATGACAGTAGTGGCTGCTTGTCTCGCTGAATAAGGACTAGGCCGTGCTTCAGTCAATGGATCATAGTCAGCGATCCTACCAGGCATTGCACGTTGTATTGGACTAGCCGTTCTTACTGGTGTCGCAGGCGTTGATGGATTAGCGTTCATTACATTGCTGGCGGATGTTATGGAACCATCTGTATATTCTACATATTCTAGAGAGACAACAGAAGCAACACACACAAAGGAAAATAAGGGTGAATACACGATATGCAATGATAAATTACATTTTTCATATACTGATTGATTAGTATAGATGTAGTTACTAACAAATGAATGACGGTGATCAAGTTTTCAAAAATAAAGAAAAATACACAGAATTGAAAAGGTAGTTGGAGCTGCAGATGGTGTTTTAATTAATTCAATTTGTAGGAATGCAAACGTATATATGTACTTAAATCATATTATGAAGACCGAATAAATTGAGCGTATACGAATAAACTTCATATGAAGCTCTGAAGCGAATATCTATAGTTCATGGTAGTATATCGCATTACAATTGACAATGAAATATGCTTACCAATTTGTTCTCCATTTTCGCCTGTCATCGTTCTTTTTTGTTCCATTATCGCCTTCTTTTCAAGTTCACCGTGATACGCCACATTTGATATTATTTTACTATTTTGCTTAATTCTCAATGTTTCAGGATCATCAGCAACTTGGGTAAATTTGCCTTTAGCTTTCTCAAATTCTGCATGATATTTTACATTGCTCTGAATTTTTGTGTTTTCAGCAATGCGTTTCAACTCTGGTGTTTCTGCCATTGTTGTGGCTTTCGCTTTTGGAATGTGTCTGAAATGAAAAGACAATAAAAAAATTAGAATTTACAATTCTCATATTTGTTAAAAGCATCTTTCTCGTGAAAAATATCTCTTGGTCCCCACATTGACATTGAACTTCATATTATATAAATACAGAATTCCATTTTGAAGCCCCACTGTGGTGATAATCTGTAGAGTATTGCCTATACGTATGCAGAGAAACCCGAGAAATTATTCCTCTGATTTCCTATTCACTCATCAAATTTATAAGCAATTTTCATTAATTATGATTGTCATTTTTAATTAAAACAGCGAAGAACTTCATATACAATAATGTTGATATTGTGGCGAGCTTATCACAGAATAGCGCTAGATTACTTTAATATACTATTCCCTCGGCGCTCGTCAAATTAATTTTCGTCTCTCGACATAAATAATAATGCAATTTACGCCGCATTAAATTCATATTGTCCAGACGTATTTACAGACTTGCATTTATTCAATTTGTTAGAATACTTACGCTTCGCAATATGGTGTCTTGTTGAATCCTTTGTAGGTTCGCATATTGAGGGTCATACCACAACCTTGGCATTTGAAACATTGTTTGTGCCATATCTAAAAATGAATGATGTAGATATAAGTAAATCGTCCGATGAAAGATGAGAAAACATAATCAACTGCGGCAATTGTCAGCACTGTGTTGGGATAATGGATCCTAATATCGACAATTATTTCCAGATTGTGATATTTAAATGATTCTAGCACAAACTATGAATATCTGCCTATGAAATTATTCATTATTGTTTGCATAAATCGAAATATAGGATAGAATGGCACATTAAGAATTATTATTGAAACTTTTCATCTAGTTCAACTCTCAGTGTTGTAATAGCTTAAACTTCGAACCTTTTTCCATTCGGCCAGAAAATCAAGGCAATATGTTGAGACAATAACTAAAATATAATCTGAGTAGGAAGAACTCGTGGTTTACTCCCTTTTCACGAGAAATGAGATTCATGAGCAATTTAATATCAGACGCGCTAGATAAGAATATTTCCTTGAGGAAATTTCATAATTCATGGAATTAATTATTCTTATCTACTGCGTTTTTTATTCGTGCTTTTTGACTATCTGCTCTATCGCTTTTGTTGTTCATCCGCCCTATTTAATTTCAGTTCATACCACTTTGATATTATCACGACATCCATTATGTGAAATAATTATTAACTCAAAACAACTAACCATTTTTACATTCAAATTCAAATTTTGATGACAACGTAGGTTTTTAGTTGTACTAATTTTTAGGGCCAATTTTATATGAAAAAAAATTTCCTCCGCAACGACGAATAGTGATGATTCAATGCCTCATTACACTGCCACGATTCCCCATTCATTCTTGACATCATTTAGCATGGCCGTGAGAGAAAGACTCGAGAGAGAATGTCAAACAAAGCAGAGTCATCATTTGCGGCAATCCCTCCCTAGTTTTTGTTCCTCTTTTTCTTTTCATTTATTTCTATTTCATATATAATTTCTTCGGCGAAATAATTGAACGTAATGAACCCATAGCATAATTAATACCGTAATATGAAATCAAAATGGGGGAAAAATATAAGAATATGAAAAATCATCGTAAACAAAGGTCAATACGTCGTTGTAAAAGGTTAACTGCGACTGTGTGAGTACCGGCAGTAAGAAAACTTGGATAGAGGTTCGTTCCAGATGGAGATTTAACATTCATCATACTCTCTCAGTGGTGATGAAATATTTATAAAACAAACGGTAGCGAAAAAAATGTTAGATATTGCGACATATATTTGGAGAAATATATTTGGCAGGTTGAAAAAACGGGAAGAGAATGAGAAGTGGATTATGGAAAATGAATAAAAATGAATGATACAGACACCCACCTTGTCAAGGCACTTGAGTTCCTCAATTGGATAAACCGTTTTCTCGCACCGTGCACACGTCTTATTCATTTTTTTACTTGTATCCTCGTCACAGTTTTTACCTCTACTTCTTTTCACTCGGTTCACTTGATTTAATCCTCTTATCTTTGTCGGCTTATTTTCTGTGTTTATTCCTCTGGCGCAACAACGAAGCCAACTTCTGTGTTGCTTCGCGCTTTCAATATATTCTCTAATTCTTACTCACTCAACATTTACAAATTAATTATTAACAATTACCATAAGCTGTATAATGACACTGCAATACTGAATGTAAAGGCACTTAATCTATTTCTTTTTCTTTTTTTTTTTCGTAATAAAAAATAATGATAGATGTGTTTTGTTAGAAAAAATAGGTGGAGATATATTATATACATACATATAAAATACAACACATACGAAAGTGATGCTGCACAGCGCAACAAGTCTATAGACTATACACTTACTGATCCTATATAGTCTTAACATGCGGAGCCAAGCTGTACTACTTTTATCTCATTTTTTTCATTATTTCCATGATTCTCAAAGGGAGAGAAAAATATGAAGAGATGACCCTGCATTCCTCGTTGTTGAACCACAATCGCGAGCGTCATGTTTTTCTAGCGGTCCACTTCAACAACTAATTCTTTGTCCCTTATCGTATGTCGGCTAAGCAGTTTTCTCTCAGACAGTATTAATCTGTTTGTAGAATCTTTTTGAATTAACGCGAATTCGGCTCTATTAATGTCAATCATATAGTTTTAATTGAAAATCATATGGACAATATGAATAATATATATTTATTGGCCCCATCTTCACAATTTATGTCTTCTGTGAATATATATAATAGTATATTTTCGTTTTACAGAATTCTTCGTTTAATATTAAACTGAAATTGCAAACGATATTGATTGATAAAAGAAGGATTGATCAATCCCCAAGTGATACTCTTTATGAATACTTCAATTTTTGGGGAATAAAGAAATTTTATGTAATGTCATGAATTCAGGTGAAAATGTATTCATACAGATATAAATATATGTTCTATTACGTTATCAGCATATATTTTGGGGGGAAATCAAATGTATTTTGCAAATAATATAGTAAAATTATGCCGCCCTATGCGTATTTTATATATACTAAAAGTCCAATGTTTTCGGACGTGTTTTGATGTAAACATAGGCGACAATTAGGAGAAAAACGGCTGCCATCGTTGGTAATACCAATGAAAATACTCTCTGTTTATTCTCCAAAAATTCCTTTTTGCGCTCTTTCTTCTGTTTATTAGTTTCTTTCGTTTTTCCCTTCAGTTGGCGCATTATTCACTGAAATAACGATGTTTACCATGAAATTCAATTTATTTGTAAGGTTAAAATTAATGAAACCATATAACTATTTGTAAGGGGCAAAAATGAATATACAGGGCATACTATTGGATACATAACCTCAAACTATAATGAACAATATTCCATTTTATAATTGAATTGGGGGAAAAAGTCTAAGAAAAATGATTGAAGCTGAATTCCAACCGATTCACTTCAATGAATGAAAGAATGAATTTTCACGCCGCAACTTTACTTTATAATTTTACTTGAATACCGAATCCTATTCATCTAAATTGCACCAATATGAATTTACATAAATATAAGGAATCATGTTCAGTAATTTCGGCGTGATTGTTCACATATTTACCTGTAGTAAATCCTTATGAAGGAACAAGATGACGTTATTTGAATACGTTGAAATGTGAGCTGACAGACACTTGCCAGGTTGGTGAGAATCAAAATTCGTTTTTTGACACGTTGCTACTTATGTATATTCAGTATGAATATTATATACACATGAGTATATGTACATACAATATAGCTCGATGTCATTCGATTGTGCATGTGCATGAATATGTATGTACTTATGTGGTATGTGTAGGTAGTTTTATGTTATGTAAGTGTGGATTGGACACATGCATGTACTACTCTAATCATTCACAGTTCCCAATTAAATTTTCATTTGATAAATATGTTGAGTGTGGATGTATGATAACAGTCATCGATTGTATAATTTTGCGAGAGCAATAATGTCGTATGTGCTTCAATTCTCTCAGTCTAAAATTGGACAATAAATTCAATAGTTCACTTGAATTTCGACATAATTTTTCTCACCTTATCATACACAATCAATTGTGTGATATTGAAGGTTATATAATATGATTTTTGGGATTGTGTTAAAATTTTATCTCCGTTCCAGACTATTAGACAATGGATATGGATACATTATTCAACTTTTATTCCATTTCTAACAATGTTTCAATCCCAAATTTATTACGAAAAATGAGTAAGTGAATGAATAAGTCTAGATATTCAATAATTGGTAATAATTTTTCTATATTTAATTTGTTCAGATTATAAATTATAATTGGTGAATATACTTGGAAGTACACTCGACGAATTATGGGTTGGTGCAAATGTGAAGCAAGTCTGTTTCCAGCTGATTCGAGTAACGAACATGTAGAATTTAATCAGCAAATTTCTGTCAGATCATTACTTCATTTAACGTCAGACGACACTAGAGAATTCATTTGTGGCTGGGGTGCTGCTGTGATTAATGTTACCGTTACCTATCCATTAAACAAAATAATATTCCGACAAATATTGGAAAATGTGGCAGCAAACGATGCGATAAGACAATTGTCACACGAAGGCTTGCGATTACTTTATCGTGGAATTTTACCACCACTGTGCCAAAAAACATTGTCAATCAGCATAATGTTTAGTGTTTATGAGGGAAGCAGAACGAGGATATTTTTACTGTCCCATAAACCAATTATTTCCAAAGTATTGGCGGCAAATATTGCAGGCACAGCCGAAGCTGTTTTGATGCCTTTAGAGCGTGTGCAAACTCTATTACAAGATTGGCGATATCACAACAAATTCCGTAATACCACCCATGCTTTTAAATATCTGTTGAAGAATTTTGGAATTGCAGAATGTTATAGAGGCTTAGTTCCCATTATATTTCGTAATGGTTTATCAAATTTGACATTTTTTACATTGAGAGACAAATCAAGAGATATTATGGGAGAGCAAAATCACAGTTTATTTGCAAACTTTGTTAGTGGTGCATTGATCGGTGGTTTTACTAGTACGATATTTTATCCAATGAATGTTATTAAAATACATATGCAGCATAAAGTAGGTGGAGAATTCGAAAAAATTATCGTTGTACTGAAAGACATTTGGATTGCTAGAAACAAAAGTATCACGAGTTTTTATCATGGTGTGCATTTAAATTATATGAGATCATTTGTTAGTTGGGGTGTTATTAATGCGGCATATGATTTTTTGAAATCATTTGTTTTTTACGAATGAAATGCCATATTTTTTATACTGTTCAGAGTTCAAAGTCATTTAATTTAAATGTAACAATAACAGAAATATATTATAGTTGAATTAATTTGTAAGTATGTAGATTTTTTTCTAACGATATCTTAGAAATAAATTAATTTATTTTTCTACATTCATTTAGTTGAATCCTGAAATTAAAAAAGACCTAAACTTTAGTTCATTCGGGAGTGAGTTCAATTCATTTTTCGCAGTATACACACACATGTATTCGAGGCCATATTATCATGATGATTCAGAGATTGATACGGATTCTCTGTTTGATCTCAGTTTTTGAATTTTTTCATGTCACACCGATTATATATTCCCATGTAAAAATAGTCATGTCAGCAATGGATCATAGTATATGTTCCATAGAGAATAATGAATGATTGCAAAACACAATATTTAATGGATTGAAAAATTATGTATAAATAAGGATCTTTTAAATAAAAAGCTTGATAAACCATTTCTATCGTTAATAAGTGCTTCAGAGGCTCGCCAAATATGAATTTATTTTTTTTTCTCATATAAAGCAAGTGAGAAGGATTATGTCATAACTAAATTCACCATCAAACAATGTAAAATGAGTTGAATGCTAGTTTCTAATGATCTAACGTCGTATCATACTGCACATTGATTCCATATCATCACAGTTCGATTTATTGCTAATATAAAACAGGAGGAAACCGTATTGGCCAAATTGTAATTTCATATTGCGCGCTCCTGTAAAGTCGCCATCTTGTTTCTTAGAATCGAAGGGGAGGAAAAAAAGAAGAAATTAGGTGTGCGCGCGCAATCTCCTCGGTAGCGCCACAGGGAAAAAAAATCTGATGATAACGGACCCAGCGTTGTACACATATACACATACATATGTATATTGGAAAAGAGGAGATCTAAATACTTGTCTTTGATATGCCTATGAAAGAGTTGTGGCAAAGAAGTGAGAATAATGTAACGAGTTTAACAAGAAGAACTCATTTTGTATATAAGTGAAAATGGCTCTTTGACGATTGGAGTAGTGGCGTGGTGGACAAGTTGTGTATTGCGGATGTGGTGGTACTTGATGAAAATTATACGATGCTTGTCAAAAAAGGTGTAAAAGTACGTGTGGCTGAATCAATATAGCGACGTGAATTATTACATACATAACACATGATGAGAAGTCAAGCCACGAAATTGGCGAGATACAGTACTGTCGCGAGTTATTCACACGGCAAGTCATTTCTCGTGGCGATGGTGCTATTTTTGGAAAAAACTACATACACTCAAACGTATTCTTTTGTTTGAATCAAACAAATAATGAGAATTAACACGACAAAGATGAGTACTCCGATTGAGGAGAAGATTGATCAGAAGCTCAAGGTAATTGAGTTATACCCATATATATATATATATATATTTATTTATGATTGAGTTTTATTTTATCGTTTGAGCATTTGATATGATTCTTCGAATGTTCCATTATTTTGTATATTGTCTTTTATGAGATAATTTGATCTCCCAAGGACTCGGGTCCCCTCGCAATAGTCTTGACTGGCATTATGAAGTTTTGTACTTGTAGTAGTTGCAAATGAAATTCAGGGCATAAGAAAATCACCGAGTCTTGAAATTCCAGTGTAACGATATGTTAATCGACGTGATTTATTTCATCACAACAAAACCACGGGCAGTCAGCAAAAATTATAATCACAATTTAATAACTATGAAAGACCGACGTACAGTAAGACAAAACACTTGAATAAGTAAATGGGACATTAATCGAATTTCAGGCATAAAATACAGTCAATCGAACTTCATATTACCTACTCTTGGCAGTCTTTACTCTATATTTCATTAATCGATTATTGTAATTGTCCTAGTTGATGCTATCAACTCTTTATTTAACTCGCATGAGTATTCATTTGGAGACATTTCAAATGACTCAACTTCAGCCCTTTTTTTATTTGTCCACGATCAATATATATACATGTAACTATATATATCATTTCTTATATTTTCATTTGAAGGTTCGGACGGGCATGGTAACTGTTAGTGATGGCAAAAGTAAGCCTGTACCCATGCGACTCAATTTGTCAATGGAAGTATTGAAACTCCAAAGAGAAGATTTAGAGGTAAAGTAGGACGTTCCGTGAATCAAACCAGAGGAGCTGGTGATGAAAAAAGAAAAGATATTTCATGCCATAAATGTAATTTCAGCAGGCAGCTAATCATAATCGGCCGCCAATAGATGCTAAAGAACGAATGGTGCAAATAACGAGGCTAAAAGTTGGTGGATTAGGTTTAAGTATAAAAGGTGGTGCTGAACATAAGCTTCCTGTGCTAATATCGCGAATATATAAAGGCCAAGCTGCTGATCAATGTGGTCAATTATTTGTTGGCGATGCTATTATTAAAGGTATGAACCATTTCTTCTCATGCGAGATCTCTCTTTTTTACTTGTGTTGATTTTTTTTATCTATATTTTGTCGCATTATCCTGATTGTTGTTATAATAATTTCCATTATCATACATTCCGGACTCGTTTTATTGTATTCATATGCACTGACACAATTTGACACTTTCTCAATAGTTGCATTTTAATTTATGTATAGCAACACACTCAATTCATGTATATTTTGAGTCAAATACTGATTGTATGACCGTGAAGCTATTGATTTCATTTAATTTTTTTCTATATTTTATTCAGTATCACTGATCTTGAAATAAATTGCAGTCAATGGTGAATATATAACAGCGTGCAATCATGACGATGCTGTGAATATATTGCGAAATGCTGGAGACATTGTAGTTCTGACAGTAAAGCATTACCGTGCCGCGAAGCCATTTCTCCAGAAGAATGGTAAAAATAGAATATTGAAATATCTTGAATTAATTTCTCATTTCTCATTAAAATATTAAATTGGTAAAGTGATCAATGGTTCTAATTGTTTAGAGAAAGAAGAGAAGTTAGATAATGCGTCAAACGGTGAAACGGATGATGAATGGAGTTTGCCTAATAGACGTTCTGGTAGTCCTAAAAGTAGTCATAGCCGTCATGGTTCAAATGCATCATCCTGCTCAACAAATTACAGAAAATGGGTCGATGTAATAACAGGTATTGTTGAATCGATGTTGAGGTATTCAACTGAGTATTAATCTGTCTTATCACGTTGAATAGAAAGTTGACATATTATCTTTATTTTCATCCTCAGTACCTTTAATGATGGCTTATGTCACAAGATATATATTTGGGACTGATAAACTGAGACGAAACGCATTCGAAGTTCGTGGATTAAACGGCGCACGTACTGGCGTCATACATTGCGATGATAGTGCAATATTAAGTCAATGGCTTAAATATATTACCGACAATATTACTGGTCTAACACATTTACAGGTATACAACGTTATTTTCAATATTCAAGGTTCGCGGAATAGATGTGAATCGGTCGAATATATATTATATTTTTTGTGCAGATGAAATTGTATAATCGTAATTTTGGTGTTGGTGAACGTATTGAATATATGGGATGGGTGAATGAGGCTGTGAGTAATAGTAACCAGCCATGGCAGAGTTATAGGCCAAGGTTTTTATCGTTGAAAGGTCCCGATTTGCTGCTTTTCGAGACACCACCAGTAAGTACAATCAAAGAAAAGACATTCCTCCGAAATGAGATGTTTTTGGGAATTAATTCGTACATGTCAGTCAATTTTTTCAATTCTAGTGCAACATTGGCGACTGGTCTCGTTGCGCATTGACATTCAAAGTTTATCAAACTATGTTTCGTGTAATGAGGGAATCCGAGAACGTTGATGAGAGGCAACACTGCTTTTTAGCCCAGAGTCCGGGGAAACCACCACGATACTTGAGTGTGGAAACTAGACAAGAGTTGTTGAGAGTTGAAGCTGCGTGGCACACTGCGGTTTGTTCAGCTATAACACACCTCAAGGTTAGTTTTGATGATTTATCTCAATGTTCGATTATTAGGTCTTCGGAGAGAGGAAAAATGAATTCACTTTTTCGTCGGCTCATTATAGAGTAAAACTTTCATGGTGACATTCAATGGAAAAAGTGCTGGATTAACTCTAGAATGGACCCAAGGTTTCACGTTGTCTTATGATGGTCTTGGTGAAGCTGTGTGGCGATATAAATTTTCGCAATTGCGCGGATCCAGTGATGATGGAAAGAGTAGATTAAAATTACATTTCCAAGAGTTGGATAGCATAGCTATTGAGACTAAGGTATTGTATTAGTATTGTTAGTATAAATATACAATTTGTGACTAGTATCCACGTGAATTTCTTCTCTTTTATAACACATTTGAATTTTATATAGGAATTGGAGTGTTCCCAATTGCAAAATTTGCTATTTTGCATGCATGCTTTCCTCACCGCGAAAGTTGCAGCAGTTGATCCAACATTTCTAACATCAACCACACCATGAATAACCATCTCGCCCGCTTTCATTGATAGTATAGTAAGAGAATATATAAGAACAATACAAACTCAAACGACGAAGACGAATAAAATAAGGTATTTATTTCGAAAATTTTCTCTATATATTCATTTTGCGCGATCAATTCCTAGTCATTCATCCAAAACAAAATTATTGAACTGAACGAAATTTTTAACTTCACATTAGTGAATGAACAAAATGAGAAAGACTAGTTAGATCCATAAAACTAATTTTAACTATTTTTTTTCAATGATGACTGATTTTTCTTAGTTATTTCTTCGCTAAGATGATAAGAATGATGATGCCATCATTTGTTTTTTATAAAAAAATAAAATAAACAAAAAAAGGAAAATAATTAAGTATTTAGGGCTTTAAAAAAACATGAATGTCAATCGACTTATTTATAATGCAAGTTATTATGGGGTGAATCCGATATTATTGCACAGTTTATAACCATGACAAAAAAGAAATGATTGATCTGATTGCCATCATAGTGAATGAGCAAGTTAGGCAACGCTGAATGAATGCCAGTATTAATGTTTTAATCGTGAATAAATATCACTCCAGTAAGACATAAATACATTTAGATATAACCAAAGTTTTTAGTACGACCATGGTGGCGACCTAATTGTTTAGAATAAATAATGAGAAAATAAGAAAAAATTACAATTGATTAGTCAATTTCGACTATTTCTTATCGTATAATCATTATCAATCACTTTACTACACTTTAGTCACAATTAAATTTTCTGACACACTGTCCAAAAAAGTGCACTTTTCGGCACAGTTTATGGTATTTGGAGATTACGGAATATTCCTGTATAATTGGATTATTCACAGAAGAGGATAGTTAATCATGGAATAGTTTTGACATTCTTTCTCGTTATTAGAGTAATCTCTGAAAAATACAATTCATTATGGTTCTCTGTGTATTTTTCAATCATTCCAATTCTAGCGGCCTTTACGAATTGTGGCATTCGTGTAATAGTTGAGGAGCGAAAGAAAAATAAGTAAAGAAGTCAAGACTAAAATTCTGTCACAATAATATAAAAGTAGCTAAGAAATGTCATGTTGCGAACGTTTCAATTGATTGTAGAAAGTGCCTATATATATATCGTTGTGAAGAGTTGGCTGTTTGACTATTGATCTCGACATCTAATTATGACAAAAAAAACCGCAAGTTAGAAGTCGAATGCCTTTTTATTCTGACAATTCAGCTGCAGTGAATTTATCCAATTATATTACGTATAATGGCAGATATTTTATTTCTAAACTGTTTGAGGCTAATAAAAATTTCGATGAATTTGTGATGAAGTTTAAGGTGTTGCCATGGTCTGTTCTATGAAACGTTATTCTCCAAATGAAAAATTTCAATATGTTTCATTCACATGTATGAAAAGAACAAAAATTAGTCTCATGTCCACAATGATTTCTCGAATTCTTATTCATCATGTATGAATATACATGTTTTATAAATACGTATAGGTATATGACAGTAAATTCTTGTCCATTGCAAATAGTATAGCACTTGGGAAGAAAAGGGAGATATAGGCGATTAAAAATTGAGATTATGGTAGGTTAATATATCGAAAGTGAAAATGAATATGCATGCTTGAGTTTTTGGAATGCGAATATTATAAATAAATATATATCGATGAATTCGAGCTATTCCATTTGATCACAAAATAATGAAGAGAGCATAAATAGAAAGAATTATATTAAACATACTTTTTTGCGATTGGTATCATGTTATTAATCGTGGGACTGCACAATTGTATTGGATATAGATAAATATATACATACATAGACATTTATTAGATAAGATGGCGAAATAAAGTTCTGAGATGAACAAATATTATAAATTTGTGGTTGAGGTTGGGAGCTACAGTTCAATTAATATATCTGAGATCAATTATATAATGAATTATATTTGAGCAGTGGGAATAGTGAAGAAATATTGAATTAGACACATATCCAGCCAGGAGCACTATTGAATTCAAGTTTTCTTTATCCTTTTATCAAAAGTACAAGGCTTTCAAATAAACAATAACTGAATACCATACAAAAAAGTTAATCAATGCATCAATAATCGGCAATAATATAAATTATTAGGCTTAAAAGTTCTATGTACAATACATAAATAATTGATACTGCAATTAAAGTAAATTTTTTGTATTATTGCCTCGTTCATAACAATTGTTCGAAGTGCTTGTATTCTAAATGAAAAATAAAATACAAAAAAGAATTTGTATTGCCGATGAACAACAAGCATAAAAATGTGAGAATGGGAAAGTGCTCAGCACGATTTATTTTCTATGTTATGTGAAAAAAAAGTTAAATGTTTTGTAATAGTTTCGTTATATATATTCAGCTTCGGAAAAATTAATCTTTGTGATGAGGGAGAGGAGATAACAGAAGTGTAGGAAAGTAAAGTATTTCCGAATGCAAGTATTAAGGTGAAAGATAATGTAATAAAAAACAGAAAATTTTGTGTTGTGTGGTGAAGTGCCAGCCGGATTCATGGTTGTGTGATCATTGTCGCTTGTGAACTCGATAGAGAATTATATCCGCACGATCTTATAGTTCAAAATATAGTTTATCTGTTATAATGTCTATTCCTTCATTGACAATATGTTTTAAACAAAAATATATTATATCATTGTTAGAAGTTATCGGTGATGATTATGAGTTTTTTGATGTTCCTATATACCTTCAATCTCAATAAATTCCAAATTGCGTTAATTCCTATATGTTAGTGAATGATGGAGTGCAGAATTGAGGGTCTTCCAGATTCATATGATAACACATTGAAAGAGTAAACTGTAAGAGTCACACAAAAAATATCTGTGTATATATATATATTAAAGATGTGTAGTTCTAGAAAAAATCAATTGTGAGGGAAAGTAAGGGAGTGATATTTGGCGAGAGGATGAGTGGGAGCGAGAAAAAGTGGGTAAGTGCTTGCCGGGCATCCCCTACAAACATTACATTCCCATTTTTATTGCAATATTTGTTATGTCAGTCGTATCGTTTCGCACTTTTTTCCCTACCCCGCCTGTTCGTTTGCTCACAATATCCATGGATATATATATATTGGTGTGCCAATTACAACTCGTCCTCGCTTTGGTACAGTAATGACCCGTCAGAAAGAAAATAATTGTCGGTAAATCTTTGCGAAGACGAAGAACTAAAGTTACTCGCTTTCAGTATCGCTCGTTCCATCGTTTGTATAAATATATAAGGTCACATTGGGACAGAATTCATTCCATATATGTATATACTTGATATAATTTAATTTTTACTTGGTCGTGATAAGCGGAGCGAATTTTCACGTTTAATGGTCTGTAGGCGATTGTGTTCATAGTGAGACATTAATTGACGTGATACCTTGTATTTAACTATCAAAAGATGAAACAATAGTGATCAATTCCGCTAAATTAAGTCAGTCTATATTAGATCAGATGCATTCGGAGGGGAATGATGTATAGATAGAATCTTCGGAATTTGAACGAGTCATCGATTGTCCTCAATCTGATTTTGACCCTCGAATATTTTAGCGTATCGGAATGGGACTCCATAATTTTTTTTTTATAAAAGTTATCGCACATAACTTCAAACTTAATTGGCCAATTTTCACCGTGTGCCGGTGTGAAATAAAAACCTGAAGTATGATGATTTGTCATTGTGAATTTAGATTGAATACGATGATGCAACTAACTAAACTCAATATGTCTGATAAAATTGATAGAGCATTTTGTTCAGTCACGACCTGAATTCATGGAATTATTAGCGATAGGAATATCCATTATGTGAGATATTTGGAAACGGTATTACTGCCGGAGCATTGGGTTGGAGATTTGATTGTATTTACTCTACCGTAGATGCTCTGAATTATATGTTGAGTGAGGTTCAAGTGGGTGGTGAAGAGAGTCAGGAAGAGAGACACAGGCATGAAGGGGGAGACATGAAAGCTCGCCTACGCTAGAAATATGGCTGAAGTAACCAGCATTGCGGGATCCTTTTCCGAAACTATGCACCAGTGTACCGTAGACCGCGAACTCGAAAGTTCCAACAAAACCAATCTATAGCCATATATATAATTTCGTTTATTTAATTTAAAAATTTTTGTTTATGGTTTCAAATTGAATTATTTCACTATTCTATTTATTTTTACATTGTGCTATGAAGTACTCAGAGTCCTACGTTATGTTGACGTGTATTCTGTTATATCTTTGGTCGCAAGGACGATGAAGAAATAGCATGTGCAATTTTTCCCAGGATGATGGGGTGACGATGCCCCATGTCGCTTATTTCATGTTTTATATTTATTTTCTTCACTTTTCCGTCCTTACTTCGACGCATATAAATATATCATATTTACCTCTCCAATTTTTTCACTGATTCGCGGGATTTCAACGCTTTGTTATTTTTCTATTTGCTTATAATCATTTTTTATTTTTTGTTATACATTTCAGTTGGTGAAATGATTTGGTTTGCGTGACTCGCGGTGGAAGTATAGTGTTCCACGTGTACATCGATGATATATTCGACGAAAGCGTGAGTGAATAAAGCTTTGTTCCTTCAGTATGATATTTTATTTATGTTCTGAAAATGCTGGAGGGATATAGATAAGTCAACGTTTTTGTTTGTGTTTTTTTTTCTGTTGTCGTACAGACAAATATCGAATATTCGAATTTTATTGGCGCTCTCAATTGGATGTAGCAGGTGGGATTGCCTACCGTAAAAAGTGGAATCATATAGTTTATGCATGTATATATTTGTCTAGATATCTACATATAATACATTCTTCTTGAATATATCAATTTATTTCGGTGGCAACACGTGTGCGTCGCACATGAGTGCAAAAATTAAACCACCAGACATAATTCATATTTTCAGCTAAAAGAATTGATGCAGACTTTCGCATTCAATTGCCCTAAAATATTAATTACACTTTGAAATTCCCGTTTCATTCTTGAATAGATGTATTCAAAATAATGAAAACCAGCTAAAAGGTGAAAAAAAAATTGATAGATCATTGAATAATTAATGAAATACGATCATTCATGACATACTGACAAAATATCAACCAAAGCTGATTAAATTTGTCATTAGTTTGTGTCATTTGCACATAACGATTCATTAGCAGATTTATCTCATGTTGATGTCGAATAATATTACGTCTCCGTTGATGACGTTATCAGCGTTGAGTCATTCTGTACATATATGTTTGTAATAGGAGATGAACCGTTGTGGATGTGCATTTAGCGTGGTGGATGGAAATCCGATTACGAAATTCTGTAAGCAGAATTACTTTCAGGACTAGCGCAAGCCTCATCCTTCGGCAAATTAATAGGGGCATGGCTTTTCATGCTCGTAAGCTTCAATTGAAAGCTGCAATCAGGCGAATCTTAATAATTAATGCAAACAATTTACATCATATTTTTCACGCGTATTAAACACTAATTTTTCGGGGCAAATGAAGGTTTTTTTTTCCTCATTCTGAAGCAAGTTCACTTCTCACTCACATTCTAAACATATAAAAAAGGATAGATGACAATTTTTGGTTGATCGCATTATATTTCTTATCACTTGATGGTAATGAGTTGACAAAGAATAGGTGGATAAGGGTTTTGTGATTTTGGAAGAAGTAATAAAAATTGGGCAGTTTTGTCGGAACAGAAATTCGTTCGTGACACGGCATGTTCCATGTAGATTTGCTCCGCTCCTTTGGTTAGTAATGTACATACGTGAACTCATATATGGTTGAGATGTCTGTTGAACTGTGTTGGGTTGGATTCTCGCACAGTATCAACAAAAGTGGGTTGACTGAGAGTTTGGCAAACATGCTCCATATATTACGTATATCCAGATATATGTATATATCTATCAAGTTTGCTTCATTTTATTTTTCAGATATATTAGTCTATTATGTTGTCTGTATCAAGGATTTTCTCCACATATTTTTATTCAGAGAATAATATTATTTTTATGGAGAATGAATTCTTTGTACTTCATTGATATCACCTATATCTGTTATGTTAGGGTCGGAAAGCTATAGTGAATTGTGTGAATGCAATGTTGATGATGTTCTAAACACTCGATTTTATATTTAAATGACATTATCTGAGATCGTCTCGTAAATATAATGTTCAGAGCGACGAGCACGTGAACGTGAATTATTTGATTTTTCTTATTTATTCACATGGAACAAATGTAAAATGACAATCGAAATAAAATGGGAAAATTCATATGGAGCCACGTGCAACTGACGAGACATCCCAGAAGTTTTCTTCTCTCTCTTCAATCCATGAGATCGGGATTTTTTGGCATAAACTTTTCCCTGGCGAAGTCGAAAATGCGTATAAGAGTCTATATGAGAATGATGTATCTGACTTTCAAAGAAAGTTTTTTGTAAAAGTCGACTGAAGAATTCTCTGGCCAGTTGTGATATATTTGAGAGGAATAACAATCGGAATTAGTAACTGCCAATGAAGAATATATATATGTATCTATAGATATATTTATTTCTGTTATTTATCCTATCGTTCGGGCTGAACGTATTGATATTGGTTTTTCCGATACCACTAAGTCACGATTAATCGACTTTAGGGAACCATCTGTTTTTGAACACACATGCCTTTTACTATTTATTTCGTTATTTATTTTTCTTCTTTTCTGTGACCGCATACTCAAGTTTTTTTTATACGTCGTGACATTATCCGACAACAGCTGGCGCAAAAAACAGTTCAACAATGCGGAAAACTAGCATATCATGAGAAATTTAATTGCAGAATGCGTGAAACCAACGGAAATCATAACAATTACCACGATATGGTGATATTCGCTTTGCTCCATTCTAAATCAACATTTCTATCGAGTAAAAACATATTTATATGGTAATAAAGTGTGAACTGGAAACGAGAAACCGCAAGGCCAACATATTAGAGTGGATTCGCCAGTAAAATTTCGCTCATATGATAAAAGCTTTGTATATATGGATTGAGGATTATCGAAGGTTTTTCGTTTGGCCATTGCATTTTTCAAATCGTTTCGCCCTTTTAAACAGAGTGAGCGCTGATTTTATCTCAATATTTGGTTGCTATTCGAAATGAACAGCCATTACATGCAAACATTCTTTGTTCGGAATGAATTGGGAATCATATAGGTACACATAGTTGTAATATTGTGGAAGTGGAGAGAGTTCAATTTTTTACTTGGTCAAAATCAAATGCCACATGAGGAATGTTGACGCAGAGTTTCATCACTTCACGTTTATATGTGGAGGTAATAAGAATAAAAATAAAATCGAGGTTTCTCGGAATTTCAACGAGGCGTCGTTATTGCCACGTCTTGCCCTGACTGTTATTTCAGTCAAAATGAGGTGAGATGGGCCGGTAGGGCGGGTTAGAGGAAGAAGAAGAGGATGAGGCACAATTGGATTGTGTCCGACTATCGCGAAAATTGATTTTACTGTGGAATTTTTACACGTCCATTTTGAAAGCTTGAAATGAAAGTTTATTCTCCAAATGAGATTCCAGAGGATTGAACAATTGCGAAAACGATAACGAAGGAATGAGAAGTGATGACAAATGGTTTATTGAAACTGATGAGAACTTTTTTATGATTGGTATTACTTCGAAAATTGAATATTGTATGTACCTCCTCGATTCTTTTACATAGTCAATAAGTTTTTATCCATAACCTGTTAATACTGTTCCATAGCAATTAGAATTGATCCGATTCATCACATCCCATTCTGTCACAATAGTTTCAAAATTTATAAATAATTCTGAGAATACTGAGTTGAAGATAGATATGAGAAGGAAAGATTTCTCTTCACAATTTTCATATTCGCTTTTATGATGTGAAGTATATGGAGAGCATCGCGGGTTTTGACGTCAATAATTTATGACCTCACAGTCAGAATGTATAACAAGTACTCAGTACCACGAACAACAGAGCCACTAAATTGCGCATGCGAGTGCAACATATGGAAACGTTCACATAAAAATGACATTTTTTAAGCATACGAACTTATCAAATAGGGATTTACTGAATGAATCTAGAGCTCGTATTAGATTACGTCATCTGAAATGCTTTATTGGCAGATGTCATTGTAGATAAATTGATGGGCAGGTTGTCTAGGAAATTTTATCAGCTTTGTTTTCAACGCTGGGAAAATGTTCTAAGTTGATTTGCTCATTTGCTATACTATATTTTTTTGTCGATGATCAATATCGGGTGAAAAAAATATTACACAACGCTCACACCGTGTTTGATTGAAAACGAACGACACCAAAAGTCCGGAAAGTTTTACGGTAGCTCCTCGTAAAATAATATGAAGCTCAGGTGCATAATCGTAAAGTTAATTGAGATTCGGTTATCGATCTGTGAAGAAAAATATCCAATCCGTTTTTTTAGGAGGATTTTTTGAGCGAACTTAAATTGTGAGATATTGAGATAATGATGAAAATAAAGGGATCATATTCAATAATGTTGGCTTCATTATCACATGAGAAGCTCGTTAACATGAATTAATGAGTGCATATTCGGTTTTCGTGCATAAATGAATTCGGTATATTATATCTTCATGAAATTCACAGGAAGATGCTTCCAATTGATCGGTACATGTTATATAAATATAGATAGTTATTAGAAGAAAATGTCTAGTTGAATGATTCCATAGGTCATCAAATAAGAATTCTTTTCGAGTATTATTAGCAATGGAATTTAATATGAGCTTAAGAATCTATTGGAGATGTTTGAGACTGAGAAGGAGATGTGAGTGCGAAAGGAGGGAGAAAAGAAGATATAGGCAGTTTTTCCTCGCTCAGTATGCAAATAACAGAGGCCTGATACTTTATATTGTACTAAATTACTGTGTCGAGACACGAGTCAATTTATTCGTGACGTGATGAATGAGTAGTATATAACTTCTGTGTTTCATTCGCACTTGGAATAGAAAATAGTTTGAACTTATTTGGGTACTGCATACAAAATTTATTTTGAGCTCTCTCCTATTATTGAATTTTTTTCAATTAATGCGCTATTGCACAGTCCATATTCAATGAAAATTAGATGGTATTCAAATGAGGGAAATTAAGATATGTGCAGGGTGGTATCTACGTAGAACACTAAACCGAATTGCTAATTCTCTCTGCCCGCATGAATTGCAACCTAATAAATGAGAATGAGTATTAGAGGTTGTAGTTCAGAGTTTTGGGATTGTTTCTGGTTACCTCCTGCTTCAATGGATCGATGATTGTCGCAATGACAATAGGAGCCAAACCATTTCAGCTTCCAGTTGATATGCGGCGGCGTTGGGCGGATTTGTGGGGTGGTCGGAGCGTGGCGGCAAAGAGAGGGTCGAAGAAGAACACGACAGATAGTTCAACTGCTAGTTGTGGTGCCACAGTCATGGATGGCGCCTTTCAGTCTCGCCAAAATAAAAATGGGTAGCGATAGTGCCGTTGCTGAATTACGATACCGCTGTCAACCAGATACACGTACACTATGTACCGCCGTATAGTGATGCGTTTTATATTGTTTTTATATTCAGTAGATGTTGGCGTCTCTCGTTCACTCCTCCCACGAGGGATGTGAATAAAAAACATTCCATATGAATGTGAAAAATTTGAAAGACGAGACAAAAATGTATAAGCATTTTTCCTTATGTTCTTTTTGTCGCTTTGAGGTATTATCTCCTCACCTTTTTATCTTTTATTCTTTCATAAAGCTTTTCGCTCTTCCTCCTACTGATGAAGTAATTTTTTAAGGATTTTTATAAACTTTTCCGTCTTTCTACTTTAGACTTTGCAGTCCGATTTTCCATTTGCCTTCTCTTCCTCCATTTTTTTTTATCTCTCGTTGCTACCTATACTTCTATTCTGTCTATTGTGCGAGCATTCAGCCGGGTGCATTCATGCGCGACACACAAGCCTCTATAATTCTCGGTGAATTTACTATCGACGTTGTAAAATTGGAGGCGGAAGTATTGTCAAAAGAATAGAAAAATCGAAGTACTGAAGAGAATTAGAAATAAAAAAACATGCATGTGTCATCGATGATTTCGATTTTGTGAGTTATATCATTATCGTGATGAAAATATGATGACAAAGAATTTTTTGGACACATTTATAACGGGGGTTTTTTTTTCTTCCAATAATAAAAATAGGAATTCCCCTGCATAAAGGAAATTAACAGGAAAAATGGTAGAGGATTTTGATGAGCAATCAAAACCCGCTAATCAACTGATATATACTGGGACATGGAGTCGGTGATTTGTATGTAGCAAAAGTAATGGGGCAAGTTGAGATATCAACTGGATATGTGAAGTTATATAATGTTTTTAGAATATTATTGTGACGCCTCACAGTATAGTGAAAAGAAAAAGGGACTTTAGATGTTTGTCCATCTCAGTGGGATGTATATGGAGACTTCTAACCTTGAGGATTTCACCCTACGAACTAAGAACTTTCCCTCTCGCAAACGAATTTCGGAGTGTGAGTTTTGCTGTTTTTGTTGCCCTTCTCCGGCCCATTTTTTTTTTTTTTTTTTTTTTTTTTTTTTTTTCACTAGAATTGGTGTCTATACCAACGGAATAGACGAGGGGTAAACGAGAGATTAGAGAAATTACCTTCTTATCTCATTTCACGTGCCGATTAATTTTTTTCGCTATCTGTAACTTATTATATCTTAATTGGATCTGATGAAAATGAATGATTCTTCTCAATCGCTACCATCTGCGATTCCTCATCCTTTAGTACCTATTCTCCGGTTTACTCCTGTTCATTAAAACTCCCTTGAGGTGTTTCAATTCACAACTAAATGTTTTATACAAAATCTTACAGAACATTTGTGGAAAACTTTTATATCTGAATTTGAAAATCGGGTTTTTGTCGTGTTTCTATCCTTAATTAATTAGGTCCTTTGAATATTGAGAAAATAATCTCGAGTGAACGTTGATAAGTAAATTTTAGCCGGATAGAATTGACAGTTGTAATTTTCATCTAATTGTCATTGATGTGAATGTTCATCCAAGAAATAAGTTTGAGGTGTTTGAAATGAAAAAAGGAAAATAATGTTCAGTGGACTCCGCACTTGGAAATGAAGTGAGGATGTTTGTGAGGTAGGAGACACAGTGGAGCTCCCAAGTGTCCTGTGCGCAAGCACTTGGATAAGGCAAATATATACTGGGAGTATGTTGGCGAGAGGGGCGTAAAATACGGCTGCGGGGGTAAGTGTGGACGAGCCGTTTGGTAGCCGCCGCGGCTGCGGACCGAGGACGTCGACGGCCCGTCGCTGTGCGACTTACTAGTAAGCTGCCACCCACGCACGTAGTACGCACGGTCGCTCCACGTGTAGCTCGCGCGATTTACGACAGAACATTATCCCCTTTCGTTATTATTTTGTACATACTTTTTTGCTTTAACTAGTATGACCCTTACTTTGTCACGTCCTACGAATATTTCTTACTGTGCGACTGTTATTATAAAGAAACAATTCTTTTCTTCCATTCAATTGACGATTTGATGTGATTATCATTCTATTTATTGAGATAAAATATATTTCTGTTTTCAATCACAGATTATTGGTGAGATCATGACAATATTGTTGATGTTGAGAGTGTGATAGGCAGATAGGTTGGTATTCTATTTATTTCTAACTTTCCATTCCAAAAATCACGATTAATAATGATTGATAATGTTTTTTCAGTAATTATTATTTTCATAATTTATTTACGATTATGGTAAAATTCAAAATGAAGAAATATCAACGTCAATTTCCGTCTATTGTGGAGGTGGCACACAAATTAGTTGAATCTGATTGGTAGTTCGCTGTGTTTCGAGGGCTTTTCAACACTTGTGAGTAAATTTTTTCATTACCTATGCATTATTGATATTTGTTTAAAGCTGTTTTATTATTAGACATGAGGTTGAGGATAAATTTGAATTTTCCATTAAATGTTCCCCGAATGAATATTCAATTGAAAAGAAATTAGAAGTGAGCTATCGAGTAGATTTGTATACAGAATTTAAATGAGAATGTATTGCTAAATATAGAATCATATAAATGAAAAAGGGGATTTGTGTTATCAGTTGCCGTATTCTTACGACTTATGTGCAGACAGATTCGTGATAGAATTTGTTTAATATCCCGCTGAAACGTTTTAGCATATTATATTAAAAATGAAAGCTCCATCTCTTCTTATTCGATGAGGCGGGGAAATTGGGATTCGTTGATCTTATAAAAATGTCACTGGCAAATCGAAGTTTTGATTCATAATGTGAACTCTAATCGGGATGAAAGTAATTTGAGAATGGTCGTTGCAGTTCCACAAATTTCACGAGTTTCCAGTTATGAAAAATGGAATCCATCGAATTTTCGAAATAATATTTATTCATGCATACTTATTATTTTATTCTTTTGAAATCATAAATGACATTGCAAAACTCTTGGTGATAGTATGGCTTTACTTTGAGATTTAATCTTGAACACAAGCTTGTGTGGAAATGTTGGGCTTTAGACACAATGGAGTAAAGAAACGAAACAAAATAGAAAGAAAATGGACATAAAGAAAGACACATTGGGGTACCGTAAAAGAGAGATACGTTGAAATGCTTTGCACGAATAGAGTTCTTTGAAAGTTGGACAAGATGAGAACGAACAGATCCATATATATATATATATATATATATATATATTTACTTGAACCTCCTTCAGTATTGCTCCAGTAGTAAACTTTTTGTCGAGAACATTTCTCAATAGTCTCGAGCTTTCTCATGTACTGCTTATTCATTTATTTAATTTTGTATTTCGAATATTTCTATATCTTCCCAATATTTTTTCTCATTCGACCAAGAGTCGACTGAATGAGCTTTGGTGGAACTCTCGTAGTGGATGGAGAAGTTAACGGGTGGTATATTCACACTATGGTTCAAAAATTTGGTCGTAGTCTCCATCTTTTTAGACAAAATTAAAAAAATCAATTCCTTCCACATTATTCTATTATAATGAACTTTTTCATAGTGTCCGCGATATGAATGATGAACTTTTAAAAGGAGGATTTACTTTGTGCAAATTGACGAGTTTTCATATGAAAAATATTTTCTCCGATCTCTTCCAGAGAAGCCTGTGGATATGTATTAAATATATTCATTTTTTTTCATGGACAAGAAGGGAGGGATTAGGTTGTGGAAAAATTTGATAGGAGATTCATCGGAAATATCGTGGTTAAAGGAAAAATGTCTCTGAAGATCCGATGAAGTACATGGATTGAGTGAGAACCGAAAGACGATTGAGTGGAAGACACTTTTATATATACGTATACGCCATTATTTTCTCTTGAATTCCCATTGTAACCATCGAAGAGAATTTTCATCGCATGTCAGTTATTCAGTTTTCATTTCCAATTATGTGATGATCATATGTGGATGCCTGATATTGTTCATGATAGCTGACATAAAATGTAGACAACAAAGTGAATAGATTTTTCAAGCAGAATGGAAAAATGAAGAAAAAATTGAATGACATTAATCATCTGGAATATTGAAAATAGATAAATATTGGACGACTACTTCATTTGATATATGGAGTCGGATTTTGTTTGTTCTCTTTATATATGACTATCGTTGGACGCATTTACCTATCCCACCATTTCCAACATTCAACTTTTCATTTTCAATTCATTTCCGTTTTTTTAGTCATGCTCGTACGTTATTTTTTTTCTCGTCTTCCGGTTATCACTTCTCATTTCAATCAAAGTAATGTGAAAAAAAGCAGGTTCTAAATGACACGTCTTATAATTAACTGGAATTCTAATTAACGTTTTGATTATTATCATATCGGCTATAATTTTCAATGTGGAAATCCAGAATGATGACATAGCGATGAGTCATAGAGGAATGGTTAGGAATTATCAAAGCAATGGGTTTTCCGAGATGACTCTGGGTTTTTAGTAGGTTCTTTCGGATTATTCATCGTCATGATTTTGCTTTGATGAGTATTCTCTATTCGGAAAATCATATCAAAAAGTTCCTTTGACAATGGAACTCGTGAATATATCCACTTCATTCCTGTTATATTTCTCCCCAGTTTTTGAAGCCAACAATGCAGGATACGTTTGTACTTTATCGTAGTCAAGCCCATGTCAACCAACATAGGAATAAAGCCAGTTCGATATTGGTCTTTCCATTATTTTCATACTGTATAGATGAAGAGAACTTGTATATTCGAGTATTTATGAAGTGAAAGGGGAAAAATGTGGTCTATAAAAATATACATGAAGTGTATCAGTGAACCAACGACTTCGTTAAAGACAGGGATAATATGAAAACCTTCTGTTGTCTCCATATGTAATAAATCTATGCCCATTCATCATATTTCTTCATGATCGCACGTAACCCGAATTCAACTCGATCAATAGATGAATCAGAATTCCTATACTGTCAAAAAATGTTTGATTAATATTTTTCATATTCAAGTGGATACCCATTTGGAAAAATTATTTTTCCATGAATTCCGCACAGATTTTCTTACTTCATATTTCATCCTACAATAAAGTTATAAGTAATTAAACAAACAATATTCCCAATCGTGATACTCATCACATATCTCAATTATTTAGTTCTCTATTCATAAACGAAAATGGTCTCATGTCTGCTAAATTTATACCGATAAAAATGCTCCAATTCCATTTCATATACCATCACTCAGTATTAATAAGTGGCCACATATTTGCGTCGATTCTCATTGAATATCTCACTACACCACAGCATTTAATTGAACATATTGGAGTTGTTAACACTTCTATTGACATCCTTATATTTTCTGTTTCAATGACATTCAATGTGACGGTATTGTATCATAAATTATTGAAACACTGACGGTATTGAATTCAGAGTCATGGTTTGTAACTATAATTAAGAGCTTCATAGACCAGAGTGTATTCATAGTGCAGTGGAAGGTGAGAGCTAGAGGGAATGAGAGAATTGTAATTCGTACATGCATTATTAACTGTCTATTCAATACCAATGTAATGAAGGGCCGGATATTTTCAGTGGAAATACGTCGAGTTTCAGAAGATCATAATGGACTGGTGCTGTCCGAGAACTGTGTAAACATTCGAACATGACGTTAACTGATAGAATACGTCAGTATCAATTTCCAATGGGCGTTCGGATGATGTTAAAAATTGATCCAATATTCATGCGTTGCGAATTTGGATATGAGGAAATATTGTTACTTAAAGTTTGTTAACATAAATGATTCCGATAGATTTCGTTCCTGAGAGAATGGAAAAACAACGAAATGCAGCTTTGGTTCCCCTTCAAACATTTTCACTAGTATTTATAGTGGAATGTGTAAAATGTGGCTGTGACATTGAGATTGGAATATTTCTGTTATAAAAAGTTGATGTGATTCCATTCCCTGTGGGCTTCGAATGAGGGAATGCATTTTCATTGTTAGAGCGGTAGAAATTGTTGTTTTATCTGAACGATTATCGAAGAAAATAATGAGGCCCCTCTTTCCAATTATCTGATTAATTAAAAATTGTGAATGGCACTTATGAAATTCTTCTTTGGCCCATTTTAACAGTTGAGAAATAGAATTATCCCCGAACAAGTAGAAAATTGCAGAATTGGTCGGACATAGCTGTGACGAAATATGGGAATAGTCGGAAAGAGAAGATTTGGGTTTCTGTACTCCTACAATTTTCTCTTGTGTCTTCACTAAATTATTTTTGGTAAAATAATTAAAAAGTTCTATCAGGTGTATTTTGTTTTTCCTCTTTCGGACTATCATTTAGAACAGATGAATAGAAAAAACTTGTGTTCTTTTATAAAATGGGATAAAATTCCGCATCAAGAACAATTGGATTATGAGAAAGTGTCGGCAAGGAGAGACTAAAGGCATATATATGAAATGAAACTACAAACTTATGCATGAATGGATGATATAATATAATAAGATGATATCGTTAGTATAATGCAGCATAATATGCACAAGAAATTTTCACACACTCGATGAATGAGGTTTCTTATCAAGTGACACTCTTTTACGTGATCGATAACTGTTGCATGAAAGTACTGAACAGTGAAAATAATGAGTACTGCTAATAATGGTGAATTGCTATTTCTGCCCCATGTTTCAGTGTACGAAATGTCGAGGATAGAGAATAGAGAATTTGAGAGAAATCCAGCTGGTAAACCAAGGTGAGATAATTACAATAAAAAGAATTGGATAAATAAGAATCCATGCAATACAATACTGTTTAAACCGCACATGTGTGAATACATTGAGAAGATTTCAAGTGAATCAGTTATTTTATGATTAACTGATGAATTGTCTGGTGAATGAAATGATGGTTGGAATATAATTATGTTAATGTCCCGGGGAGTGGGTGGTAATGAAGGTGCCATTTCGAGTGAAACTAATTTAGACTGAATGATATCTCGTTGCCACTTAATTGGTAGAGACCCTGTTTCAGCAATGCAATGTATAAACGCTTGACCCTTTCGAATTAATATAACCACTGAGCTCGTTCCACCAACAAAATAATTTTCACGTAAATTGTCACTTCAGAGGCATGAAAAAATTCATTCACACCTCATTTCTGTTTTGCAATTTCAGACAAATTCGAACAAATAGCGTGGCACTTCCGGCATGCAATTCGCTTCTATTGATGAACGAGAATCGACGTCAGCCACCATTACCACGTCGACATTCTGAAACTCCTGCGGTAGGTTAACGGATAAGATTCAATAATCGTGACGAAATAGTTCACCCACTTGTTCAGCCCTGTTACGATACTGTATCGTCTATGCGCGTGTGAGTGTGTGTGTATGTGTCGCGGGTGTGTGTGTTACCTATGTCTGTGTTCATTTCTGGAAATCCGCATTCCAATTTACTGGATTTTGTAACGTGACCCAGATGTTCAATATGATTTCACCAACTCTAATTTGGAAATGGCCCGCATTTTCTGTCGATTTTATTTGTGTATTTTCTATTTTGTGCTGATAAATTCACATTGATTTAACTGAGCGAACGCGAAATGTCATGACAAAATATGTTTCTTGTCCGCACTCGGAATTATTGAAGTAATTAATATTAATTTGAATTAATTCATTTATTTTACTTCCAACCTTTTTTTCCTCCATAATAAAGTTGTGCTGAGAGTTGAGGTGGCCTTAATATATAGATATGAATCATTGTGGAGAATATAGCAGCGGGAAACGCGATAAATTAGACTGGGTGGCAGCTTGCAGCCTCTCTTATGGTTCGCTTGCGATAACGTAATGTGCGTTGTGGTGGCTGAGAAATTTTGAGCGCAAGGGGAAGTTACTCTCTGGTGCTTTTGAGCATTCATACATCAGATCCCTCCGACTGAATACACACATGCACATACACAATACATACACAATTGTAATTCCGAAATCTACATCGTGTTAGTATTTTTTGTTCAATATCCTTCGCTAATCAGAAATAAAAATAAAATTTTCCACGAGTGCAATTCCGAATATGATTAATAAAATTTTCGCAATCTAATTCATCTCGGATATTCTGAATAATTTGGTATATGATGAGCTCGTAAAAAGTACTTGAATAGTTAGTGTGAAATTTTTGGAATGATGAAAAAGAACATTAAATTTCCTCTATTCAACATTTTACAGCCAGTCACTGAAGAGCTTTACCTACACACAGGATCTGTCGTTTTCATCCCACGCACTAACACACTTCTATAGACACATATACATAAATATGTAACATAGAGCGGCAGTGTCATGTACCACCAATACACATTTACTCTACGTCTATATATGCATCCAGGTCAAACACGAGGCTTCCATATAGGTTGAAATTCGTCTTCATACCAGTGTGAGTTCTTGTGGAATAGAGAAAAACATTCTTTAATCCTCGTGAGATTATTGATAAGAGTATTATGAAATAAAAAAAAATTAAAAAAATAATAATTGCCCATGGCTATTCCGAAGTAATTCAGTAAAAATTTCGTTAATCCTAGAAAATTACTTGTTGTACTCTCTGACCTCTTTATGTCAATATTCAGAGTGCCTGGACAACCCAAATATTGTAGCTACTTTTCTATTGAATTTACAACCTCCAATTTTTTTATAAAAATGTTTTTCATCCTTATGTTTTTGGATTACATTTTGTTCCTTCAACAATAGTTAATTGGAAAAGCACCACCACCAATACCAATACGCAGAAGTAACGAGAAGCCAATTTTTTTGACTGGAAATTTATTGAGACTTGATGAACAAAAGGACAGCCTTGGTGAAATAGACAATGTCGAGTCATCACCAAGTGTTACTAGACGCGAATCTTGGCAACAAGATGATACTACAAACAGTGAATTGATCGACCTCGAGTCATCAAAAAATCTTGAGTGTGGCTTCCAATCAACGACAAATCATGAGAAGAGAGCTGAAACTAACAGTTTTACATCAAACTTTGATGATATTGGTGTTGGTAACGTCAACTACGGAGAAAATTTGGGTGGCGAGAGGTTGTCATTCAAGACGAGCTTTGAACAGTTACAAAAAGCCGCGCGCGATCTTGACAAGAGACTTCACGAGGACATTGTCATCAGAAGTGCGGAGCTCAGTCGATGTGGAGCACAAAGCAATAAGCCAAGGGCGAGGGATGGATCCAATTCGAAAAGTTCAAGGTTAGTAATTCTTTTTAATTAATAGGAAGATAATGGTGTTTTAGTTTTTTCTACACTCCCAAAATTACTTTGTTCGCTTCCTCTATTACTAGATGACTCAGTTCAAGTGCTACATTCTAAGAATAGAATCATATAGGTTTATTTTTCCCCACTAAAAAAAGTTATTGAATTTTTTCTTCGCCTCATTTTCCCAAGTTATTGATACTAAAACCATACATCAAGCATTGAATGACGTGAATTCTGTTGAGGAGAGAATTAACATTTATTCAACCATTCATTTTTCATACGTAGGTTTCGTTACCCTCTCCAATGTTTCGATGCAGATTGTTTTCCTGATATAACTCCCCTCGCAAATCTAAAGAAATCAGAGTTCAAACATATTAGCATATGTATCCGAGATGGTATCACAATGCTTTGTCATACATGTTCGCATATCCATCAAAGAAGAATCTATTTCGACGTTAGATATTTGTGTTTTTTTTCCATCTGTACAATTAAGCCTACTGGTAGTAATAATCAGTAGCAAAAAAAAATCATCCGGCTCATATGTCATAAACCTGCACAGAGATGAGCGTCTAATCTCTTCTCCTTATATCAATGCATGTATAATCCTAATATCGATTCACGCCAATACCTCTATATATGAAATTTTATCTAGGCTTCTGCGTTCCAAGTTTGAGCAGGCCAATAACGACGAACCGCATGATGCTGACAGGAAATCAAAATTTGAAGCACTGCAAGCTGCATCGAGAAATTTAGAGAAGCGCCTTCATGGGGAACGTGATATTTGTTATCCAAATCAGCAGCAGCAGCAGCAGCAGCAGCAACAGCAACAGCAAATAAAAGAAATACATAACGCTGATATGGATCGTGCAAGAAACATATTACAGAATAATTTGCGAAAGGAACGTGCAGTTGAGAGACTAGAGAAGTTACCTAAGGCAACACAAACAAATTTACCACCACCATTGAGCGCCATTTGTCAGAGTCCTGTATCTAAGCCAGCGAGCGTTAGGCAGGATAGCAATGTGTCATCAGACAGCTTCAGCCAAACTAGTTCGCCGAGTTACACAAGCAAATCCATGGAGGCACCATTATTGCCCCACAAATATATATACAGTAAAATACCAGGTATTTCAGTTAATTTTGAGACTATGTGAATATCCTTTCATTTTGATGCGAACAAAATCTCTTCCAAACTGTTATGAAGAAGACGTTGAGTAACGAAGATGTTAGTGATCCCAAGTTCATCATTTCACAAGATATTAATTTTCTCGAGTTCTCAAGTCAATTAGTTTATTTATGACGACCTCGTCACTTTTGAAATAATTGAAAATTTGAAACAGGTAGAGCTTCAACGTCAGAAACAGAAAACCCACCAGGTAGCCCCATCACGAAATCAATGAGCACACCAGCCAGCTTGCAGACGATTGTGAGGTTTCACAGTGGCAGTAACATGTCGTTACACCATCGGGTAAGATTTCAGTGAAGGCGAATACATCGATATTTACATGTTCGTGCACAATCACATCTACGTTTGGTCGTTTGATGATCAACATACATGCCCATTTCAATCAGCCGATTCAATTAACCAAGAGAGAAACCATTGAATGATTTTTCTTTCTCATGCTTTCTTCATGAGATTGTTCGTTTGCTTTCTGAGTTGTTGCGAGTAGCGGGTAATCTGCATGTTAATGTCTTTCGTGCTTTGCTGAATACATAATGCTGCTCTACCGAAAAACTTCAAAGTTTTTATGCCTTCTCCGATTTATATTTGAATTTTATTTATATATATATTTTTTTCCGTATATTGAAGATCATCAGGGATATGAGAAAGCCCAGCAGCCACTACATCTCAAGGGGAAGAATCCGTTTTCGATTTGCCCAAGTGCTCGTAAATGCTGTCGCCCTCCTCGCAATTGCTGGTGGTTTCCTGGTCTATTTCAAATGTGAGTAATAAATCTTTACGTTTGTTCAAAATTTTTATTCATGTTTGATTGGGAATTGTAAATGCATTATGCTCAATGAACGTAAAAACGGATTACCCTTCACATTATGTTTCAGCGAAAACGTGACGTGTGCCCATTTTTTTTATGGCATTTTATATATGGGTACTCCATTATATTTGACGTATAATAAGTATAGAATTTCTCCTTCATGTTCGTACAGCTTATCCAGAGGGTGGTGGTGTGAGATTGGAGAACAAAACAATTCAAGCGACAATGGATGGAGTGATTTTGCTGGCAGGACCGACATACTTGGCGGAACCGAAGAATCCAGCGCCAGGCATTTGTCTGCCCGTCATTGTTAACTTTTGTCTCAATCATAAGGCACGTGAAGTGGTTGTTTTATTCATATCATTGTTTTTCTAGTTATGTCTTTATGAATAACATATAAAGTGAGAGAAAAAAAGAATAGCTTAATATTCATTTGGAATACGTTGCATAATTTATTAAATATATTAATATTTGCGTGATAACTCTACTTTATTTGGATAAAATGAGTGCAGCAAAAATAGGACTAATTCTCTGTTACAGGTGCCGTATAATTTTACCCTTTTTCCAAATTACATCGGAAATTTTGGTCAACGTGACGCACAACAAGAATTGGAGAACTATGAGGCAGTTGTAGACGTCAGGTGTTATGAATTGGCAGCATTATATTTATGCAGCGTTTTCGTACCTAAATGTGGATCACGCGGTCAGGTGGTCAGACCTTGTCGCAGTTTGTGCAATGGTGAGGAGAAAGAGAAAAGCGAATATGTAAAGGGAGTTGTATCATTAACAAATTTGCAAAAACGATACCTCGGATCTTTAACAATATGTACTCGTTCTTGACTGCGGAACTGGAATATCTGAGAAACGTAGATATTCTGCTCTCAAATTGATTCAGTATGCTTACGTTTTTTTCCTTTTGTTCAAATATTTTGCAGAGATGACGAGACGTTGTGGATTTTTTCTCAATGTCTTCAGTTTAAAACTACCAGATTATCTCGAATGCGAATATTTCCCAGAAAATGCTGACTCTGATGTATGTGTGGGCCATCATGAAGTGATCGCAGCAGCAAAACGAGCGGAGAAACCAGGTAAATCAAATTTTGTGTAGCTCAAGTTGAATTATTCAAACGTACATTTTTCGATATTAATATTGTTTTATTAAATCGCATACATTAATTTGGGTTCTGGTTTAAAATACAATAATGAAAAGCAAAATAATGAATTAAAGACATGATGTATATCGAAGATTGACTGTGTATTGCTGCTCACAAGTGATACATTCACTCACACATACACTGTCAAATAAAAACGTGCCAGGCGGGCATGCACAAGCCCATCGACTTAATCTCTCATTAACTGGACAAATATCGTGGCATTCACCCCCGCATAATATTTGCCCACTTGCACATGAAGCAGTATTGCATCTTCTGAAAGTGTGCGAACTTTCATCGGTGCATAACATTCTGCGAAAATATCCCGATCTCGTCATCCTCCTCATTCTATTTTCAACAGCAGACGATGTTGAAGTATAAATCAAACACCAGATGATTGCAATACAGACAATAACTTTTTGAATCCACATCTTGAAAAAGAAATAAATCGATGATAAATTTTCAATGTATTACTGGATGTACAATTAGTTCGAAAATGCGTACGAAATTCCGTAGAGGTAATTTGGTGTGTGAATTAAATTTTCAATTACCTTAACGTCTTGTTGAATATTCAAATATCGATTGAACCAAAAGGGATGTGTCAATTAGTCGAGCACACGATTTGGAGTGTGGCAGTTCCCGATTCTGTGTTTTTTTGACTGCCAGTCTATTTGTCTGAGAAAATTCACTGTATTTATAGTACGCCAATCAGAGTATTCTCCATGTGTATCTAGAGAACGTGACCACTGTCACGGATTCTTTAATCAAATGAAGGAAAATAAGAAATCTTTTTTCATCACAAATAATATGCGATCTGAAATGTTTTATGGGTTTTTCCTCTGATAAACTTCCAAGTAATGACGATAACTCTATCTTGGAATTATATTATTTACGAATAATTGCGTTAATGAAAAGATTCA
Source organism: Meteorus colon (assembly GCA_030523085.1). NCBI lineage: Eukaryota > Metazoa > Arthropoda > Insecta > Hymenoptera > Braconidae > Meteorus > Meteorus colon. Next base: position 117,535 of record JAPYZH010000222.1, on the reverse strand, counting down.
TTAGTGAAATTTTTCAACTGAATTACAGTATGTCCAGATTAATTAAATCACCATTATCCTTCCCTTTGTTACACCATAATTTTCGAATATTATTTTTCTATTGTTCTTCTGTCTCTCCATTCGATCTTTATTGTCCATATCTATACATATATGTATACGCGATCGAACTTTCGTTCTACTTGATTTCTCCAGCTTTACGTATTGTTCGAAATTTCCGACGCCCTTATTTGTTCTGTTGAATGGTTTTGTTGCATTGATCATTGCGCTTCTTTTCTTACTCTCAATCATACAAAAATGAAAAACCCGGAAGAAAGCAAGCCAGAAATGTTGGAAAAGATAATCAGGATTTCTAAAGATGCGATAATACAATCTATAATTATTATATAGTGACTTCGTATAATTTTTTTTCGCTAAAATATATTGTCTATGGTCTGTTCGCATTAAGGTAATGATAGACCATTGCATCGTGGGTAGTTTCAATCGGACGGAATCCCGGATTACTGTAACGATAAAACAGCTTCGCGATAAAACAAAAATAATTCAATTGCCGATAAATAAATTTAATGAAAATTTAATGTTATTGCAGGCGATTTGCCTTCAAGCAGAATTTATCGGAAATAAGTGAATGAAAGTACATATTTTCTTTTATCGCTGTTTATGAACGTGACTGTATGACAAACGTCTTGATTTCGTCGTCAAAATATCAATACGATTATCGCTTCAATCGCATGCGGTCTCACTTTTTTCTTATCTGTCTTCACTTGAAGTTTTCGGATCTGTTTCGATGTACATGAATTATTTTTACGAATAGGCAAATATGTCGAAATGTATCAGTTCGATTAAAATGATCATCGATGGGAGTTTGAATGTCAATATGGCATAATAAACAATAGTTTATTTACATATGTAAACGTTCATACAGATTTTTATCATTGGTTTATTTTATTTGTGTGCGATTTGGATTGTAATGATAATATAATGGAGAAATAAGATGGGAATGTGTATTGGCATAACAAATTTTGATAATGGTAGAATCAATTCAATCATACATAGTGTTAATGGCATGTGAAGATGAACACGCGCGACACAGTAGATGTATAGGTACATGGAAACCCAAAGGGCAAATAATTTTATCGATCGAACGTGCGTTCTCGTATTTATTTTCGCTTTCGGTACTAAGATGAGCTATAATCTTGATGGCTTTGATCTATTTCCGTTCTAATAAGCCATTAATAATTCCATGATGTGAAAAAAAGTCTGAATACTTCTCAGTTTTAATTCTCTTGGTTTAATTCGATTTCTGTCACCCATATCTCCCAACGAATGGATGCATTTCCATGATTCTGCATACCCACCAAACCCCCCTTTTCTTTCGCTTTCGCTTTTCCTTTCGCCTCATCCTTGTTTATCTATTCCTGTATTCTATCATTTTTCATTCACTCACTTCCTGTTTTGAATGTCTCTCGTTCGCAGTTTGCACCAGTGGCTTTCAATGTGACGCTACCAGATGCATTCCAGTCGATTGGAGATGCGATGGGCACGTAGATTGTGCCGATAAAAGTGACGAAATTGGTTGTGAGCATTGTTCTTCATCAACTAATACTATTCACGAATCACCTATCAGTAATGATAATGGCAATGACGATAATAATGATAAATTGAATAAAACAAAGAAATTCGGAATTCATGATTTGATTGAAAAACCACAGACCGTGCATTGTGGTGAACGACGTTGTATGTCTGACTCACATGTCTGCAATGGTATTATGGATTGTCCATGGGGTCAGGACGAGAGAAATTGTCGTAAGTTTTTTTTTCCCCACTGAAAACGTACATTTAAGTAAATTGAGGAGATGAATTGTGTCTGGCTATAGCAGTAATAATCCCATTTCAGTAAGGTTGAGTGAGAGGAATGGTGATGTCGGGAGCGGACGTCTGCAAGTTTATAATCCCAAAAATGATTCATTTGTACCCGCGTGCATCGCTAATTGGCAAACAACATCAGCTGAGGCCACCTGTCGTCTTCTTGGATATACGTATGTAAAAAGTTATCAGAGAAATTGCATCTTGTCTGATTCATTTTTGTCTCTATTTCGCTTCATTGGAATTGAACGAGGCAATAAATCATTCGCGGACTTTGTCAATTCATGTGTCACCTCTTGTCACGTGATATGGATATAGAATTTCGATAATGCGATTGCGAGTTTATGGACCGTAACTCAAACCAAAATGAGATAGTGATGGAAATGTGTATTAATATCACGGTGATTGAACTAAATTCCAATTATTATTGCGATTTTTGTTCTCGAGACTGTAACATGTAGGAAATTAATTTCTCCGTATGGTTATCTCCCATATGATTTCAGATGATGAAATTAGAATATTGAATTCAATTTTTTTATTCCCAATAGAGTTGCAGATTCTTCGACTTTGTCGATGATGAATAATGATATGGAACCAATAGATACTTCTCAACGGTGGCGATTGGCACAAAAGAGTGAAAGTAATTTATTGAAAGAACTGCAGTCATGTACAAATCACAATGACTATCCAACAGTTGAATTGGTTTGTTCTGAATATGGTGGGTCATCACAAAGATACATTTAATAACAGGTTATTCTATGTTGAAGCAAAAGCTATGGAATATCACTATTCAATAATGTGTCATTAGCATGCGGGAGGCGCCATCATAATCCTGGCAATTCAAAGGCACGATTGAGAATTGTTGGTGGGATTGAAGCTGCTCCTGGTGACTGGCCATTTTTAGCTGCACTTCTTGGCGGTCCAGAAGAAGTATTTTATTGCGCCGGTGTCCTCATATCCGATCAATGGGTACTCACTGCATCACACTGTGTCGGAAAGTTAGTTTTCAGAACTTTTTTCCTCATTGAAAAATGAGATGTAGAGAAATAAATCCAATTATGCAGCCGTATCGGTTTCATTCAATAATTAACAATACAGTTTCAGTCATTCTAATCTTTCTGATTGGACAATACAACTGGGTATCACACGACGTCATGCGCATACTTATCTTGGGGAGAAATTGAAAGTGAAACGGGTTGTACCACACCCTAGCTACAATCTTGGAGTTGCACATGACAACGACGTTGCATTATTTCAATTGGATCATCGTGTTAATTTCAATGAGCATTTAAGACCGGTATGTTTACCCCATGCTGATACAGAATTATCACCTGGCACTGTATGCACTGTTATCGGTTGGGGGAAGAAAGAAGATACTGATTGTAAGTCAGCTAGGAGAGAGAGAGTTCTGTTTTCAATAACGTTCGAGGTCCTTCTTAAATACATTATTTTCATGAAAATTCTTTTCCTTGTAGCATCGCAATATGAGCCAGCTGTGAATGAAGTGAAGGTGCCAGTTTTAGAGAGAGAATTGTGTAATGCGTGGTTAGAACACAAAGAACTCAATGTTACTGATGGAATGATCTGTGCCGGGTATCCAGAAGGAAAAAAAGATGCCTGCCAAGTGAGTGCTACTGATGGAGAAAAATTAATATGATAATAGCACTGAAAAGAAATTATATTTACCTTAGCGATATATATATTACTCATATCAGCTCCTCGCTACTTTCCCGACTATTCGATAAGAAAACAGTGTTTTATGTACACAAATGAATTGTAGATTGGTGAAAAAATTCAAATTCAATCAATTTTTTCAGGGTGATTCTGGTGGACCACTACTTTGCCAAGACGAAAATGATAAAGAACGTTGGTTCGTCGGTGGTATTGTAAGTTGGGGAATAAAGTGTGCACATCCACGATTACCCGGTGTTTATGCGTACGTACCAAAATACGTGCAGTGGATACGCGACGAAATTGCGAAATTTACAACGCGTGATAAGGGCTAACATTTGCGGAAAATTGTGAAGAGAATTGGAAAGAAAAAGTCAATTACGAAGAGTGACAAGAAGAAATTTTTCAAGTCTACTACGAGGGATCCTTAATTTATGAATTGAATTATCGTCAGTGTCGTTACAATCCAAGGTATGAAGATAACATTTTTTTCGCCCCCCCCCCCCCCCATCCCTTATTGAATGAATGGAGATGGAGTGGTCTTAGAAAGCCCTGCCACGCTGCCAATATTTTGAGGAAAAAAATTTGAAACATATTTGATAGGTATGACCTCATTTGATCCAATCCTCTTTTGGTATATTGACATATTTCACAACCTTTTTGCCTTCAAACGGTTATTCCCCACTTCCCTTTAGTCACTGTGGCTTTGGAGGGACAATGAAATAATTGGAAACATAGTAAAATGAAATTAGTTTATTGCCTGTAAAGTTACGATATGCCGATCGAATTGAGCGGAACAGGGAGAAATGAACATATATGACGATATAATAATCTATTTATATATATATGAGCAGTCGTAACATTATTTTCTATTGATACAATCAACGTTATTGGAGTGCAATCCATTTTGATGAATTCGATAAAAAGATTATGATAAAAGAAAAAGAAATATATATATATATATATAATGATGACATTAATATTAAAAATAATAATAACAGTAATTCTGCATATGATGCAACGCCAAAACATGAAAACATAGATTTTGTATTCTGTCATATATTTGGAATGACAGAGCGGTCACAAAGTGACCAATACAGATTTATTCCTTCACCCCCTTTATCGGATATATTCTTGCGAATCCGTCATCGAAGAAAATTTCGCCGTTTCATAAAATATTTTAGAAATATATTTGCGCGTATGATGCCTTGAAGTCAAGGAAGATACTGAATAACACAAAGACACCATTAACAAATTCAATACCACAATCAATGGAATAAAAATACTCAATTTTGATTAACGCTTGATTATTCCGAGGCAGAAAAATATTTGCATCATATGATGGTATAGTTTAGTGTAAATATCAGCTGTATCGAAGGGGATAGGCATTTCACGAGGATAGATTTGATAGCCTGGCGATGGAATGAATCTTCGCGTATATTTTTATTTACTTTTTCGATTCTTATATTTAGAATGGCTTTTATCTAGGACAATATACAGTTATCCAACTATTCATATAATTTAGTTGATAAAAAAAAAAAAATGTTGACTGAATTCTAGGGATAATCTATTGCACCTGCACTTTTTATTTAGCACTGTGAAATAAAAAGGAGGAGAAGGGAAGGAAAAATACTTTTCGACGAATATTCTTTACATAGGAAAATTTTATTTATAACAAAAATGATAGCCTCATTGAATCACTCAGACTTTTTCTAAGCAAGATAAAACCACTCAATAATATTGTTCGTAGAATGAAATATCTACAAAGGAAACCGACAAATTATTTTCTGTGAAGAATTGTTTAGAATAATTTTACACTTTTTCTCATCGGAGCAGATTGACAAATATTTGATGATAACGAATAACTTGTTTCTCACAATTTCCATTCGCTTTTGAGAATAGGAAAAGAATGAAAAATACAGTAATTGTCTTCCTTAGTATCCAGACAACACAATTAATTGTAAAGAGTGGGAGGGTGTACTCAATAATAACTGACAATACTGTGTGAACAGACAATAAATAATATTAGGGAAAAATATATAAGTTCCAACATAGACAATAAATTAAATGATTAAGGTCAAAATAAGTTAGATAGTATTCAGATTCTAAGTGACGTAAATATAACAGATGATAAATTAAAATTTAGAATTATTCAACAAAATATTGATTTGCCAATTCAACAGGAGAACGATGTGTCGATATATATGTATTTTTTTCTTCAATATATGATAAGTTTAATTAAGAAAGTTTGGTTTTTATGGTAAGAAATACATGATAGCATACTATACGTAGGAAACAGTTCAAATAACTAAAGAAAAATAATTGCAAGACAATAATCAACCTGTGCTTAAGAAAGGATATTTAGGAATATCGAGCATAGAATGGCTTCGGTGATTGATATTTTATAATAACAATATTTAATGGTGTAAGATATATAAGTATCGTACCCAACACTTGGATTCAAATTAAACAATAATGAGCATATATACTCAGCTTCTGAGGTTGAGCATTGAGTTGAATTATTTTTGGATATGAATTGTTAAGTTACACATATGCTTGTCACACTCAGATGATCTCCTTCAAAGCTTTGTTCTTCCTTTATTGCCGTATTTCAATTCGTTAAGTTCTAAACTGCGATTCAATAATGAATTGGTCAGTTTCGAAATTGCCAAAAATCCTTTTTCAGATCTAATTTTTGACCTGTTCATTCATTTATTTACTTTCTTCGTTCTCATATTAAAAAGAAATTACTCTTTTTGATTTAACGCTGAATAATTCTACACTTTTCGTGATATGTAATGAAATATTGCGCACAAATCTTGCGGCATCTGTCCGAGCGATACCTATGCAATGAGAAAAAAGAGTGTTAAGATTATTTACGAAAATTAAAAACTGTATAAACGTGAATAACTATAACTCCTGTCAAGTCAATGTTGATACCAGTCAAATTACGGATATATACACGTATACATATATATACATATATGTACGTTTACGGTAGAAAGATTGTTGTATGTATACTGTTAGAAAGTTGATTTCATGAGATATCATAAAGTTGATGAATTTAATGATCGTTCTGGGATACACAACAATTCAAAGAAAATTAATTTGAAAGAATTCTCTGGAGAAATATTTAGGGTCAGTCTTGAATTGATTCCCTGCTACAATTATCACCGAGCTTGGTATTTTACATTCAGTATTTTTGGAACATTTAATTACTCATCTTATAAGAAAAATCCTAATTATTTCCATTTTCACAATTCGTTTTTCACTCTAAACCCTTGATATTACAATATAAGAAATGAATTTAAAGCCTGAGTAAACTTGGTACAGCTTTAGGATCGATTTTAAGGCATCAAACTGAATTTTTCATCACAGAAAAAATAAATATTAGTAGAATGAGAAGAAACACACAAATATATATACATATATATACATATATGCAATATTTGATGGATAAAATAATCCTCGACTTGGATGATTGTTTTGTATTACTGAATCGAAGAAAATTCGATGAGCAGAATTGTAGCATTGAATTATTGAAAAGCATATTGACAATAACATGAGCTGGAAAATGAACGAATAGTGAGAAAAAAAAAGAGAAAATTGTTACTGTCATTGATGAGGAATAATTATTTTGTGGAGTTTGTATATTTAAATGTGATTGATTTGATGCGTAACATGCGCTAAATCTTTGATTCGTACAATCAGTGGTCGATAAGACATCGTTCGTCTAGCGATAAATTGGAAAATCGCAAATGGAGTCGAGACAAAGACAATATAGAAATTGAAAGCATATTTGTGCTTATAGACTTATTATACGTGGATGAAAAAATATATACAAAAGACATATTCTGTATGTTGTTGAAGAGTCGATAATTCTAGCAGACAAATAATATATATTATATGTAGTGGCAAGAATAGTAAAGTCTTTGTATGTTGAATATACAAAATTATGTACAATATGTAAGAGAATATATTAGCATAGACGAAATGAATATTCACATATGTGTCATGCCAGTCTGATGAAAATACATAACATTGTGTAGCTTTTAGATGATCATTAATTATTTATATGGGGTTTGAAACGTACAACAATAAGACAATAATAACCACGCACGATGTGGTCAAGGACCGTTATCGCTGCCAATTGCTTATTTAGGTACATAAACGAGATTGCTACTATCCTGTATGAGTCAATATTCCATCTATTTACACATGGACAATGCGTATAAAAGTATTGGCCTTTCCTAGAAAAATTCATTGACAAAAAAAACATTCATCTACGAGAATGCAAAAAAGGAATAAAAAAATATTACTGGCCGAGAATAATTGTCGCTTACTAAATATATTTTTGGTGGTGTCTAATGCTTGCACTGCCTTCGTCTCCTATTACGCGTCCAGATGCCATTCGCTCTCATATAGTATTGGCGATAGTTGGAAAATGCCTATCATATATATTTATCACATTACCCCAACTTGAAATTTGAAGGGATTGGAAATGCAATGATACATAAAATTTGATAAAGTTGTGTGGATTATGTGTACTCTTGCAGGTCGAGAGCTGTAGGTCGTTAGAGATAGGAAAAAGTAGAAGAAGGAATAACATTGGGATTGAAATATTCTGCATGGTAGGTTTTGTAATAGAATATATATTCTGGAGGATGGCAGATTATACAGTGTTTCGACTTGAAGTGTATTTTGCAGACGTTTCGGATACATATTAAAAATTATATTTGCTGGCAACCAACCACAAATGAGAATAATATATAAAGTTATCAGTACAAAGAAATCAACAAGCAGAATAGTAAATGAAATATATGTTTAATAAACAAAAATGAGAAGCAGAAAAAAATCCGAGTTGCAATGTACAAAAAAAAAAATAAGTACGTGATCTGATGCATATCACCACATATCGATCGAATTTATTCTGCAGAAATATATTCATGAGGCGAAGGAAAATACAATGATAATATACGGGAACGATTGAAATAGTATGTGGAGAAGGTATCATAAATTATTTCACCAAGTTCTTGAAATTGAGGTACAAAATGAGAGTCCTGTATAGAAAGCAGAGAGGTAACATTTCGATGGATATATAATTAGAAAGGTCGTAGTTTATTTATACAGAAAAACGTAGCATAATCTTATATATTGGTGGGAAAGGACGAGAATATGCAAAATTATATATCTGACACAATTATATAACAAATATTTATGACAAATTACGTGTTGAATAAATAAGATATGTATTGTGACAATAAAAAAGTCTACACATTTATCTTTATGTATTTCGAAAAATTACGCTACTTCCAAAATTTTTCATTATCTTTTTGCACTCTATTTATCACGAACCTATTAACGATTGCACACTTTAATGTTTACCAGGATCTCTCCCCATACTCCCTATACCCCAACATCCAATCGCTGAGGTTCTTCTCTGATCGATGAAGACAAAAAGATAACGAAAAAAAATGTGTGCGATTTTAATTTCAATTTTTGCTTATGATATCTCCAGATTCAATTATTCATGATTTCGTGTAATAACGGAATACACTCAAGAGTTAATGTAATTTTCACATCCAAATATCAACTGTTGATTATATAGGGATCCATTTGTACATTCACAGCTTTAAAAAGCCCTTACTCGCTGGAGTTTCTGTCGATCAGTTTGCTTCACTCAATAGTTATTCGCAAACGTTAACATCTCGAATGATAGAAATGAACAGATAGTATTTTTTCCATCAACATATAACATTGTGCTATTCAATGGTTACTTTAGAGAGCAAATTCGAGAATTCGTGATATGGGATTCTAGTATTGGATAACAGAGGTCAGACAATAGTTGGGGAAGGGACGCGATAAATTTGAAAAAAATAATAGAGATTAAGACGAAAAAAGAAAACTATTAAAAAAAAAAAATAATAATAATAATAATAATAATAATAATAACAAGACACTAAAATACGAAACAGAGATTATACAATTGTCCTGTTAGTTGAGTTGTCACGCGTATAATCCAGGTATAATATAAAACGCGTAATTTTTTTTTGTTCCACCATAAATATATTCTATGAAAGGGTCGCTTATTCGTCGTCAGTGCCCCGGCGCACACATATCACTTTAATCCATGACCGATTTTCCACCATTTTGCATCGCATGCGATGTGACATTAAATAGCGACATGGGGTGTTCTTCTTCATACATATGACAAAAAAGGTCTCCCTCTCTTGGCTATTGAATAGGAACTATGTGAGTACGTATATATGCGTAGAGGCTCCCGCGGGGTTAGATTGGGGACAAGCAAGGCGCGAGATTGGATTTGCAGCGATTAGAAATTCATCCGCGTAAAATCTGCTTCTGGCTTTCTTCATGTTATATTTTTATTTATTTATTCATTCACTTCTTTTTCCGATCCATATGTGGCGTCAACTCTAAGACGTTGTATAAGACGCAGTATGTAGCAAAGAATGAATGAAACTTTTTTTTTTTTCTTTATATTATTTCCTCTTTTTCTCTTCTTTTTTTTTTTACGCTCACATAGTGCGTTTCACGTTAATAAATAACGGTTTATTAACGTACTAATTCCCGAAAGGAAAATGGAGATAAGTAACCGCATGCATGCTGTGCTATTAATTGAAATAAAAAACAATTACAGAATTTAGCTGTGGAAATTAATACTAATAGTTATCGTTGAATAGACAGAAATGTGATAGATATTTACGTATATTTCATTTAATTTTGCACATAGTATTCCATTTGTACTTTAATGGAGAGTATTTTTATTTTTTTCAGTGATTTATATGCCGTGAAGGGTGATGATTTTATAATTTTTCCTGGGAATCAAATATGTGCATCCTAATCGTCCTTGTATATGATCTGATGATATTTTGACTAATCTCATGGTTAAACACACGTGATTGTGTTTTGAATGTTTTCTCCATTTTGCCCATACCTAACACCCTCTTCGCCCTCTATAAATACATTTACACACGTTTATATCCAAGAGGGAGATGGAGAATAGGTTACAGTTTTTATTACTTCAATTTTTTCCAACTTGAATTCTTGACTTGAGAACAAATCCAAAAGTTCTTACAATACCTATAGATATTTATTTCCCAATTAAAATATCATCCCAAGAATGATCTCTTGATCTATAACTCCAAATTCATTGTTAAATATTTCTTGACATGCAAACATTTTTCATGCAAACATAAATTTTGATTTATTCCTAAATGATAATAATCCTGAATTCATCCTGACAATTAGAGATATGACTTGAGAAAACATGTGGTGCATATTTAATCAAGACTGTGGAGTAATTACAAGAAGAAGTGGACGGGTTGATAAAGAGTGTAGAATAGAGTGGGAGAAAAGACCAAAAGTCAAGTGAACTGATATATAAGATCAGAAGTTGCGGGCGCTTTCTTTAATTACACGAACTCGTTGGCTTGGCGCTGCGGGCACTGCTCGGCATGCGAACCAAAAATTAACAGCTTGCATTGCGGCGTGTAACGCGGTGGTTGAGCGTGCTTTTATTAATTTATAACCAGGCGTATATCACAACTACCAGACGCCAGCCATATATAGCGAGACAACGATATACTTGCATATACGTATTTCCCATTTGCTGCTGTATGTCCTCGTGCACAAAATCACAAGCGAGGAATATTTATACACATACACACACACACACCGCCCTTTTATATGACACACACATATTTTTCTTCATTTAGCACAGATAGAGAGCTTGGTGGAATTAAAAAGTAACTATCTAAAAGAGAATTAACAGACACGATTCTCGTTGCTCGTATAATTACTTTGTGATTAGAAAAGTTTTTTTTTCGTCTCTCTTTCGCATTCAATCCAGCATTCAAGAGATATTTTCACGCATATATATGTAGGTCAACTGTCACAAATTCACTCCAGGAATTTAATTTAGGTAGATTATAACGATCGAATTCCAAAGGAATCATATTTTTTATAAATAATAAGAGAAAAAAAGATTGAACTATCGACATTTCATTTCTATTTTTATCGCCAAAGTTTCCCAGGAGAATTTTCGGGAACAATATTTTCCTTTCGGTTATGCTCCAGCTGCGCATTCACAAATTAATTACAAATTATTTAGCTGAGAGGAAAATTGAGGAATTATGTTCTTTTCGCTTAGTATTTTCTCATAAGTATACATCAAGTGTGTGTTGAGATGACATGAAGCGATAGAAATAATCTAAAAATTGATCTACAAATAGTGCGCTGGAGCAATGAACACCCGACCATTTTTTCTCACTAATCACTTTGTTCTCAATGGCCCAACGAATTTTCTTCACATTCTATTGAATATACTCCCAATATCCTGATGAAACTAACCTCGTTAGCAATGATGAAATTTAATTCCCCGCATGTAAGATACTGTTATATATATGTGTAGGGGACATTACTCGATTACCAGGCAATTGTTACCACTCACTGTTTCCAACCCCCATGAATACATGTATGGATGTTACCAAATATAGACTCGATAGTGGTAATGTTTTTATGTACAAGTGGTTATGCTCGATCAAGTAACAACCCCTATTTACTTTTCGTATTCATTATCACCCATTGGGACGATATGTCTTATTGTCTTGTTTTGAAAATAGAATTAAAAAATGCAGGTTATGAATTATACATCCGACATTTCAATATTTTTTTTCCTCTTCAAATGATGTGATATATCAGGGCGGGATAATCGGACGTTGGAACGGACGTGTAATTTACCAGTGGCCGGAATGAAACGCGAAATGGTGATTCGGCCACCGTTTGCGGATGGGTTTACATAGGAATATGAGAGAGTCAGATGATGAAGGGGGAAAAAAAAGGTAAAAAATGAAAAGGATGGCAACAAAGTGATGGGGAGTAGAAGAGGATTATTATGATGGGTTATATCTTAGTAGGCGGGCGAAGGACTCCTGTTTAACTGGCAATTAAGCTATGGACTCCGCCTCTATATACATTCAAAGCCACTCTCATATCTCTTTTTTATTTTTCTTCCTCTGCACAAAATCATTTATAGTTCCAAATTCCTTTTTTGTATGAAAATATGAGTTTGTCTGTCGCATTTGAAGAGTTTTTGGAGTTTGACATTTCGGTTTGCTCGCTGGTCATTTCATATCGGTATATATGGAAACATCAAGATAAAGAAGCAGGGCAAAAAGGAAAAAAACGTGAAAGGAAGCGCTCTACTTGATTTTTGGGGGCTACCCACGAAAGCAAGAAGAAAATATATATATAAACGCACGCGCGAACGCGTGTATATTCGGTTATAGGTTGCACGTAATTCCCGCGGAGTGAGTTTCGACCCCTGGCGCTCGCGGTGGGACGCCATCTTATTTATTGTTTTAATTATATCAGAATATATCGTTAGAAAACCCGTCATGCCGTTGCTCCGCGCGCTGCGCCGCCAAATACGTGAGATTTATGAGAGCGAATAGCGACGCGATGTGCGCTCTCGCGATCTCCACTCTTCTTCTATGGCATGAGACGCGTATTCAATATGTCTGCCGTGTGTGCAGAAATGAGAGAGCTCGAATGTATATGCAGGTAAAAGCGGGTGGCGAGTTTGTGTTGACGCGCGTAATATGTTGGCCTGTTCTGTGAATGAATTATCAATTTATTAACGACATGTAACGATACAGATTCTATTTTTTTCTTTCATTCAATTTTTTCATTCCTTTTTTCTGACATTCTCATAACTGGATGACGTTTTGCCTCTACTCCGTATTTACCTGCGACACGCGATGTAATTTTAATGTGGTATATATACGAGGCATTTTACTTTGACATAGCCGTCAAGTAACAGAAAAAGATCAAATGCATATTGCGATCCAATTTCTGAGGGACTTCATCACTTTAATTCAATATTTTTCTCCTCAATCCTTTCGGATAATCTTTCGTATCGTCTGGCCTTATTTATTCCACTCTCAATTCATTTATGTTTTCTCACGAAAATGCAGTTTTTTTCTCATTCATATTTTTTCTTTCCCTTACCGCTGCATCTTGTGTATCGTTCGGGCGGCGTCTAGGCGCGCGCCCGCTGGTATGTCTGGCATTTTTGGCCGCGCTCTCAAAATTCGAGGTCGATTAAATATTGTCCAGCACGCATGTTGTGTGTGCATACACACAAGCACACATAAACCTACATATACCACAAGTCAATATTGAATAAAATATTTATTTTGCGATTTGAAAGTTAAATAGAGAAATGAGCGTGAAGTAATTCAATTAAGAATGAAATTCAGTTAGGGCAATATTGTTTGCATTCTTTCCTTGGTATTTTTATTTAACATCAATTCAAATTCAAACTTTATTGACCGCTCGGAATGATTTTGAAAAATTGGACAAAACATTTTCAAATGAACACACGCGACCACAGTGATCCCTATCTACGCTTGATAAATTACTGTCTCTATATACTTGAATCTCTCCTCGACCACCTCCTCCATTCTATCTCGCCACTTTTCATTCTCTCTAACTCTTTTTTTCGTCTTAGATATATTCTCTCACTCTTTCTTACGCCGTAACATCCATGTATACATATACCTCCTCTTCAACCACCACTTTTGGGACTCACCTTAATATTAATTTGCTCCTCCATTGTCCACTTTTATTACTCACATATTTTACCGATTTTTATTTACTTTTATTTCATATATGATTCTTGTATGGGGATATATGAGCATATGACGGCACATTCACCTTTATTTTTTGTCTCCCTTCTTATTTTACCCTCGTCTCCACTCTCTTTCTTTCTCTCCATCTCTCTTTTTTTTCAGTCACTTTTTATTCATATAACATCTATGTCTGTATAAGTTTTACGGTCCACTAATACTAGACGATAAACAGCTCGATAATAATTGAATGAATGAATTTTTCTTTTTCAACTTTCCGATAAGAATTTGTTTCACTTTTCGTTTTACTTTTCGTCTCACTAGCCATGGAGCAAGCAAGATGAATCCTACTTGTTTATCTTCGTCTGTATCTTCAATTTTTGTAATATTATCTTTATTTTAAATATTATTGTCTCATGCTGAGAAATTTTCTGAAAAGATTACGATGTTGTCCTGGTAATAATTACTAATGTGATAGAGTAGACTTGACATATTCAATTAATCGTTACAAAATGAAATATTTATTTTCATTTTCGTTAGTCACTCCCCACATTCATGTGGCTATAATAGATAACTGTATTTCACAGTCATTCAATATTTTATTGGAAAACCATTTATTATTGTGTTCGAAGAAGAAAAAAAAATACACATATACACCAAATAAATTTTTCATTTAGTTGGTAGTGCCGCACCTTCAATATTATTATTCTCGCGATGATGATGTATTTCTTCTTTCTCCGTTTCTTTTTCTTATTCTTTTCTTATTATTATTATTGTTAATATTATTATTATTTTCACCGATGACGTATGGTAGTAAGTCGACGTCCACGTCGTTTCGTTTCTCCCTCAGGCAAAGATCCATAAATCACTATGGGGTTGAGGGGCCCGAAAGAAGAGAATATGAAGAAGGAATACTCAATAAAGAGAATATAAGAAAGAGGAGAGATATGTATGGAAGAAATAGACTTTGAGAATTCGGCAGGCGATGACCCATCAACGACTTGTTATACACAGTACATTCCGATATATATTTTCCCTAGTGGAATATAATTACTCCTGGTTCAACAACCATCCACAATATATTGAATAACAATTGACTTGGGGAAATAATCTTTTCGTTCTTTCTCTTCTTCTTCTTTTTCTTCTTTTTCTTCTTTTCCCTCCATTTATGTTTTATATAATGAGTGATTTTTCCTGATAGTATTTTGAGCCGCTCCTTTTCTTCACAGTTGTATGAATGTATCCCATAATCCTCTGACATAGTTGTAATCCCTGCTGACAATGATTTTTCACCAGAATCAATTATAACAATGCGAATAATGCTCCGCCCTAATTTTCCTAAGTGACTCCCTCGAGAAATTTCCATTGAATATGGCTGAACAAATGAAAATCTGGTCATTATTTCTTTCAAATTAATGAGGATGAATATATATTGAGGTGTAGAATCCCATTGAAAATTTTCCGACAAATTTCCATTGACTGTATGTGCGAAAAACTGAGCAACGTTTCTGTTGAACCGTAAATCGGTGAACACGATAAACAATCAATTACGTTTGTGATAATTCGCAAAAAAAATAGACACGAATCGAATCAATTGTTCAGTTTAGAGTGGAATGGGGATAAACTAATGAATAGTTGGTTTGTCTTATAAGAGAAATTAATTTGTGAGATAGTGATGTATACAGTGGAGCTCCGATGTATGATGTACAAATTGTAGGATGACTTCCGGTAGTGAAACGGTTAGAAATGAGAATGGAATAAAGTGAAGAATGAGGAAGGGAGCAAACAGAGGGACAGAAATGTGCACACATACATGTAGAGGTGGAATTGAGAGTAGTCCTTTTGAAATAACCGCGACAAAGCTAATACGGAGTTATTAGGCATGGTGGGCCATGGTTGGTTTTGCACCCTGAGGCGTATGGAGCATGATGTCCCATGGTGAGAAAGCGGCATGTTCCCCCATACCACCTATATGTGTGCGTGTATAACGCAAGCGAGAGACCTCTAGGGGTTTGACGTTCTCTCTCTGCGGGCTCGCGCCACCCCACACCACGCCTTGACAAGTATATTCCTTGCATTTAATATCATACTCATATATACACATACATATTTGTGTTTCACTGAAACTTGCATGCAAGTCAAGTAGAGGAGGCATTCGAAGTTATTAAGACAACAATTTTCAATTTCATTCACACCTGACAAATTTCCGGAATGAAATTTCATAATTGTAATTGAAATTTGTTCACAAATCGAAAGCCAAGTCTGGTAATAATACAAACATTTCCATGTTTGTTTAATCTAATTCTAAAATTACAAGGAGAAAGATCAATATCATTGATAGGGATTGAAAAAAATAAGAGATAAACAAACTACTCAATCAAGAGGGATTTAAAATTGTGTTGGCAAGATTTTAACATAATTTTTCGGTATAAATTTTATACAAAAAAAATCCAATCTCTCATTTGCTCCATCAACGTACTAAACGTACTATTATATTGTATTAATATTATATAACGTATATATAAATACTTTGAGTCGCACGTGCTCAATAGTACGTTTGAAGAATGCAAACAAAGTCGTTGAGTGACTCGAGACGTAAAATCGTCTATTATACAACGTATACATGGACTCCCTGCGACATGGACAAAGGTTGATCTCGATTCACCATCATCAAAAGTCGAGGTCAAAGATAAAGAGAAGAAAGAAAAAAAGAGAATGACTCCATATGAGAGTGCGATAGAGATATATTGAGACATTTTAGACGTTTAAAGGGTGTGCTCACTCTTCCTTCTTCTCTCTTATTCTCTCATTGTTCACCACGGGGACTCTACGAGTTGAACAAATGAGAAGCACCTGCAAATATCCCGATGGCGTCGGGTTACACTGACGTCCTGTGTCGCGGAATCTCGTCGCACTTCTCCAGGTGCTGAAGTTTACAATATATATGGTTCCATGTTCGCTGGGGGTATGTACGTCACTCCCCTCTTAAATTCTCTATAGTTCAAATTGCACCACCTTATTGTCATCTCTTACACATATATTTTTATGTGAACGGAAGTCGAAATTATAGACTCCACAATTTTCTCACGATCCTGCAGGTTCATTCATATAAATTTTTTCTTCATCTTTTTCTCCTATATTCAATTCACATTTGACTTATAACAATTGAGTGAATATAACGGAGCAATATGTGTACGGTAAGACCGTTAAATACATATCTCCCTTATTTTTTTTAAATTAATTCGAATGAAAGAACATGTAGAGAGAATAAGTCGTTTTTTCTTGGTACAAACGGAAGAAATGTTTTTTTCTTTGATGAAAACAGTTCAATTTGTCGTTCAGCGACAACCAATAAAAATCTACTGACAGTTATGTCCGATGGACTTAGAAGATGGCGTTGAGACAAGACAACTACATAGATGTACGTGTGTGTATGCATATTTATGTATGGGTGTGTGTGTCTATACATGCTCAGGACCGTTAAAGAATAAAAAACGAAAAGGAAACAACGTGCGCGTGTTTGGATTCAGTCATTGGTGGAGCGTGTGGTCTGGGCGGGACTTTAACAATCGACTTTCATATGTAATGTAGTTATGATATCCACATATATATGTCAATAGACATGTTACATACGTTAAGTCTTTCATTTCTTCTGTCCGAAATGTAAAAGAATATTTAATGACGTTCAAGAAATATCTTTGAGACATTTTCTCGAAATACTAAGGCTCCATTTAATGAATAATTTATGAACTACTTTCATGCAATTGAGACAACTGATGAATCGGACTTGTAGTCCGTGATATCAGTATTTCATTAACAAGAAAAATTACATGTAATTAAATTCGAATGTATAGGTGAAGTAATTCGATATTAATTCTTGGTTGACAAGTGCGCATGGGAGTGCAATGAATGCACCAGAAAGTGCACACAAATTTATTTATATACTCATACTTATATATACATATATGAATATATACATATGTATGTATATTAAATATATCTGAAAGGATATACTGTGAGGCAATGACAACGAGCACGACGGGTGGCGTGACTTGGCGCGGCATTGGCCCCTGAGGACTTGCCGACAGTCGGCGTAGCAGGACAGAAAAGAGGCGACGAAGAAGAGTGTATTTAAATCTACCAAAAAAGATGTACCGCGCGTGCGCCCGCGCGAATGACACGCTCGTGAATACTGTGACTTTATGATTACGCCAATGTCTGTGTGAAGTATATAGATAAATATGGATATACAAATGTGACAAAGCCCAACAAACACCACATATGGCTAATCCCCAATTTTATTGACAATTTTATTTCATCGTCTAATCCTCAAGGGCAAACAAATTGACACTAATATTCTCTTTATATTATATTTTATCATTTAATTTGAATATATATCGTTTATCTCAATTTATATAAGTATATAAATGAATATAATCATATGAAATTATGAAAATTGAAAAAAATGAATTTTTTCTCTCTTCATTTCTCAAATTTTTAATGGCGGTATGTTTGTGATTATCATTGTATATGTTGACGACTAAAATATTCATGGTGTTTATCGGATGGGGACCGACCACCTTCTCGATGCATTTGGAATGAGAAATAGATAGTGAGAGAGTGAGAGGGTCGTGATGATGATGCTCACACAGAGTGAAAGATGTAAAAGAGAATAGGGCGTATCATTGTGTATCGCAGGGTTATTGTTGAACGATGAAGAAGCAGATGAGTTTTGCTGAACGAGTTTCTTTTTCATGATCATCGACGCGCCAACCAAACGAGACGATCGACCTCCCAAAACATTTTTTTTTCTTCTTTTTTCATTATAACTCGGAAGATTAATCGATGATATGCATGAATAAATGACACTCTATTCATAGTTACTATTTTTAATTAGTCATTCAGTCATAAAAAAATCAACAGACTGTTATCTTGTGAAACAGATTACATTGAAAAAAATTATATTGTATCTTTCCAGCCATTTTTTGTCTTTTTCGGATATTTTATCGTTATAAAAAGTGTTTTGGGGAAATAAAGCGTGCTAAGCGCGTGCCGACAAGAGAGTCAAAGCCAGCTCGTTGTGCAAAACATCTGGCAGCCTCACACTCGTTGAGCGAACGAAGAGTCGAGAGTGCGCGCGACAAAGTTAGAGATTCAAGTACACTTGTGTGTTGATGTTGGTGGCAAATGAGAAAAAAAAAAGGAATAAAGAAATAAATGAAAGGAAAGGATTTACACGCTTTTGAACTCTCGGGTGTTTCTTGAGTGCCTTCATGATGGAACGTGTCGACGAACCATTAACAATATATTGACGAATGCAGTAATCGTGCCCTACTACTATTCAACTTTATTCATTCCACCGTAATGGTAACAAAAAAAAAAAAAACACTGAAAAATATCAAAGTAGAATCGAGCAACAGCACATAAAATATTTTATGTATGAGGGAATATCATAAAATCCAACATTTTGTCGTGCGGTCAGACATACTTTGCGATCGTGTTGTTTATTTAAAGGGCTTGAATAATAGTAAGCTTGGTTTTCGTTTATAATCGATCTATTTCAGGAGAGAATCCATTAAATTAATCTTCGTCTTTGAATAATTAAACTTTCATTCGTTTCCCGTGTTATCATTCAACTATGTAAATATATAATATACTAACACGCTAATGCAGCAATAGAGTCGCATTGACGCATACGCACGCGCGCGTCGTCATCAAACGCCACAGTGGAACACTCGGCGACCCCCCACGGAACGCTCTTCTTCGCGTTCCACCGGGGGTCCGCGCATTGTCGTAAAAGGATATACACGTATGGAGGAAGGGAGAGTGAGCGAGAGAGGGTACAAATAGCCGCTGGGGTTCCGCGCGTCAACGACTACTGAATGCCCTC
Organism: Meteorus colon; assembly: GCA_030523085.1. NCBI lineage: Eukaryota > Metazoa > Arthropoda > Insecta > Hymenoptera > Braconidae > Meteorus > Meteorus colon. The sequence goes on along the minus strand of JAPYZH010000222.1, from coordinate 97,462 downwards.
GCTCTTAAATGCACCCTGGGAGGCATCATCGCGCCCGCTCTGTAATTTCGCGAGCAACTCGACGGTATTTTCATTTTTTTTTTAATATACTCAGAATTGCTAGCCTGCACATATAGACCGTTGATCACAAATAACCCTGCAATCGCACGAGCACCTGGTGACCCCCAAAGTCTTTTTAAATATACATATATATATAAATGTACATGAACCCGAAGCAAAGTTACCGATCGTGTGGAATAAATATATATTATATTCAGAAAAATCAACATCTCACCAATTTCTATTCCACAAATATGTATGTTCATATGTACACACAGACACAGACACACACACACAAGCATAAAACTCCAAAGGGTGTACTCAATTTGATGAAAATTTTTGTTGCGATCGAATATGAAATCTGTCTGCATTGCTAACATAGATTCCATATGGGAATTTTGCTACCTACGAATATCTTTATTATTAATTTCTTCATCTGTGCTCTCAATATTTTTATCAAATTGGAATATATAAGGTATAAAGGGAGAGTCATATACCTTCATATATATATATATATATATATTTATCAGGGTGACATAGGAGTTTTTCGTTTAGCGATCATTACGCATTTGGCACTCGTGTTCCCAAGTTGCTTGCCTCCCAGTGTGGGACCCCCCATCTTGCTTTTATTCATACCAATAGGGATGCTCAGGCGTGCAATAGGCACAGTTTAAAGGTGCATATATATCCACACATATACAATATATCTGGGCCATACATACATGCATATATATATATATATATATATATATATATTCTTTTTTTCCTGGCCACCGTCGCAGAGCGTTCATATGCGTTATATAGAAGCACACGCGGGTGATCCTCAGTGCCACCCCAATATGCTTCAACGTTTGTACCCCCCGTATCGTTAACAAACCGAGAAAAAACCGCGTCCCTGAGTCCCGCACAGTCTCGTCTATATCAGACAAAAATATATATGTTATGGAAAAAATGAATATAGAAAATGAAAACCAAACATTGAAACGGTTAAATTTTATCAGTTGTACAAAATTCAAAAATTTTTTTTTTTTCACAACTGCCCGAACATTAAATTTTCACTTGGAATGTGCGCGGGAACGCGATAAAATGCACCATACAGTATATCTGTACCTACTCGTGATATTATTTATGACGCCAGAAGTTGCGAATCAAGATGTAAGGCGTGGGCGACTCGACAAGAGACGCCATCATGCGCAAGAGGGAGCAAACAAATATATATATATATATATTCGTGTGTATCGTATATAGAGGGCGAGAAATGTCCCAGACAAAAGTATAACGATAATGCAATTCTGGTTTTGTTGGCATATTCACGTGAATTCATGTGAAAATTTCAAGACACTGTACGAATGGATTTTGCTGTTGGCTGTACGGCAGTTCATAATTTTCACGTCCCACTCGCGCGCGCCAGCCTCTATCTTGTGAAATAATCGTGTGTATCTCCACAATGCATAAATTATATTCATATGAAATATAACGATGGCAAAAATGTGTGTCTTCGAGGAAAAAAAAAGGAGAGAAATGATGAAAAAAAAAAAAAATGAAAAAACACGAGAAATCATAATATATATATTTCCTTCTTTTCATTCTTTAAAACTTAATTGTCACACAAAAATGTCAATAATTTCGATAAACACACAGACGCACGGAACGCACACATACATCCTTGCTCACTCATATAATTAGGATGATCTTGAGACACTCTTGAATATAAAATAACAAAAATTTTTAATATTCAATAATGTTTATAGGTATATGGAAGTGATCAATAGATTAAGATAAGAGATCGGCAATAATGAAAATGAAACTGTGGAAAAAATAAGGCGGGATAAAAAGATACAAAAAAAAAAAGATGAAAATAATTATAATATCAAAAATAAAAGAAATAATATAGAATATGGCCTGCGCACAGTTCTCCAAAAGTCTCCGCGTCTAGACATTCTAAATATGAATAATATTTTTATGAATGAGTGGACGCGCCATAAATCCGGCGAGTTGAATGCTGGAGATGGAGACTCTTTTTCATATTATATATACACACGTATACAAATATACATATGCTTGTCCCACTCTCTCTTTGACCTTCTTGAGCTTTTTTTTTGGTGTTATATGTATTTATTGTTCCCAACATATATAAAATTCACACAAACTCCCGTGTGATGACCTCATGTGACTGATAGGCTTATTATTGTATATTGCTAAACATTTGTTATAACATAACATGTAAAGTGTCATATGAGTGTACACAATTCTTTAAAAAAAAAGTGACCAGCTATCATATGTATACGCTTGCTTTGATCGCAGTGTGAAGAATGTGATTGTGTCTTATATTATGCGTAAGGGATGAGATCGTGCCGGATTCTTTTCTATTCTAACTTTCTTCTACTTCATCAAAGTCTCTCGGTATTATATATATACACGCTACCGGATGACATAAATAAAATTAATCATCGAAATTCACTATGGAGAAATGAAAAAGGAAAGGGGAAAAAAATCGTATCAAATAATACAAATAAAATAGGATATAAATCACTGAGAAATTAATTTTTCTTTCGTGCGGCATACATAGATTTAAATTTGTTTCGGAAATGTAGGGAGGGATTAGAGATTAGAGATATACTTAAAATAACAAGGATTAGATATGTAAGGTTTTGCTATTACCCCGATATGAATACCACAGAAATTTTCACAGTAGTGTGCTATTGGTTGCCAACGATATTTTGAAATAAGAAAGAATTACAGGATAATAATTGTTGGCTAGTAACAGCATACCGGGGTGGTATAAATTGTAGAGAATGACACGATTTTTTTTTCGAAATATATATCTTTGTTAGAGGGAGATGTAGAAGATCGATTTGAAAAATTGATTTTCATCTTATTTGTGATTCTTCACCGCAATTATTCTCCTTTTTGTCTACTTCTCTATTTTCATTTGTAAATAACACTTTTGTGTTTGGAGAACATAAAAATTCCATCTGGCACGCGAGGGTGTAGTGCCTTTGGCCAATTTGAACATCGACAGGAGCATATAAAAAGGCGCAGTATGAGGTGAGGAAAGGAATGATTTTGATATGGGAGGAGAGTGAGTGAGGGAGTGAGTAAATGAATAGTCAGAAACAAGGATGAATATACAACGAAAGACACGTATAGGTATATGCAGATAGAGAAGAGGGTTTCATATACATATGATCTGAAGGAGGAAGGAAAAAGATCGGTTTGAACCCGGGGAGAACACATGTCGCTCGGTGTATCCCGCAGTGCTTCGGATTCGATGCGTGGGATTAATATATCGCTCGCGCGCGCGAGGGTCAACTTTTAAAGAAGGCCCAAGCTTCGTATATATTTACACATATATATATTTCGGTATATGGTTCAAAGTCAACGCGAACGAATGAGACAAATGAACTAATGTTTTTTTCATCACCGGGGGGTGCCTTCTTATGTTTTCTAAACTTCCATACGGCAACATGATTTAGTTCGGGCAGTGTGCGAGTACTGTAATGTCACTTTTTCATGCAAACAAATTTGTACTCATCAAAAATTTTGATTAAATCACTTAATAATCTCAAAGTCAATGTTCTAAAATTTTTTTTTTGTCATTTTATAGATAGATTGTACATGTAGTTAGAATTAGATTTTTTTTATAGTGAGTGAGTGAAAGAACGTAACGAGTGATTGAAAATTGAAGAATTTTAACAATGTGACAGAAATTGAAGGAAGAGGAGTTGGATCTAATAAATTAATTTGTGACACATACAGTACTTTGTTATCTTTTGATAAGAGATAATTCACACTGCGGGTGGTTTGCAAGGATGCTGTGTGTGCCAAGAAAATCGTGACATATATACGAAGGGTAAAAGAAAGTGAGAGTGAAGGGACTAACAAAATAATAAATATGAGAAAGGAAAACAATTTATTGCTCGATAGAAAAAAAACACTTATCACTTTCAACACTACGTCTGCATGATGCGATAGCGTGGGCGTATCATATATAGAAAATTGGTCCAATCGACAGCAAATTTCACTTCTCATTGGTATATATAACCCTCTTGCATTATATGAAAAAGACCAAACAAGTGAGAATGCAATAAAGTGAGCGAGTACGAGACGCAAGGTATACAAAAGTATATACATTCAAAAATACCAGGCGAAGCTTTATTATTAGGACCAAACACCGTAAAAGTTTACGGCCAGTAGTGGTTTGCTGTAGGATTTCCCTTCAACAATGATTTACGATTTCTTTCTTATTCTTTTATACATAAAATGCCAAAGTTATTCCCTCTAAGAGAAATCTCAACTGATTTTTTTTTCTGTTCATTTTTTTCTTTCGATTGTGACTTTTGGGGATTTTTCTATATGCTTTTTCAAATTGTCACTTTGAGAATTGTAAACTGTCATTTACCATTTGGATTTATTAGTATATCTATACTCACATTTATGATGTTGGAGTAGAAGGAAAGGGAAAGAAAATTTGAACGTTTGGAACAAATTTCTCTTAAAGTAGTTTTGAAGTAGGTGAAAGTATTTTACAACTTTGGAAAATAGCACGTGACTCCTAACCCTTTGGATGTCACAGTTTTTATTGTCGCATGGTGAACATCCGGAGCGCATGTGCTCTTTATGTCCTCCTTCAATTTTATTGGAATAATATGGAAATCTTTAACTGTCATCTTGCCATATACATCCACTGATTGATAATGAATTTATCTGAGTTGTCTAAGATTATTCAATTGTTGGAAAATAGGACAAAACGTATAGAAGAGTATTAATCAAAGTCAACTACACCAATTTTCTCTTTTCAATCATCCAATGTCAAATCACTGTGGTCTCTTTTGCCAACACTAATATTTCCGGAATAAACCCCATTCTATACAAATGAACTAGAGAATTCACAGTACCACGGTTCGCTTCTCACTCACCCAGGGGAAATAGGTATTGAGAGCTCGAATTTCACTTTATGTATATACGTATGAAAATTTTCCTGTGATGAATGAAATCATTGGAACTTCACGACCATTAAACATCACTACACAAACACAAATCCGTTGATCCAACACACAATTTTGGCATCCTGGGTGGTTTATTATATCTATATACATAGATGTATGTTTTTATTTCGGTAGGAAATGGTCATTGAGATGAAGTCGTCTATTTCCTTCCCATACATTTACAGCACCACAATAATCTTTTAAATTTGGCTGTGTCAAAGTTCTTCCACATTGTATTCCATTGGAAATTCTTCTCTTCTCCCCCGTGATCTTCATTTTTATATATATTGAGGCGATGACGCGACTGGCACGCAGTCCCATTGCTCATAGGGTGTATGATGTGGGGCGCAGGTGTGGGTGTTACGAATTCTATTGGAGAATATGAAAGGAAAAAAATGATAATAAGAGAAAAAAGGTCAATTCCTTTGACTTTTCACCTCTGGTGAAAATTTCCTGCCCACCTACTCGAGTTATATATCGTCCAATGATTTTTTTTCTTGGGGTTTACTCATGTTTGGGCCCCACACGGGGGTTCCAGAAAATTACAAAGAATATAGCCCAAGTCAATTTATCGTTTTAACAGCCACATAATACACAAGAAGGCGCACAAAACTGTTATACATTCATGTATGTGTATGTATCTCTTGCCATCTTCCTCTTTCACATGTTTTCTTTTTAATGGTGGTTGTTGAAAGAGGAAACTGACACTACTTCGTGTGTATGAGAGTGATGAGAGAGAAGGAGTCAGGCGCGTGGTAGGTCTCAGAGAATCTGTTATAATTTAGACATTCGACGGGAAACGGTCAACATATTTTGGTATTCAAGGAAATTGGGAAAAGATTTCAAACTGTATTCCAAAATTCTTCGAGAGAAATTGAGATATTTGAAGACTATATTGTTATTTTTACTTTCCTGTCATGAGTCTTCAATCAATCATTATCATGCAACTATAAAATTTGAAGGAGCGTTATTAGTCTATTAGGTATGTTTAAATTGGGAAATCGAATTATTCACAATAAAGTTCGATAATTTGTGTAGACATGAATGAAAATATGCCCAAGTTAGATGTATCATGTATGGAAGTCCGTCGGAATTTTTTACTGTTTCCAAATGGAAAAGGTTTCACCCTACACACTATATATTCTTCTTTTTTGCTGTATTTTTTCTTCGCCTGGCTGCATGACATTTACCAGCAAACTCAAATTCTTCTATTACCTTCTTTGTAATTTATGACAGTATCTTCGATTTTTTATTTTTTATCCTCATCCTCTCATTAACGACAAAAAAATGACGCGCATGTCCAAAAAGTTACGAAAATTTCCAACTCTATGATTTTTTTGTCAGTATAAGAGAAAAAAATTCGAGTTGTTTTTCTTACTGTTAGTGGTTTCATAAAAAAGGGTCAAACTATGTTCCCTTCGTGTCAAAGTCTTTTTTCAAATGGGTAAAGAACAGAATAATAAAAGACATGTGCTGACAATATTTTTCTTTATTTAACTGAAGATCATTTGAAGAAAAAATGAAATAAAAAATGTCACGCATAAAAATAATTTGTGTGTGCGGGGTGAAAGTGAGCGTCACGATCATATTTGCAAGGACGAGAGATACTGCAACAGTATCTTGTCAAATCTCCCCGTCTGGTCACACCAGTATAGTTCCAATAGGTGGCTTAATTATAATAGAGGTAGATGTATTCATTTCAACAGAGATATAATTGCGAACGAGCTGATCTATTGTCCCAGTCGGTTGATCAAAGGTTCGTTGATAAATAACAGATAATCATGTAATTATTCCACATGGAAAAAAAAAAGAAATACATAAAGAAAAATAATTCTCCACGAATATCCACCCTTGTCGAATCGCAGCATCAGCTTTTCTTCTCGGCTTCTTGTTATTATCGAAGTCCAGATTTTTCCAAAAAGATAAACACAATACGATGGTAGTGCACAAATAGTAGATGTAAGATAAATGTGTTTTTATATTTGTATATAATAGAATTTTTATATGCGTCCTGAAGTAAGGTGTGACCGCACTTCTTGATAGACACGCTGTCTCACAAAATCCGCTGATAAGTATCAGTCTCTATATGTATCTTTATGCATACATAGCTGTGTGTGACTCAAGGAAATTCTTCGCTAACACTGGAAAGAAAGACAGAATGATCACTTAGATAAAATACTCCAATATTTCATCCTTATACCAAATATTACTACTCCATGACGCATGTTATTTATCTTTTTCATATCGACTAGAAATGATTCTATCCCACAAATTTAGTCATTTGTGCTTATTTCTTTCACCTTTGTTGTATTTTTTTCTGGGAAAATTTATGGAGATAAAATTAAAAAACTGAAAGAAAATTCTCACACCTTCAAATATTGCTAAAACGAAATAGTTCAAATGTCACCACAATACCTGTGTGCTCAACAGTGCAGGGCGATAATATGTATTGTCAACAGTTTTATACTTCAATTACAATTATAATAAACCAATATTACTGTCAAATCCATGTGTGTATATGAATTAATTTTTTCAGAATGCAGTAAAGGGAGCATGTATGTACTGACCTCATGATGTGCTTATTCCTCCTTCATTTGGTTTCACTTCATCCAAGTAATTGTTAGGGCAGAGGCCACTGGGTGAGTGGGTGAGTGACTTTACTTTTAGTTCATATATAAGTATATGCACGAATGTATATACATATATATTCATGAAAATTATATATATACATACGTGTATATATTGTCGTTGGGAAGAAGCCTCATAAGATATACGACTCTCCGTTCCCAGAAACAGTTTATATTCCCGACGGGGATGAGACCGATCGTTATATACCTGCAAGGCCCATGGGCCCTCATTTTCAGGATTCCGCGGGGCTCCCCCCTTCTGTAGAAACTCACTCGGCCCATGTTAGCATTCACCATGTACCTATAACCCTTTCCAACTCGTTTATTATCAGCAATGAATGCTTGGAAAATATGGTTTCTTGGATATAAATATATTTTTATCCTAGAATAAAAAAACGGTGATATAACACTATAGATATTTATATATACGTAGATATTGAGTATATTATTTTTTATTGGCTTGTAACGTCAACATATTTGTAGGCGAGTGGTGAAGTATATTGTGGGTTTTTTATTAGGAGATATATACATACCATTGGGTTATGTATACATACAATTCTATATGTCGAGTAATCGTTGGGATAATTACTTGTCGCCATGAGATAACCATTTAATAAATTTATTTCTTCCTTTCTCTCTTCGTACCTCGCACACTATTTCTCAGTATATGAGACACGCAATTAATCATTTCTATATCTGAAACAGTCGTAAAAAAAATTTTTTCTTATTTTCATAGTCATCTTTCTTTACTCTTTGCCACATCCAACCCCTAAATTATTTCCAATTAATCGTATATATTGAATACTAAAAATAATAGACATAAAAGAAAAAAATGAAATTTAATACTGAGTAAATATATAAATAGTCATCGTTTAATTTATAGAGTACAGTTTGTTGTTTTTTTTCTTTATTATTTCCTTACTAAGAAAATATATGGAGAGAAGATAAAAAAAAACAGGAAGACAGGGATCTGTTCTTCCGGTCGATTTCACTCGGGTTTTGCGAAAAGAAGGGAAAAAATGGACAGCGTGTTTCTGCAGACAAACAAAGTCATTCAATTGTATATGTGTCGTAGAGGATGAGAGAAGAAGGAAGTATGAGAATGCGAGGGAGTAAGGAGATGAGAAGAGTTCTTTTGGGTATTGAGGCCCCCTCTAAGTCGTAAATAATACCGAATGTTGGGCACCATAAGTCAGGTAGACTAGGTCCCCGCACGCAGCAAAAGTCGAGACCCTGACCATATATATATATGTATATACAGTAGAATGATTGTATGGGTGTATATGGATATGAGGGGAGGATAGAATGGTGTTTGGATGCTGGTGGTTTTCAGAGTCACGCCCGGTGTAGAAGGAGGCCTGAGGGGGTCTCTCTACGAAGTCAAATAGTATATACACATAGTTATATATTAGTGAGATGGTATTGGGACGCACGCGAGTGAGAAAATGGTCAACCCACACAGATACAGGTGTAATATATTTATTCTTTGGGACGACTTTATAATCTGTTAGCATTGATACGATGAATATAATGATGAGATATCTCTGATTCTTCGAGCTCAAATAATTCATTCATTTGTTTGTTTATTTATGAATTTCTTCGTTTTCTCGAAGAAATATCTGTCGACATTTTGAAACATCTACAAATTTTCGCTAATTAGATCCAATTGTTTTTCTTTCCTTCCCTTACGGATGTTAATATTATTTTTTGTGTTTTATCCAATCATTTTTTTTTTTATGAAAATTCGTATTTCTTTGTATCCTTTTGCTTTTGTACTTGTGCAAATTCATAGAAGCTTCTATGAATATTATTGAGAGTGGAACAATTCTTGTTAATTGAATTTATTTTTTCATGCTACATATTGATGATTCTATTTTATCATTATTAATACCTTTTTTCTTTCACCTCTTGTTTAGGTGGAGGAAAACAAAAAATGAATGGTATGATAATGATTGCTTGATTGTGAATGACGCTTAACGAACCAATCACGCATTTTGTGAGTTGAGTTCACGAACACTCGCGAAATTTTTTTATGAATCCATCACATAAACACACACACACACGGGAACATTCGCCATTAACTATGCGCGTGTGTATGAGTATTTCCGTCTCGCTCCCCTTAATTCAGTATATACTTTATATGCGTTATATTGCGCTGCACGACACATTTTGTTGCGCGCACATTTGTACAAGTTCATGTGTATACAAAAAACTTCTTGTCAATTTACACACACATCAAGAGGCATCATTGCGAGCACGGATTGGCTTCGAACACAGTTCATTTCATGAAAACTCATTGGGTAATACTCGTTTTTTGTTGTTTATTTTGTTTTTAATCATGATTAAGTGAACACATGCTGGTAAGTTATAATGACGTGACGATGGGTAATTTATTGGTATTCGTTACAAAAATAATTGACATTTAATTCATTAATTGCCGATGTATGTTTGTTCTTTGCACCATTTATTTCATTCTCGTTTATTTATTTATATATATATTTCTTGACATGATTAAAATAAATGTGAATAAGTTATTGTTATTATATTGGTCGGAAAGTTAATAATAATAGTATGAGATTGCCATAAAGATTATTGTCGAAACCCCAAGCGTCAAACAAGCGAATGGCATTAGGTATACGGAGGTGAGATGTTATCAATATAATGCCATATAGAAAATCACTTTTGCTTCAGAGCATGGATGGTCGAATCGACTTAGGGGTCACTCGGAGACCTTATAAGTGTACAAGAAAACTCTTTCAACGTTTATTAACCGTATAACGTCTATGTATTTATTATACATGTTTTTTATATATTTATATTTTGATGTTTAGTTAAAAGAAAAAAGCACTCTACAACCCCCTGCTGTAAAGCCCGTGATGTGAATTCATAAAAGCCATAACGACAATGTGGAAATTGCATAGAGAAAAATGTCCACCCCGGGGTGAAGAATAAAACTCAATTCATCCTATTTACCTCATAATGACATCTCAACTTTTGGTTTCCAAATATCATGACCCTGGAATATTTATTTTGTCCGTTTGAACATCGGATATATTGACAAAAAAACATTTGTTATAACCCAGCAAACATTTGTTTGTCATTCAAAACACCAGAACTTGGTTGGTTTAGCAACGTTTAGGTCTCTCTTTTTTTCTTTCCTGACATTTGGCCATTATATATTCGGGAGACTTTCAAAAGTCACTATTTATGTGGCGACGGCAACTGGCAGTACATGAAAATGTCTTCGTATATAGTTTTCTTTTGTACGTCACCGACTTTTGACTAAGAGAGCTTTCGAATTTTCACGGGATGATTCTAAACGTGATGCACGCGCGCATCTGCCAAACATTTTGCCATAATGGCCTTTAAAGGTTGGTGACTTGCTCACTCTCTTTACTTCCCTCTCTTCCTTTCACCATCAGATGCATGGAGGTCACTACATCTCCTTTGATGGATTCGTTTGGGTCGACAGAAATTCGTTCCGCCTCCTCTTCAGGCACAAACTTCCATCTCAGTTCCATTTTCATTCTTATCTTATTTCGTTTTCACCTTTTTTTCTTTTTCCATTTCTCTTTTCATGACGATGTCGACGACGACACGCATATCCATGAAAAAGAATGACAAGTTTTGAATCAAATGTCCTTATTATTTCACGACGGGAACTTGTATTGACAATGAGTGTGCGCGCACGCCATCTATAGATGGCAGACGATCAACAGCACCACAGGGATTCCCCATACGTAACGTGCGCGGGAAAAGTGACGACATTTGAAATACAAATTTACGAGACTGGTTGAGTTTATTGACTACACACGCGAGCAATTACTTTTCTTCCATCGTGTCGTTGAGAGTAAATTATTTTTTGTTTTTATAAAGAGAATTGCGATGTTTTTTTGGGCTCTTCATCTTGAAGATAGAAACGACCATGATTAAATAACTCACACTGAAGTTTGTGTGTTACGACGGAGATGTTAGAACTGGGCCGTTCGTTTATTTCGTCGATGAAATATTTCGTTCTTGTATATCTTCTTTATTTATTTTTCCAAGTCGTGTGCTCGGCACATGACGGAAACGGGTACAGTGAATTAGGGCGACCCCCTCTGTGCGTTTAGACCCCCTCCACGATTTTCCGGGTGTTATATGGCGGTTTCGCCGCAAGGTTTACATGGGTTATGGAATCTTTTCTGTACTTTAAACGAAATATGGTCAACGCAAGTTAAGGTGATACTTTTTCACATGGTTTTGGTTGGCTAAACTGATGAAATATTTGTTGGAACCTCCAACGAATGGATGGAGTAAAAAAATGTGGCAACTTCGAGACATATGAAGAGAGCATGAAACTTGTAGAAAAAAATATAGAAATATATATTTATGAAAAATTAGCTTGAGTAGCTGCAATTTATCGCGATTTTTTCTATAATTTCGGAAAGTTTGGACGTTTGATTACGTAAGATAAGGACGTTGATACAGATATAGTCTAGGTAAATTTCTGGATGGGAGAAAATTTCGTTTATCTCTGAAGAGTTCTCCTCTGTGACATCTGTAAAAAATTCTCCTTTGAAGAAAGGTGAAGAACCCGTATAGGAATCAATGTAAACTTATATCATGGCAAAAATCTGCCGTTATATTCGAATACTACACAAGAGTTTTTTCTTCCATCTTAGACTCGAGTGCATATAACATATTCAAGAGTAGAATTCAAGTGTGACATAAAAAAAAAAGATCACAAACATTTCAGAAATAGTATCTCGTTTATATTCTTGATTTTTTTATTCACATCATTCCATTATATGTTCCTCATCCTCAGAGGTGAGTTCATTCTTGAAAGCAACAGAATTATTAGGGCTATTTTTCTGCAATTTTTTTTTTCAATAGTTTCTTGATAGTTTTACGATGACTCGAGACGTCGCATTGCATGTTGGAAAACCACTGGAATATATACTATGAGGAAGATGGTATAAATTGTTCAGGTAAATGTGTTGAGCAAACGAGACCAAGGTCAAGAATACAAGTTGGTAGTCAATTTCTACACAGTGTGTATTTGGGTGCTATGAGTGTACTGAAGAGATGAGCGGGGTGGCCAGAATAAGTATCCAGAGAAGATGTGAGCCTCCATATTTGCCACTGAATTTACGATCGAACAAAAAGTGCCAAAGTCATAAAGGTGACAAAATATTTCTATGGTATTATTATTTATAGCCATGGTTGTATTTCAGCGGAAGCTGAGAAGAAAATCACTTTGCAGCTTTTAAATCTCGATTGCGCAACTATTTGTGTATATTTTATTATTAATAAATTTACTCTTTTTATATGTGTACCTGTTGGATATTTTTTTCAGGGATTTCCGGTCATTGATGTATAAAAGCAGGATATGCATCCCTCCAACATGTACATTTATGAAAGAACAAGTAGAATAAATGTAGACGAATGCAGAATTACTAGTCTATTTAAAAAATTAATAAAAAATAGCTGTGGTGATTTCACTTTGGGTTTCGTCTTGTGTAATCGTTATCCTGTCACAATATAATAATCATGGAGTCATCTGGAATATTACGATCCAACTGTGTCGTAAATGTGAAACTTTATGAACCGCGCACCATCAGCAAGATTCCATTGGAACCAATCGTTGTGTGTATATATGTATGTGCGTATGTGGCTACATATATATAGAAGAATATTAGTGAATTTGTTTGTCTCTGACTGGACTGTATTCAATGTCACTCTATGGCGATGCCCCATCTCTCGCTAACGGGTTTCAGCATCCTCAGTTTCAAGTTAATTCTCTAATTACAAAACTTAATTGACACTGGGTAAGTACATGAAGATACCCTTATCATGGGAATCTCAAAAGGTTATCTCCCTGTCAACGTGTCGTCACAATTAAGCTTTAATATATATATATATATATTTATATATGTCAAACAAAATGTCGGTACCATAATGTATACGAAAGGAAGATATCATTTTGAGATTAAATTTAATTATCATTTAAAGTAATGTATTGTGTTATTATTTTATTTCACGTACAATGGTCTCACTTATTAGAGTATATATGTGTGTATATTTGTCAAATTAGTTAGATTGTGCAAGGATATATTTGTGTTAACGATTGCTATATATTACAGTATGTTACTACTGTATATATGTGAGGAGTTGCGCACTTCCCGCCGTCTACTCTTGGTGGCTTATAAGTGCTCGAACAACTTGCCACTTCACTATACCGCACTCATTCAATTCAGTTTCATCTGCAATTCGACTACAGCGCACCCTTTCTGTTCACTAATTAATCGCATTTCCGGTGGGACGATATAGATACTCCGACATCAATTGTGTACACTCTAACTATTGTTGCTCTATTCTTGAAAGAAAATTAAGAAGTTTCTTCCGCTGGGAATAGAATTGTTATTATCGGAGAGTCTTGAAAGGATAAGCAAAATATAGTGATTCACTCAGTAAAATACGTTGAATAATTCTTGTGGCCTTAATGGGTTGGAATAAATCCGAAAGAAGAACTACATACAAATTGCGATGTCCGACGAATGATATTTCGTGAAAGCAGCAATAATTTGCATATTTTCAAACACATCTAGGAAAATTTAATTTGATTATTTTTTCATGCAAATCAACGTCTGCATTCTCAAATTATTTACAGAGTTGAAAGAAATATATTGATCGTGAAGACTGTGATGAAATGTAACAGAAAATAAAATTATTATTTATTTGCCAAGGTACCGACATAACTTACATAATAAATCATAAATGCACATATATGGGTGGTTGTTTATATAGAAATGCGGGATATATCGAGACGATAGATCGCGTTGACCAACGTCGCAATAATTCAACTAAGAAGAAGATTGAGGAAAGAACAAAATAGAGAGAAGAGGGTGACTCGTAACGAAATATACAACCCCGAAAACACAATAGTGCTTATACGATATTTGGTTGATAGTGAGTACGATAGTGAATATAAGGAGGGCGGATAGCGAAGGGGTGTTAGTATGCGGCCCACAGAAAAAGTTGCATCTGCTACACCGCGGGGGTCGCACGATCATTTTTTAGGAGGGTAAATCCGTCATGAGTTTGTAACGAAACATTTTTTTCCTGGTGAAATAAAACCTTCAAACCTTAATTATGTTCTTTTATTCAATGTATATGTGCACATATATATAGGACTACTGAAAGAAAAATACAAAATTTATTCACATAGTAATTAATAATACGGTGAAAAAGTGTTGTGAGAAAATTTGTCATTTGTGTAAATGTTATTTGGCTTAGGATCAAAAAACTTTTTACGTATGATTCCAAGTGCGATAGGATGGAGATAAAGATCTCAGAAGCGCAAACACGGCGCCGACAAATGATTAGAATATTGGTATGGATGCAACAGAAAAGTGTGCATAAGTATGGTCCAGGAGAACTAGTAAAGGAATTTTTTTTCTCTACTTTGAATTATCTTTATCCTGGTTTTTCTTTTTTTTTCCGTCAGGGACTCCTTTTGTGAGAGAGTGTGGTAAATAAATGAAAAATCCAAGGAATATGATAATAAAAATCGTTGAGCATCAGCGCGCTGGTATGCGCGTATATATGGTCATCCCAATTTGAATAGACGGTGAAAATGGGTGACAATGAAATATTGGCGCGAGTCCCAGACCTCTTCCATCTTTAAATGGAGAAATAAAAAATTGATAATTTATTCATAACGAGCGATGTTGCTTTTTATATATTATTATTTTTATTTTTATTTTTATTTTTAATTATATCAAGTCAATCTATTTTTTCATCTTTCAGTTGAATAATTTTGATCCCATTATCCATTTTTCAAGTGAATGAATTTTAGAAAGAAAGAATAGACGATAAATTTTATTTTGTTGTGAACGGAAGCAAATGTAATGATAGACAATTATCAAAAATATAATCAGATTCTCAGTTGTGCCACACCTGTACCCATCTCATAGAAAGTTGGAAAAGAGTAGGAAAGAACAAAAAAAGAGGAAGATTCCTCATCTTAGAAACAAAGTCACGCGATGTTGTGCGGTTTGAAATTGAAAAAACACCCCCTGCCGTTGTCTATGACACCGATTGTCGTCTTCCTAATGACTCCAAGACAAGATCTCTTTCGTATCCTCATGTATACATAAGGAGCATATTATACAAGACGAAGATCATTCTTACCACTGATCGTAACCGATGCAATCTCACAACCCAAAGTTTTGCTTATCGTGTGTGGACCAAACACCAGAAAGAAAAAAGAACATCGTATGCCGGTATATTTTCTTTAGTCCTTTTTCCAACATTCATTTTTCATAACTCTCTCACATTTCATTCTTTTTGTCTTCCTTTTGATTTATCCGCGATATAAATTCCATACTCACGTATACATACACATGAACATGAACAAGTTTATACTTTTGAAAAAGAAGAGTAAAATAACGAAAGAAATAAATAAGTAACATCACATGTGATGTTTTTGCTGCAATAATTTTGGTGGTAAAGCACACAGCGAGTAAAAAGTTGTGGCGCACTGCGGGTGAGTCGATCACACGGTGACGAGTATGAATAAGTGAAGAATGAAGAGAGTGGAGAGAATATAAACTCGAGAGCACAAGTATATATCAGCAAAGTGGCCATCGCTCATACGGTATAAATGCATCTTGTACCATGTGCGACGCTTGCGCGATAAATGAATAGGAACGTCGTCATTTACAAATTAAAAGCACTTCCGATGAATAATTGCCCAATGCTCTGAGGGTTTGTAACGACCATGGCCTCATGTTATATACATATGTATATCCATGTGTATTTGTGTATGTATATGAAAAGAGAAGCATCCAACGAGCCACTGATGGTGATGCTTCTGGATTACCGTAAAGAACTTTTTCCTGCTGATGCTTCCACCATGGTAATTACACCTAATGTAGCCCTTGATGTATTACCAAAGCAAATTGCCATGTTTCTATATATTTATTTTATTTCATTTTTTGTTTCAACTTCCATATTTTACATCTGTCGCAATTCCAGAATTTTCATTCGGTCCCGAGCTTATAAAGTCTGAATATAAAATTTGACATTCACACAATATAATGATTTATATGAATAATTCTGATGCAATTCGTAAAATTAATTGTGTCCAGGCTCTGCTGTTATATTCATATAATCATCAACTTTGGTAACTAAACAGTGAATTTGAAACGATTGGATAACTACGGGAGACAAAAATTCATTGAATTCAGTTAAATTAAGAGAAGGTTTCACCTGAGTAAGCGACCTTATAATATGGAATACGGTAATGGATATATATCTATTAAATTGAACATGTTGTAATTAAAAATGTTAGATAAAGCAGAAAATTACAAGCAAGAAAGAAAAAAAAATTGGAGACACGTAATTGACTAAGTGGGTCTATCAATTTAATTCGCTATCTAGATTGAATCTTGTCGAATTAGGCTGACCTGTGTTGGCGCTTGAAAGACACAGGAGGCGATCTCCATTGGAGATTACACCTACTATACATACAAGCCACGCTCGTTTACAGGCACTTGGAATCCATGGAATTTGGTCCCTCTTAGAGCGATGCACCTGTTTGAAACCTATAGAAAATATGTATCCAACAAGATAAAGAATAGTTGGGATATATACTATTATTGAAATCCCAATGGGTATGAGAATCTTCAAGTATGTCTGTGCTTATCCGCCTGTAGATTATTCTCTTTCGCAAAGATTAACCTAACTCTAAATAGATATATGATGGACACTATTTCGGTTGACATATAATTATCTTTGGCTTTATTTCAGGTTAGTTCAGTTAGGCCAGTTTATCTCATCAACTACAATGGAGATGTATGACTGTATCTAAATCTTTAATGCAATGTGATCCACTGTCGTGTTGGATGATCACGTCGTTTGCGCAGGTTCAAACTTCACCTAAAATCTCTTTGTTTTATCACGTTTTTCATTTTTATCATGGCACAGAATTTCAGAAGGTCCAAATCACAAATATATCCTGGCAATATCTATCTCTTTTAGTTTACGACAACTTTTGTTGGGAATACCAATTTCCCAGTCAGAATCTTACGACAATTTATACCATTTTGGACTGATAACTTATTACATTTTGGGATTAGTGGGAAATACACGATATGGTGAATTGGAGTCAGACACAAATTCACGTCAGGACACTTTAGATACATCAGACGTATTTTCATTTACAGATTGATGATTTCTATGTACGATAGCGGGGAATTCCCAGTACCTACAATAAAAAGGTATCTGTGGAAAGTTATAGGACTCATTGTTCCATGCTCCATCGAGGTATCTGAATAATAACCAGGCTGTAAATTAACAGCTGCATACACTTTATTGCCAGGATTAGGTCCATTAATTTTTCATTATCCTGAAAACCGAGCAATTTGCTTTGCTACGGTTCCTACCTGACCATCCAGCTTTGAATGATGTCTTCGATGATGTTGGGGTAGAAGACAAAACAAAAATATGGTTCATAAATAATATTTATAAGTTCATATGTCGCCTATTTGATTTCCAGAAACTGTGCAATCGGTTTATTATCCTATTGACCGACGGCAATTCTTATTTATTCTTCCGGGTGTTGTACTACTGTGGAACCCATTATCATATTTGAAAATATTTCTCTTGAGTCAGAAGTCTTATTCATAAAAATTATCAACAACTACAGTTTGATAACTTTAAGATATTATGGTATGTTGGCGTCTTTAACATTCAAACTTTGTTTAATTTGTGGAAGGGACTAATTGATATTGATGCATTCCACGAAAGATGAAATTCATGACTTCTTCAAATACACAAATGACTCCTTCGTTATTTGTTCATACAAATTTGTGTACATAAGAAGAATTTATAAAAATGTATTTAATGGTGGGGTTTCCCCATGTATTTAATATATATGAAATTGATAATCAACGCCAATCTCCAAAAGTGAAATGGAAAATAAAATAAAATTGGTTGTGAAGTAGGTGTGGCTGAGGGCGTATTCGAATCCTGCGCGCTTAGAAGTAAACTGGATAGGGAACTCTGTTTCGTAGCCGATCAGACGCGTTCCCCAACGCCCTCCAATACCCACTGGTTGTCCTTGAGCCAATGGACAACTGGTATCTCCTGCGCCTCATACCCATTGGCTTATAAATAGTCACGCAATGTGTAATGAGTGGGGGATACTGGTTATGGGGGTTGAAAGCCAAGTAAATTTCGTCGAGTTGCCCCGCAGCGAGATTCAGTGAACGTTCTCAGTCCTGCTGTGAACGCAGCAAGGAACACTACGGATTTTAGTCTGTTTGTCTCTTGTTTCGAACGTTGAAGCGCGTGAATGTTTTCTAATTTTCTCAAAACAAACTTCGTTGCCACATTTGGGAGAGTTGACACTTAGTGTATCAATCGGATTTTGTGTCTCACTCTCCCAATAAGTGGACAATCGAACGGCCCTTAAAATTTTGAACTTAAATATTACCAAGACCGGTTGAACGATTCTATTTTCAAATTTGGTGAAAGGATTCGATGAATGAACGAGTGAAGTGAAAAATAAGTTATATTGTATCGAGTGCTTATCGTGAAAAAAAAAAAAGAAAAATAATAACTGTGTCGTTTGAGAAGAATTAAACACAAGTATTTACTAATTGATATGAGTAGTTAATTTATAGTAATTGTGTGTAATTTTATAAATAGACGGAAAAATACGAAAATGATGAACACATTTTTGGACACGGTGTCGTCGCATCCACATCATTTGGCTAATCTCGGTATTAAACTATCACCTGGTGGCGCGACGGACAACTTGACAGATTCAAACAGTGTGGTTCAACCATCACCAGGTGATGCACCTTCACAACAGCATCATCATTTTCATCCACAGAGCTATCCACCACCGCATCATCCACATCCGGCTAGTCACATGGCACCGCATATGGGCCATCACATGGGCCATCATTCGAGTTATGCGGCGCGCGATTTTTTGTTACGTCGTGAACATGAATTCAATGCCACGGCTAATTCAACAACACCTGAAAGTGGCTTGGGGCTATTTACGCCACTTCATCATGACAGTGGTGGCGCTGGTATGCAGCAATTTCCTCATCATCCAAGTCAACATCCACTTGCTGCTGCCAGCCACTATCCGGGACACTATGGACAAGATGCGAGATTGCCACCACATCATCAGTATCTAGGACCGCCACACCTAACACCAGCAACAATTCATCATCAACAGCATCCAGCAGTGACTCATCCAAGTCATCATCCACACGGTGCATTTCTCAGGTATATGAGAAGTGGTGGGGGTGGTGGTGGTGGTGGTGGTGTTGGAGGTGCGCAAAGACAGGAGATGTCGTGCATGTGGGTTGATCAGGATACACCGGGACCGGGACGTAAACTCTGCGGGAAATTGTTCAATTCGCTTCATGACATCGTCACTCATCTCACTGTTGAACACGTGGGTGGACCAGAGTGCACTACGCACGCGTGCTTCTGGCAGGGTTGTTCCAGGAATGGCAGGGCGTTCAAGGCCAAGTACAAGCTCGTCAATCACATTAGAGTGCATACTGGTGAGAAACCATTTCCATGTCCATTCCCTGGGTGCGGCAAAGTATTTGCCAGGTCGGAGAATCTCAAGATACACAAGAGAACACATACCGGTGAGTATTTCTATTCTTTTTTTTCTTTAATCTTCTACCGCATAGAAAAAGCTATTGTGGCTTTTCGAGTTCACCTCTCTTCTCACTCGATAAATACATTTGGAAACGAGAAAAGGGATTTTAGTTTTAAAAATTGTATCTTGCACAAGACAATGTAATTCATTTTTCGTCTCTGAGGACGTTGTATTTGACGAGTCATTTCGTTCCGTCCATTACTCGTTCATCGTGAATCAACGAGATTTATTATAACTCATGCACTAGAGAATTGAGATAGTCGCGTCATCTAAGACCGTAGTTTATAGACGTATCAACAGGCCCTGATTCAATTCGATCGCAATAAATCGTTCCAACAGTATATATGTTCATATGAAGAGATAATTATTATAGGAAATACTATATCAAATTATTAGAGATATTTCCAAGTTTTCACCTTAGTGACAGGATTATCTCTGATTATTGGGTTGAGGCGGACACAGGTGTCTTGAGTTCAGGCAAAATATTTAAGAATATCTTTCTTTTCCATGAATAGGAAATAAATATTATTGAAATGAGATTTTACAACGCATTGGAAATATCTGAGCGTTCGACACGCCTTCGAGATTGTGTATCATATACCTGACATTTTCTCGTTTAGAAAATGTATCCATCTGTATGTTGGGTTTATATTTATATGTTTGAATTGAACGGCCGACACTTTTTCTTTGTGCTTTGTCTCTTTCACTCTCTGACTCTCTCGCTTTCTCCTTCTCATATTGTACACTCGATACCCTTGTGTAATCAAGATTGCCAATCTCTCGATCAGACACTGCTTGATAGTTATGATCCACTTGTAAGTTTGTGGATCTTATTACAAAAAACTCATCGAGCAATTTCTAGACTCATTTTTTTTGTCTATCATCCATTCATTTAACTCCTGTTCAACTCATTAGTTCAACGCGCCCTTTTCTGCTGTTCATAATCGCTCACTTTGATGTATCAGTTACCTGTGTTTTTATTTGTATGTTTCCCAGAATTAACAAGCACATTTAAAAGGAAAAAAGATAAATAAACACAAGTTAATAGTGATGTAAAATTATCTGGTGATTCGATCTGTCCGATTTCTTATCGATTTTGTCACAAAATATTCTGTTAACATAGTATGTATTGATAGTTTTAGTAATACACTGCCATCAGTAAAACGTGGCGCCTCATCATTTCAATATAATCAACCATCTGTTTATGATGACAAGAATTTCGTAGGTGCAATTAAAAAATTACTGGATCATATATTGTGTCTGTTTATGTGTTTCACTGTGACCGCGTTTAGTCCCACTTTGGTATTAACATAACGTTTATAATGATATAGGTAATATAAGGCGGCGGGCCGTGCGCGCCATCATCCGACGGACCCACGACGCCTGGCGTCATCTCTTCTCGCTTACTCATTTTTTACTCTTTCGTTTTACTCTCTCTCTATATACATTTTTTTTTCTTCCTCCCTCGTTTATTTTGTGATCCCACCGCGAGATTCTACAGGAATTCCTCACATCGAATTCCATCGCTTCTACCACATTGATTTATCTTTGTCTTTTTCACTCATAACTCGTTTACATAATTTCTAATGCGATTCATTTTACTGAACCAAGATAAACAAAACAAATGAAAACATTAAATCAACTATGTATGGAAATCAGTTGATAATTTCATCATATTTTCGATTTTAGTTCTACTGCAACAATGAAAGTTGAGAAATTAATTTTGACGAATAATTGAGTCCACTTTGTATTCAGCTATGGATTAGTTTAAGTTTATGTGTTTATATTCTCAAAATGAATGTGAATCGAAAGAAAAGTTTAAAGTATAATATGATATGGAGAAATGTTAGTTGGCAATATTTGTTTGATTCACCAATGAAATATGGCTCTGTGTGCTAAAATTATCTCAAAGAGAATTATTCTTAGGCTTTATGTAAATACTGGTGTTTTAATTAACGGGAGTTATATGCAAAGTAATTATCGTCCGTATACGTAACTTCCTAGCACACGAGCATGTGCGCTAATATTGAAAGAGAAAATGAAAAACAGAAAGAAGAAAAAATCAAAATTAGAGAGCGCAAAAAAGAGAAGGGAAACGAGTGCATTAATGTGTAACATGGAAGTTACGTGAGCATATATCATCCAATGATTAAATTTAATTCTAATTTCTGCAACGGAAAATTTAAACGCCCACATCCAAATATAATTTCAAGTGCGCGCGTGAAAAAGTCGTCGATGAGCGACAACGAACACCAAAATATAAAAGAGAACGAACGAGGGGTACAGCACACGAGTTTATATGAAGAGGGTGAGAACTCGTTGTTCGACCTTTTATATATTGAAATAGCTCGTAAAATAAACAACCCCTACAATATATTGCACACCCCTCATATTTGTGTGTGTGTGTGTGTGTGTGTGTGTGTGTGTGTGTGTGTGTGTGTGTGTGTGTGTGTGTGTATATTCTTTTCTATTTGTTTTACTTTTACTTTTCACTTCAAACAAACATGTCGATGTCAATTGGCATTTTTACACAACACTTTATTTCTGTCCCCACACTTTTTCGTCTCTTTCATAATACCTCCCTTCCAAAATAATGCAATACGCTTTTGTTCTCGTCAAATGTTTGAAGTTGATCGTATTTCTTCCTTTAATTCTATTTACATATAACTCTGCAATGATGACAACATATTAATTTTTTTTATCAGACCTATTAAAATAATAAGAAATCAATGCTCTCTCTTGTTTAGATCTTTCTCATTTCTGATAACGCATGCGTTGTCAACCAACAAAATAGAAGAAAATAAAATGAAATATTCGTAAATTAATAATGTAACGGAAGCCATTACTGCTCAATACCATGATATGTGTTATGTAAGATGTGACAGCATCCCTTATGCACTGCATATAGATATATGTATTCACATGTATTTGTATATAGTCGCGCAATGATCAGCGCACGCGTATTCATCATTGGTGGACACTGACAATAGGATTCTCCCCTTTGAACTGTCTGCCATTGGTCCAACGAGTTGAGTTGTGAGCCGAGGGGTTTATGTACACACATGTCTATATATCTATACATTATAGTCAACGCGACAATGATGAAGAATAGGGGAATGATATGGGATGAGTCTTTTGCTCATGAGGGGTGTTGGAATAAACGTTAAGTAGGCCAGAGGCTCGTTCACGCAAGGGCGGGGGAATTATGATGGTAGGGATACACATGAATAAGACGAGAAGATAAGGGTGTTCTGTACACATACGCACACACACTCACACACACATGAAACAACAGCACCGAAATTAAAAGTATTCTCCACCGTAGTATAATATGATTACATAAATAGTCAAAATGAAATTCAATAAATTTGAAATGATATTATAAATAGTTATATGCAGTATCACAATGTTGTGGATTTGTTTTTTCAACATATTAGGACGATTTGAAATAGCCAAGCATTATTTTTCATGTTGAGTGACAGTTAACAACCGGTTATTATAATTTATTCGTGTCTTTTACCATAATTATCAAAACGACAAGAGTCAGTATTTACGAATGATTAATTCATATTTTTTAGTCGCGAGTTTTCTCTAAACAATTATTGGATATCATTCGTTCGCATAATTGTTTGTATCGGATGACAGCCAAACTAATTACAATAATTTATTTATACTTCGCCATTAATTATTATTGCATTATTATTCTTCGTGCGAGCGTGTGCGCGAGCGAGGAATACCTTTTTTGTGAGTTTTCGCGGGAGGCGCACACTTGATGGCTACCAACCACGTCCGCCATCACACGCACTCTCACATATTTATATGTACAAATACACAGGCATGAAAACATGTAGACATACACGCAATATATGCGAGACAGCCATGTTGAATTCGAGACTATATAATACAACACACACATCACTTCTTTATGTATACCGTCGCGCAACTTGCCAACGTGCACATTTTTCCGTAAAGGCACTGTATGCGTGCTACATATATGTATATATACATATGTATATATATATATATATACATGTTATATGTTATATGTATACATATGTATGGTGAGTTGAGACCATGTGTATATTTATTATCTCCATAATTATTTTCTCTGTGGTATAATTGCCATATCCATCTATAGAATGACAAGAGAAGATAAAAATGTTGTTTACTCTTTGGCCGAACAATCATCGAAGAAGCATTGACAGAACAAAAATTGGAATAAAAACAGATATATATGTATATGGATAAATGAATTGAGTTTCTTGTCCGTCGGATGACGGAACATCGCGACTCGTTTATTGTCTCCAAAAGTAAAATCAATCTGCACACTTGTCTGTCTATATTAGTACATTATCCACTGCAACGTTGTTTCAACGTGTGGCACAGAGTCTTTAACGCAGGATAAAAAAAATATTCATACATGTATACACACAATACAAGCAGATATATCGGTATAGCTATAAGTGTATGGTATAATATAATATGAAAATGATTTAGACGAGTGGAGATTTGTTGCAAACGCTTTGCGGCGCCTCAGGCCACGGTCCTTTCGACGCTTCGCTACTTCTTCTCTTCACCATTCACTCTCTCACTATACTACATATAAATACATATATGTATATATGCATTTTGAATACATATAGACACTTGTGGCACCGCAGCGCGCAGCCGGCAGGAGGATAATAAACTGTTAGAGAGGGATGAGGGCGGTTACGCCTACCAACTGCCAATAATCTTCACCACTCATCCAGTAGTATATATGTAATTAATGTCAAATGACTTGAACAGATATACAGTCAATTGAGATGTTATTTAATTTAAGGTGTTCACCAAAAAAATAAGGAACGAAGAAATATTTGCATAACTTTTCTTTCAATCATTATTATTATTTTTCTCTTGAAAAAAAAGGGTTCAAATGCATGTGCGTCATAGAAATGTTTAATAAACTGTATATTTAGATACAAAGTTTATTGGCTTCTGTAAAAATATGGAACGATGAAGTGATAGTTAGGTATACTTAATTGTTTCACACATTTTATTGGCTTCTAACAGCTGAAAAAATAATCATACGAATTCCCAGTTCACTAACCAGACCAATTTCGTGTTCTGCACGTAAATTTATTTATTGAACAATATGAAAAACACTGTTTTTTGTATTATTTGTGTTTTTTCCCCGTATTTTTTTTTTCCGTCTCTATTTATGTTTTTTTTTCTTTGGGGTTGTTACAATAGCGCGAGCGAGTAACCGAAGACGGGGTAAATCATCTTGAATATTTCTGCACCGCCCCTTTATGCATTCATAAATGTATGTGTATCTAAAGTAGCGATATCTATATACATATAGCTACAATACAAAGTTGCAGGACAATGAGACTCATCGAAAAAATATCAAGTGTCTGTAATATTATACTTTCCCGCGACGTTTAAATGCCACTTGAGAATTCCATCGTACATACGTGAATACATTTATGCGCGCATGTGAATATTGACCATATATATTCATATGAAACCGCATATTAAACTCAGAGTCACACTCGTTTCAAATTTGTATGTAAACATTTCCAGAATTGGGGCGTATCTATTTCCTTTGATGTCCTTGTCATGTCCATTCAATTTCACATCATATAAAAATATAAATTGAAGAATACAATAAAATTATACATCACAAATATAAATATAATATCAGTAATAAATATGATAATAATGCAAGTAATAATAATAGAAATAAAAAAATGGAGAAAACAAAACAGAATATTGCGGCCTATAGTGTTGGATGATTTAGAGAGCGAGGGGTCGGGGGGTCGTGGGTCGAGACCAGCCTCATGGAATGCTGGATCCTCCTTTCTTTTTATTTATTTTTACTGTATTCGTTCCCTCTCTCTCTCTCTCTCTCTCTCTCTCTCTCTCTCTCTCTCTATATATATATATATATATATATCTATCTCTCTGTCATGCTTTTTTTTTCTCTGCTTTCGTCGATTCATGTTGCCTTGAGAACGTTGTTAGTGTGTTCTTTCATTGAACGAGGGTAAAAGGTGCGGGATGAAATGATAAGCACAATGTATGTGTACACAGTATATGAACATTTTCAAATGTAAAACTATCTTTGATGTAGGAGTTATTTAGATGAATTTTATGTTGATACACTAGTTTTCTTTCACGCTGTAGCTCAGGTCTAACTTTTTTTTTTCTGTGTGCCATGAGAAATGTTGGATCCAAGGTTTTGGTCAACGGAAAATAAACCAAAAGACCTGCCTCAAAATATACATAAGTATAAACCCTTTTTTTTTCTCATTTCATAGCTGAACTAGTTCTTCGATTAATTTCTATTGTGATTTTTGAGTAACTCGATATGTTGACCATCGCCCAGCTTATGTTTTGTTGTAAAAATATTCAACGGAATATTATTTGGTTGTGTCGTGTAACTTTATGAGATAATTCACAATGAAATTCATAATTATATTTGTTCGTTCTAAGCACTAATTGAGCTAATCATATCAGCCATATCAGCGTTTGCTTTAGGAATGTTGAACTCTAAATTTCTAGTCGCAAAAATTATTTGTACTCTATTCTCAGAAGAAACAACGTATTACAATTCCGTATCTAAAAACAGTGATACAAAATATACTCCACACGCATAGAAATCTTTTTTTTCAAGTATATAATTGACTAAAAAGGAAATTCTCTCACCCAATGAATTAAATGATATTCTGCAATGGTTCTCTCTCCTTCCTGTGTATTCAACGAGTTCATGTTTCTATATATCTATACGATACCAACATATAACATATAATCTATACTGTTGTGCCCAATTGAATTTACATCGGTATTTACAAACTGTATTCATCGGATATTAACTTTGGTCGTTCATCCCTTCCACTGTATATATATGTATATACATTATACGTTTCTGTGTATAGTTATGCGACAATATCGCATTATCGTATCGTATGTTATCGATGCTCCCATCGACTACGCGACCAGCGATTACGTGAAAAAGTTAGGAAATATTTCCATGTGACTATATTGGCGAAGAATATCTCCTTCATATACATATGGAAGCGAATATATGTATATATATATGTGTATGTGTTTATTCTGTTGAAAAATGACAAACTTGTCGTAGAGTGTGTATATTTATACTAGGCATAATATACGTACAGAAACTTGGGAACTAGAATTTAATGCCACTGTTGGAAGTTGGTTAGCTAAGTCATCATAAACATTATAAGTGATTTCATGGTTGTATAATATATTGTTGTATAGATACGACAAACTATTTTCGTTCCCATTCAATTTTGAACTGATGCTACAAAAGAAGAATATCCATCTGTGAGATTTGTTTCATGCCACCTGCGAGTACAATGTGGTGCTCCGTCTGTAAAATTTGAATTCCATTTATTCAAGGAATTCTATATCAGATATTATTGCGAATTTTTTGTCTGGTAATAAAACTACCGCAAAAGCAAAAAAATTATAATTAATTCAATGAATCATCCGCTGCGATAAAACAAAAAAAAATGGAATACAATGAACGAAAATATTGTTTCGCTCCCGTTTTAAATTAATATTTTTCACCTTCTATACAATCGCGAGCGCGCGCGCACACGCGGTTCTTTCAAGTCAATAATTACGGTCGATTAAAGTGAATAATGTGAGGGACTGTAAGGTGAATTCTCTCTAATATAATATAGCTCGAATCCCAAAATGTATTTCACCGTGAAGCGACATCAAGAGAGCATTCGAAACGAAAAAAAGTGAATGAATGAATGAAAATAAAAAAAATTACACGAGAAAAGGAGAAAGGATGCGGAGACAACCAAAATGATATATAAAATGCAATGCAGTCGTCGGTCGTTTTGTAAAATCTCAATAAATAAAATTGCACCGTGAAACGGTGTCTAAGCACGCCAAAAGCATATCAACGACAAAATCATAAAGATAAAAAAGGATGAATAAACAAATAAATGAAAAAATAAAGCCCAAAGTAAAAAAAATTATGCAGGATAGAATTGGGTTCGATGCACTGCACTCTTTCGCAGTATCGCAGTAAATAAACACAATAAAAATAATAATTCTAATAATAATAATCCGAAATTAATCCACCAATACGATGGGAGAAAAAAAATGTGTGTGTGTGTGCGTGTGTGTGTGTTTTTTTTTTCAGGGTATGGCGAAGAGAAAAATATTGTTAAACAAAAAGAAATAAATAGATAAACAAAAACCAGGCGCGGGAACGCGCAAGGGTGTTTCACCGTCCGTCGGGTCGTCCGTTATATTTACGAAGACTCTGTGCCCTCTAATGGTTTCGATGCGCTCGGACGCACATGAGAGAGACAAAGAGAGAGTAAAAAAACAAGCGAGATGTAGACTCGATCTGCGCCAGAAACTCGCATTCAGCATATTGCTGCAACCCTCTCATTCTCGCCATCTCTCTTTTCATTTCTTGTTCTTATACATATATATATATTTTACCAACCCACCCACACCACAACAACCAATATGAAGCACTGATCGCGCGAGTTATACCAACACACATGTACACGCACTAAAAAATAAGTTGTCATAGTGTGGGTGAGAGCGTGAATTATGTCTCGTGCGAGATGTCAAATTGCTCGCCATATCGTAAAATATACAACTCCACAGCGCTGTGGGAAACATTATGTTCCTTTGCTCCTTCCACTATATTCGTTTTCTCTCTGCACGTTTGTCTCCATACACTATATAACATCATATACCCTCATAGATATCAAATGAAAGAAGATATGTACTTATTGAAATAGTCGCGAAAACCAATGAGTTCTTTTCAATTCTCATCACCCTTATCTATTAAAACTATGAAAAAATAATGATAAAACGTGACGAATTGGCGGGCAATGGAATAATGTTCAAAGATTGTGCACATGGAACGTTAACTTCATTAATATCGTGATTTAACATCGTTTTATTCTGCCAAGATTACAAAACTGATTATTCCATTATGAATTCTCATTTAATTTTCCTCAATATTTCGTTTTTACATTAATGATATTCTTTTTCCACACATGTAATACGTATTGCATGATGAAAGAAAAAAGATATTTAGGACTGCGAGCAATTAATATCTCATATCATCATAATTATAAATCCAACAACGCTTATGTACTTTTCTGATCATGCACCGTGAATGATGAACTTTTTCCTCTCTTGGACTAAATGAAAAGTAAATTAACGCCACTTACTCAGAGTTTTCAAATAAAATAAATCTTGTTAATATTCTAGCAACAGATTTATCACTCAGTTATACAGAGCACTCATTAGAAACTTCAAGAACATTCCTTCCAACTATTAATATTTATAGTAAATTTATCATTGAAAATATGTTTTTCTGCTGTTAAACCACTTGGATACACTCGAAATATTCTGCTCGTAGATTTTAATCGAAAAAAAAAAACATTCCAATGCATTTCATCAATCCCTAAAATTGTTTCATCTTAAACACCCAAACACACGTTAAAAGAGGAACCGTATTCGTCAAAAGTTCTCGATAATTAATGGACTGTAGAGAGCGATCATCATCATCAGCATCAAGAATTGTGTTTTAGGTCATTAAACCTGAATGTTGTTATTGGTGTTAAATAGGTATATGGCCCACCATAACGATTGTTAACCGGCTGCCATTTACTCATTTTAGAATCCTTAATCACCATCTTTTTGTTTTATTTATCTATTTATTGTTATTTTCATTTTTTTTTTCTGACTATGTTTTCCATGTCCTGATTTAGCAATCTCTCCGCCACGCCCAATGTCCAGTCATTAGATGACCCCCAGTAGATTCATTAATAAAGCAACACTGTGTGGCCACACACAAGTGGAATATATATAAGTATATTGTTTGAACGCTCAGGCACGCTGGAGCAGATGAGAAAAAAAAAGGAGTTTACATTGTTGCGTGCCCGTCTGTGCGGGTCAAATGTAAATGGGTGTATGGTGGAACGAACCAA
This sequence comes from Meteorus colon, assembly GCA_030523085.1. Lineage (NCBI taxonomy): Eukaryota > Metazoa > Arthropoda > Insecta > Hymenoptera > Braconidae > Meteorus > Meteorus colon. The sequence goes on along the minus strand of JAPYZH010000222.1, from coordinate 67,149 downwards.
ACAAAAATATGTCGAATCATTCGTAGTCAATAAATACAAATCGATCTTTAGTTCGGATCTAGTGTTTAATGATAAAACTTGTCTGTTAACTAAATTAACTGTGATTTTTACAAAGTCGATTCAAGATTAAATTCTTGTGAAAAAATTCTACCTAACCATTATTTAATTTCAAGACCTAGAGAGAATATAGAATTTTCACCATTGAATAGAAAAACTTCCACGTTTATCCAATGATGAATAGCTTATTATAATTCGACCGTTGAACTTCATTCACCCCGAAATTTTCGACCAATCACCCCCATAATAATAAAACAACACAAACGGAATGTAAATTACAAAGTACGAAAATATATAGGAATACAATAAGGATATAGATGAATAATCCTGATAAAGAATTTCTCCTGAAAAATGCTTGTATACACATGCATCATTCTTTTTCTCCTTTCGTCCTTTTTTTCCCCGCATTTCATGATCTCACGGCTGAGTTGATGTTAGTCTCTCTCGACTACACACAAGGCAACAAACAACACAACAAAAAAAAAGAAAAAAAAAAGAAAAAGAAGAGAAGCTAGAGTGCGACAGAAAAACTCGCCTCAAAAGCATTGGAAAAAAGCATATTCCGACAATAGGATCCTAACAAGCCGGATCGTGGTTCTCCAGGATTTCGTGGCGTTTAGCACTGCCCAACAAAGCGAGCACAAAAATCTGCTGGCACGTTCTTCTTCCTTTTTCGTTTTTGTTTCTTGTTCACTCCTACTTTCACGTTTTTCTTTTCACCCCTGTATAGAGGAAGAGGATCACGTCAGAGGGCACGCCTTGCACATTGGGTGCCAAAAGTTTGAGATTTTCCTACCGCTGCTACGTTTACCGACGACGCAGTTCATATATTGGCTGAAAAGTTTTGAGTAAATTCTCTCCTCCCTTTTTTCCTCTCTCTTGACTCAAGCGTGAAGACCTTGAAACTTTTATTTTCGAGGGCCCTTCATCGAGGCACGTATATGAATACCCTTGGCACGCTTCATTTTTCCACGCCAAACCATTCAGGATGTATATATGTTTAAGCCGTATATAGTCACTGGCTCGTTTGCTGATTTCATGTCCACTTCAAATCCGGAAGTGAATTCTTATTGTCATGTACACCCTCAAAAAATTCTAGTTTTTTCATTTATTTATTTTACAGTGTAGGAATTCACACAATATGAAATAAATCGGTGATTTATTCCAGAGTCGTTTTTTTTTCTTCTTTTTTCATTATAAATTCTTTGAAGAAGCACATATGTATGATGCAGCAGTCCTCTATTATATCCATTCTTTTGCCTGTGAGATATACAATTACAGCAAGATCGGTGGAAGAAGATATGGCCCAGTGCTGCTGTGACAACTATATATACAGGCTAAACATTTATACGTATACACATTTAACACCTTAAGAGAATGAACAGAAAATTCTATGTGTCAATATTGAATTAGTTGAGAAAATCAATACAGCGATTGTAAGCCATCAATCTCTCCATCCGCTGTGAATAATTGTTTCATTAACCTATATTTATATAAATTAACATTGTGTGACAAATGAGCATGAATTATTGGAAAACAAATATGTTAGGAATGCAATTAGTTTGAATACAACTTGAGGAATGTACTGAATTCCAAAAATAAATGACTGGCTCTGTGTATAAATTCAAAAAAAGAAAAGGAAACATTAATCACAGCATTGAAAATTCGTACGAAATTGGTGTAGCTGATTTTTCATAAATACAAATCACTGTTTGACATTGACCCAAAATTTCCGAAGGGGCTATACAGCTATACAGCTATACAGATAGAAGAATAATAATTTTGAATTACAAATAATAGGTAGAAATGGTTGGTATGCAAGTTTAGAGGGTAAAAGAGAGGGCTGGAACATAACTGAACGAAAAATTCGAGGAATCAAAGGTTAGGCAATTCCTCGAAGATTCGCGCGCTACAGAATTTCGAGAGTCATCGTCTAGATATATACCTCACCGTCCCACTGTAACTCTAGACGTTGTCCAGCAGCATACACTATAATACCGGTATATGTTTATACATGTATATGTGGCCATGGCGCCCCTATCTTTTATATGCCAGCAGTTTCTGAAAATCTTTTAGTTTGATCTCAACTTCTTTTCTCTTCTCTCCACTGACCCGGCCCACAACACGCGTACGAGCGCGTTTACATAAACATAAACACGAGATATACACATTGGGGAATGAAATCTCTGTATAAGAAAGATAGAAAGCAGTGAGGGAGAAAAAGATAGAAAGCGCAGGTTAGGTTTGTTCTTGGGAGCTCTTGTGGCTCGCGACGGTAGCATCATGGTCTCGGATAACCAGCCGCGTTGGCTACACGACTCTAAATTGCCCCTCACGTGCACTCGTCTGGTTGCTACCGAATTTTTTTATTCAACAATCAAGATATTTTTATAATTTCTATGTTGAAGGAAATTCCATCACGGAATAACCTTGGAGTATTCTTCATCTTTATTCTGTAAATTTCATTTCATTATTCACAGAGGTAGTGTTAGAAATGAAGGAATTTTTTTGTTATCTTTTTCAATCAAAACTTTCGGTATTTTTGATTATTTTTAGTGATTATGTACACATTTTTTATTTTTATTCATTCATTTGCCGTGTAGTAATCTCAAATGGCCTTGGTACCTTGTGCGTCAGCATAGTCAAAAATTACGCTTGAAAATGAATTAAAATATTAAGAAAAAATAGTGACATATTCCCATAACTTTTCCATGCGATTAATTTGCATGTGGTATGCGACAAAAAAATCTGAGAAATATGTCAGAGAAACTCAGCAGAGTTGAATGATAATTTCACCAGAATACTCCATACATATTTGCAACAATGTAACCCTCTCAATGAATATATCAACAGGATTCACAGAGGGAAATATATAATACGTATTGGAGTGGGGAAATTATCGAAAAGGGGCCATAACACAAACACTCGAATTACCACTTGGTTGATGTGCCGAGCAGTGAGAGGTAACGGAAGGGAGAGTGAGATAGATTATAGAACGAAAAAATGAGAAGCGAGAAACATCTGCCCAACATCCAAGCTCTATATATGTATACATACATATAAATACTGGCGCGTCCGTCTCTTTCATAGGCAACATGGCGGAATGATCGGCACATCAACCGGTAGTTATGCTTTTACCCACGGATTTGCGGTTCTTTTTCACGTATATTCCACAAACCCTCACCGCACTCTCTTCCATCACTTCACTTTGACTATTTTTCTCTTTCTTTTTTTCTTTTTTTTTTTTTGCGATGAGTGGCGGACACGCAAAAGCCGACTGTTTGCATCGGAGGATATTTCATCATGTAAACATCATAAATGGGCGCGATTAACAAGAGAGAACTCGACGATCCGTGTGATGATCCTACCAAGGTCCAACGAATCTTTTCGACACACGTTCAGTTACATCTCCTGAAAATCTCATTCCACATTTAACTATGAATTTATCAGTTTCTTCTATTCATCGTGTATATTAATAATTAAATTATGGTAGACATGCAGAACAGAAATTGGTTCAGATGAAGTGATGTTAATTCAAGTATTTGGAAAATATTTATAAAGAATAATGGTTTGTGAGCGGTAGTGTAAATGGAGAATAATAATTGCGAAGGACATTGTTGAAATTACAGAGCAAACTTTTTTCCATCAAATCAAATACATTCAGTCCAAATTATTGCATTTCCCAGAGTATTGAAATAAATATTTGCAAACGTTATCTAAATATACATCGGTAAAAGAAAATCTGATAAATATCTCTGATATATATTCTTTCCATGAAAGTTCTACCAACTGAATTATCGACAATTTCAATCTCATTGTGGGGCCTCGTATATATCCCCTCATATAGTCTGGGCCCATTTCCTAATATCGATGGTATAACAAGGAAATTATCCACTCGAGAACGCGTTGAAAATGGGTAGTGGTATAAATGAAATGGTGATGATACAGAGGTCGAGTCCATCCTACCAATTCGATTCTGTTTTATTTTTATTTTCTCCGTCAACCCCTCGAAGGAGAAAAAAATGGTGGATACGAAATGACTGTGTTGGTTCATCCACACGTATAACAATGTGTGGTGTGGCTCATAGGGACTGTATATACCTTTGATGGTGTCCTGGAATAGTACAATAGACGCGAAAAATCATCTATTATCCCCTGAGTCGTTCCCTCTCCCTCTCACTTACTGTGCCAAGGCCGTGCGCGTTTCTGGACCCATTGCGCGCGCGGGCCCACAATGCCGTTTCAACGCCCATATATCACTCTTATTGAGCGTTTTTCCAGAAACTGCAGTTCAGTGAGTTTCTCTAAATATATATATGTATACATATGCGTATATCTCTAAGTGGAAGAGCGTCAGTGAATTTTTCACAGTTTGTACTGTCCGGATTTAAAGACTTTATATATACTCACCCTAAAAACCATATTGTGGGTCTGGAAAAAAATCTTTTCTTATTTTATCTCTTGTATTCATGTGCGTGTGCGTGTGTGTGTATGTCTATGTCTATGTTTGTTTGTGGAGAGAAAAAACTCGTGGCCCTTTTTGACTTTTCCAATAAATTGTACTGATGTTTTTTCGGAAAAAATAAGCTTATAAAGGATTAATTTTCAATTCAAATATCTATATGGCTGTTTTTCAATGGGGGGAGAGCAAGAGATAACTCCTCAGAGCACCTATCGTTTTGGCTCAAAATAATTTTGCTAAAAGAAATGAAAATATTATTTGAATTTCAGCATTATATATTGAATAGCAGATCAATCTATATTCATTTTTAATTTGAATATGACGCGATTTGACGCAAGTGAAAAATTCTGTTCAACACTTAGGAGACATTGCAATATGTTCCTCATAGCGAAGGTGGGCCAACCAGTCTGCATTAATATATATATGTGCAGTCAGCAGAAATTCTGCCGAATCCCTTCTGGGTTTATATCCCTCCGTCAGAGCCAAAACGATTATAATAACTATTTTATCCAACTTCAGATCTGGGCCATTGTGCTTCCCATTCTGAAAGTCATAACACGATACACCGACTCGAAAAATGTATTGAGGATCGTGCGGCTGGGCCTGATTCACTCACTCACTCACTATCTCTCTTTATTTTATTTTATTTTCAAATATTTTTTTCCATTCTTTCTTTCTCATTTTTGTCCCCTCGAACGATGAATTTGAACTATACATATATATGTATCCAAGAGAAAGAAGGAGAGAAAAAGAGAAAGAGCACAGCGTGGACAATATTTCATGGTATATTGTTGCCATCTGCACCACACGTAACCCCGGCAAGACAGAATAGAACGTATAATAAGGAGATGGATTGAGAGTTTTATTTATCTTCTATTTGTTTGCTAACGTGCGCTTCTGAAATGAACACATACGTGCATATATATCCACACCCTAATCTGTTGGCGACACATTTGACACGTTATCAATCGTATTGCATAAATAAATGCATTTTTATTCTTATCTTTTCGTGCAATTACAGATTTATGTTAATAGAAAATTTATTCTGCACTGTCGAACTGAATTTTTTTTCGCATCTCATATTAGGATGATCATTGTATTCTACACGACAATAACAGTAATGGTAACTATGTCAATACGTCAAATGTTTGACTCTGGTGAATTTTAACCAGATAGAATTTACATGAATAGAAATTTGAAATGCGAGTAGTTGACCTAGGGTATATTTAAATATAATTCGAGTCACGTTTACGTATATCGAACAGGTTAGATACGAGCATAATATCCATTTATCTCACATACGTGTGACACATGAAATGAATACTCATTTCACACGCTTGATAATAAATTAGTTCACTGGATTTTGGTTTTTATATACACAGTATGTATAATTTTATTCTCACTCTATATATCCTGTGATTTATTTCCCGCGTCCGGAAGTGAGACTAACAACACGTTGGTCATAAAGTCGAAAAAATGAACAGAAATAAAAAAAACATTAGACGAAAGAAAAATAGTGTGAAGAGAAAAAAAAACAAGAAATCCGCCAAGTTTGCGCTTCCGTTCTCGCGCCTTCGTTCCTCCACGATAGTCGAGTATAAGCAGGCTATGGGGGGCGAAAAAACGAAAGAGAACGTCAAGGGAGGCGGTGGTGAAGGAGACGGTGGTGGTAACTCTTGGCAAAAGGGAACGCAGAGGGTTGGCGCTCGTCGCGGGACTGCTAAAATATATTCTCCGTCAACTTCCGCTTGAAATAAATAAAGTCATGCTATCTCACTTTATCTCTCTATCTCTCTATCTTGTTTCCTTTTTTGTCTCTTTTTTATGTTTAACCTGCAGAATATCTCGAGCTCATGTTCTACCGCAGATAGAGTGAGAGACACAGCGATATAAGGGATGAATGCGAAGGGAGTGAGAGAGTGAGAAGGCCATTCGTGCTCACGAGACCTTATCTCTCGATATCTTTGTGTCCCTCTATTTTGTAAAGCGGCGCGTCGAGCCAAAAAGGCAGCAGCCAAGACATCACGCGTTGTGCTGCACTGCCACATTTATATACACTCGGGGAAAAAAATGACTTGAATTAATGAAAAAGAAATCTCATTTGAATCAGAAAAGAATCGTTTCAATAGGGCACGGAATATTGAAGTCAAAATTAAATTTGATTTAGAATGCATACTTTATATGATATTGATGTTGCAATGGAACACTATCTTCGTTCATCATTTTTTTGATAAACAATGATTTTAATGATTTCGTTTTAATTTGCAGGGGAGAAGCCATTCAAGTGTGAATATGAGGGTTGTGAAAGGCGATTTGCTAATAGTAGTGATCGTAAAAAACACAGTCATGTCCACACATCAGATAAACCATACAACTGTCGGGTTTCCGGTTGCGACAAATCATACACTCATCCGAGCTCGTTGCGCAAACATATGAAGGTAAATCTTGGGCATTTAAATTGATTTTTACCAGCAATTGAATACAGACAGAAAAATTTTTTCCAATCATTTCTTTGAGGATTTTGTATCAGTATAATTGAAAATACGAAGTTGAAGCATTTCTTTTTTGCCTTCCATAAAAGGAAACAGAATAGAGTCAATGTCGCGGGTTAAAATTCTAAGAGTTAATGAAAATTGGAAGGAAAATTGTGTTAGTCTATGCTCGTGTGGAAAACTCGTACAAAGGATTGCGAGGAAGACTTGACCGAGAAGTAGAATATAAATTTCAAACAATTGCATTCATCGTTCTTCTTCATCATCATGCCATTCTTTTGTTATTGGTTTTTTGTTCTGAGCTCCATTGTTAACTTTTATTAATACAATTCAAACTTATTCAATTTTTTCATTTTAATCTCAACAGGTGCACGGTATGACGGAAAAACTCGGCGAATATGAAAGTGAGGGCGAAGAGAGTAGCAGCAGCGGTGGAAGTTTGTCAGTGACAGGACATACTGAATCGCCTCAACCGCCATCTGTTGTTTCAACGACGACGATCCCGACCTCTTCCTCAGCATCAAATCCACCTCTAAACATTACCAATAACAACCATCATCATCACCATCATCATCATCCGTCATCGACTTCAAGAACACATGAGTTAGCTGAATGGTATGTTTGTCAACCGGGGGCAGTTGGATCACAGCACAGTCCATTACCTGGTCCACCACCACCCCACCATTTGGGGCATCACTTCAATCCTCTCATGCATCATCAAGCAACGGCTTATTGAACAACGTAAATTAATTTTTTTATTTAATAACAAACAGAAAAAGGAGTGAAAAGAGAAAGGAATAATAAATAGGACATTTTTTTCTTGTTAATTGTGACATAAACGCGTGAAATGAGATGCAGATTATCAATGTAACGCATGTCCATATATAGTCACAGTTGTGCCTCAATTTGCTAACCAAAAATATTGAATAGAGAATGTCCAATTTAGTGGAAAATAATGGATAAAATATGGATAAATTGAATATTTAATGGTGGTGCCGATAAATTTTTTTTTCTTCCATGACGCTTATATGTAGGAACTTTTTCTCTTTGGTATTTGATATAATAATTGAGTGAGAACAAATAAGGGAAAGCGAAAGAGGAGAGAGTTATAGAGAAATTGAGATTATGTATGAAAGTAAAAGTACTGTTTATTATAAAATAATTATTGTAAATAAAGAAAAGCAGAAATTCATTATTTCGTGGATTGTAATTGAAAGAAATATGAGAAAGAAGTTGGGGAGAGCATTATTCTACAAGACATGATGAAACACGAATTGAGAATAAAAAATAATCAAATAAATTGAAGAAGACGAAATGCTATGCGAATTCATTGCAAAATATGTACTGCGATTATTATTGTGTGATATCCTGTACATACAGAGAGGTTTTACCATTGACTAAGTAATATTATTTTAATAATTGATATTAATTATTTCAACTTGTGTATATGCTTATGACAGAAAAAAAAATAAAGAAAAGAATAGAGTGAGCGAGGATAAATGTATGTAAGTACGTGTGTGTGTGTGTGTGTATCTATGAATGCATGAATACATGGCTGTATGTGTCCCCTATACAATTACAAACAATATATGATAACAATCTACGGATACTTCATTTGCGAAATTAGAAACAAAAATGAAGAATTTACTGACGATACAAGATGTCTATTGAAAATAAAAATAAAGATGAATATGAAAACAAATATTTCTTATTATCTCATTGGCTTATCACACATTTTTCCTCAATATTCCCATAGAACAAATTTATGATACATGACAAGGTATAAAAATAGTTAAAGAGAAATTTGAAATGGAATATTTTTCAGTATATATGGTGTATAAACAGTTCTTATTAAGTTGCTATGGTTGCGGGATGTTAAATACAAAATTTAGTATATAAATAAAGAGAATGCGCGAGGAGAGAGGAGCGATAAGAGTGAGATAGCGAACGTTGGGAAGATATGGGAAATAATAATACGAAGCATTGAAAACAAGACGCGGCGCCAGTAGATAGTCTACTAGGGCCAACACATATATACACATTTCTTTCCAATTCTTTATTTCATTCCTTTTTTTTTATCCACCTACGGGAAAGAAAAGATTTAAAAGATACCATCTGGAAGCATCACTTTTTATTGCTCGATATACAGATGATTCGATCAGATAAAGACCTTCTCTTATTCATTTTTCTATCTTCTCCCATTATTTATTTATTTTTATTATTATTTTTCGGTTTTAGTTCTTCTTATTATTATTGTTTCCTCATTTTTTTTCTCCTCACTCATTTCTATACAAGAAATCATGCGCGGACGATTTTATTAGCTGGTCGTCCCAGACGGCGGAATATTCCTTTTTTTTTTTTTTTTCATTGCTCCTAATTTATTTTGATTCCAATTTTTTTTTCTTTTCATTTATAACAGGAGAGATTGTGAATGCGGTGGGGTATAAGGATTGAGATGACACGCCCCCTGACGAGATCAGTGGAAGATAAAGTGTGCGCGCGCGGCACAATCGAGAGATATAGATGGAAAAAAAAAGGAGAGAGAAACGAAAGGTGTCTTCGAGATCTTACGATTTCGTTTGATCGATTGTTTTCAATAAATGCCTAGAATTTTGACTCTCATTGTTTTGCAATGCATCCCCATATATTTATATGAATAAATAAACAGAAGAATAAATTGCATCAGTCAAACATAGAAAGAAAAATGACAGGTTTGGGAAAATGCGAAAATTGTCGAACAAAATACTTTTTATTTCCACACATAATGTACAAAAAAATTATCAATAAGTTAGAAAACTTGCCTTGAGCAGCATAAATATATCAGCTTATATTACAACTGTGCCCCTTTTTGTTCGCTCCAATCTCTTATGTCTTTTTACTTGAGCATTTATTTTTTTTTCCGTTTCATTTTTTTTCGCGTTCCACTCGTCCGAGGAAGGAGAAGACAGCTCGTAAAATTGCCAGAGTTATCGAGACACTGTCTCACGGTTATTTCCTCTCTCTTCTTCTTCACTTCTTTCTCGTTCCTTTTCACCCACTATCTCATTGTCTCACTCTTTCGATTGGTAGCCAATATATACGAGAAGGTAAACGCGTTTCCAATAGAGAGGGAGCGAGAAGTCGCGTGTGTAACATAAGATATTTTATATGTATATGTATTAGTATATATGCATACTTGTAAATATATATATATTTGCCATGAATAACACTGAAAGTTTTCTTGGACGCGTTTGGCGCCACGTGATTCATGGAGTATCTGCTCGTTTGTTCGTTGCGAGTGACGGATTATTGGGCATTCATGAAGAGAGTGTATGTCTTTTATACGACGGTAATAAATGAAGCGAGTCAAGCGTAACCATTAATTCACATTCGGGCCTATTAATAATTTATCGATTTCTTTTCCTATTCCCTAATTCTTCTTCCCATACTTCTCTCCCCATCCTCGCATATTATGCATCAATTATGGTTCAATTATGCTTTGATTATCAATTGGTACATTTCGGAAATAACTTTTCAGCTCTTCTTCGACTGTTCAAGAAGAAAAACCATGGTGGAGCAATATTTTCACAGTTTTTGGCCAACTAACAATTCAATCTAAGAACGTAGCAGATATTTATGAATGTTTATCGAACAATTTTACAATAATGGTAATATAATCGTTGACTGCGCTAAATAACATCATTTCATGCTTTGGAGTGAATTGTGATTCATCTTCAGGTCGTTTAACTATCTGAAATTCATAAAATCAAATGATTTTATATGACAAAGTGATGCAATTTGTCTACGGCGTATTTCGTACATATTGATCGGGACAAGAGTTCATTTCTATCTCAGTTTGTATTGGTGTGCACACGAATGTATGATCTACATAAGAATTGTTGCAAAGAGAAGAGCGCAAGAGAGTTTAGCACGATGCAGCACACAGCGGCGAGCTCTATGTACCAACGACAATGCACACGGGGCCCATAAGCTTGTTTGTCCCATGGAAATTGTATAGATATATATATTTATATGATTGTGGTACTCTGCTGATGTTCTCTCCCTTTATCTCTTGCGTTTGTACTTCGTATGTATACAAAGAGAGGCGAAGAAGAAGAGCGTGGGGAAATAAAAAAGCACAAAAAAGAAGAGAATTGCCATGCTCACCTTGTTGAGAGAATCCAACCGGTGTGTGCCTTTCCTTTTGCTTGGGGTCAGTCGCGAGTATTGCTTCCAAAAGTATGGGAGCAAAATTCATATATGTTTATATACACACATTTAAATCAATTCATTGTTTTCCAGAATAAACTGTGACTTTTCTTGAATTACTAATCTTTCATTCTCGTTTTTTTTATTTTTTCATTGAAGAATATTGGTATAACAATTGCTAGATTCATATCATTCGATATCGCTACAGAATTTTTATGGATAATTTCGAAGGGGGGAAGTAGAATATTGCACACATACAATATATATATGAATGGCGAAAAGAAGGGAAGAATAAGTTGCACGTATAAAGGTTTGACCAGGTCGGGGACGGGGCGACTGGAAAGAGTGGATAAGAGGGTGAACGGGTGGGAGGGCAGAGGGGGAGATGAAGATTATTGGGGAGTCCGGGGAAAACGAAAGGAAGGAGAGTGAGTGAGTGAGTCGGTGAGTGAGTGAGTGAGAAAGTAAGAGGGAAAGGGGTAAAGAGGTGCGCAGTGACAAATGAGAGTGGCTACAAATTGCGCTCTCCGGGTTCTCATTCTCATTCGCCACTCGTTTCCTATATAATATCACCGGGCCAAATCGTGTGCGCAGACGACCCGCACGTTTCTCAATCTTTATATATGTATATATGTGATATATTTATATGTGCTTTATATATTTACATATGCAGACAGTATGTATGGGATTATTTTTCTTATTCCATTATTACAATATGGGTTTAAAGTTCTGTATAGGACATATATATTCTTTATTTGATTTCTTCATTCGCAACAAAATTCCACTAGTCGAAAGGTGAAATCAATTATAAAACACGTCCAGGAATATTTGAAAAAATATACAATCGTGACCCGTGATTGGCTAAGTTCTCATGTGGAGAATCGTCACAAATGTTGAAATATGAGAATAATATACACACAAGTTTAGATTCGAATTTTATTTTTTCATTCTTTTATCTATTCCAAATTGCCAGGATATGCGACAATTTGGGGTACGGTAGTTATATGGGTGATGCCAATTTTGTGGTTGCGTGTATGTATATATATTTGAATAGTAAATGGAACATGCGAAGAATCATAAAAATATGGCTTATTAACACATAACACATCGAGAGACCACGCGATAGTTTGCATATTGGGACGATTCTTATAGTGGGCAATATTTTATGATTTTTGAAAGGGAACGACAGCTATTCTGCTGATGAATACAAAAATAAAAGAAGAGACGGTGGAGTTGGTTGAGAGAGTGCGAGAGACAGAAAAATGAAATGAGCCATACAAAAAAAAACAATTAGTAAAAAAAAAACTCATAAATATACACAGATATGATTTGTGTGGACATCTAGTATAAATGTCGACAGATATAAATCCTTTGCTCGTTAAGATGGGCAAAGAATCCGGGAGAATGAAGATTCTATTGACAATATTTGAAAATTGTGAATTTTTTCATTTTTTTTTCTGTCATTCAATGAAGAAATTAAAAAGATAAATGAAACTCTGGATTTATTTTCTCTTGTTCTAAACCATATGCATATCTCCATGATATATAAATGATTGTGCCCTTATTATTATAAATTATTTATTTGCATTTCCAAATGATCCTTGAAAAATCATGGTATTATGCTAATTTGAAGATTAACATATGTGAGAGAGGGTCGAACATCAATATTTCAAATTTCTCACTCAGTCTTTCTATATATTCTGTCCCATTTTTCTTTCAGAAATTATATTCGAACCATACGGGTCTATGTATGGGTGAATATATGTATTTTATCATGCATGACATTGACGAAGAAAACAAAAAATAAATGAAATAAATTTAGGAGAGAAAAATTGACAGATGATGAAAATTGACGAGTTGAATAGCTGCAGAGTTGCACATATAAATGAGGAATACATATGTAACCATGAATGTGAGCTTGAATAAGGCAGAGATCGAAACCCTTGGGACCCTTTTGGCTAAAACTTTAAACGTAATTAGCGAGAACCTATCATTATGTGGTAGCGAGACCACTCCCCCGTCACATTATATGTTTATAAATCAGCTCCATGTTCGTGGCAGTAAAAAATAAAACAAAATAAAATAGCATAAATGAGAAAAGAAGCAAAACTTGGAGGGATAAAAAATGGAAAATAAAAAATACCAAAATGAAAGAGAAAGGGAGAACGATAGGGAGGGAGAGAAAAATAAATAAGTTCCATGATCGCGCTGGTCTCTCGTATGCGGTTATCCCGTCGAGCGTTTGCCTCACCATCAGGTAGAGGAATTCTTATGCTAATGATTTTATGACTTGGGAAACGAATGATCTCGTCATATTGCCTTTTAATCGCAGTTAAGAATTTTCATACGTGGATGAAGATCGTCATGCGTGCAAGATCGCGATCAAATGCGACAAACAATTAACATATGAGAGTTATTCATAATCATCTGCACATATATTTGCGATCGACGCCACAAGCAAAGAGACAACACATTCATCTTGTTCTGTAGTTGCAGGACAGTGTTTCGGAGAAGTATATAGAAGTTACTTCAATGTGTTGGGAGAATATCCATTTATTCATAAGTCATGTGACTTCCGAATGAAAAGATTCCCAACATACCAACAGTTATTGTCGTAAGCATATCACTGACAAGTTTTATTCATCATTGATATGATGCAAAGTTCAAGTATTCGATTTATTTTGTGGTGATCGAAGCGTTTGCAAGTATTATTTCACCGCGCACTGTGTGACAAAATTAATTTTCAATCTTCTGTTTAATTGTCTATTTAATATGTGTTTATATGTGATTGTGTGCGAGTGGATTATTCTCAGCTGTTTGCCGAGTGTGATATGCACCTGCTGTGGACACTAGTAAGGTGCCTGAGGGAAGAAGGAAGAGAGCGACAAGGCACACTCGATGCAAACACACGACGCATTAGCATACAGCTATGTATATATCGCGCCGATGCGTTCTGTTGGCAGCGCGCGTGTGTATTAACGTATATAACAATGTAATTGTTGCCTCATAGATATAGATACATACATGTTTGTCTTCATACTCCCTCTTGATGTATCACTCTTATTCTCTTTATCCTACCCACAACAATAATAAATAAATTTAACACTGCATGATAATATAATCATTATAGGTCATACGTGATATGAATTAAACGATAGCTCTGAGGTGGTGGACTTTATAATTTATCATGACCTATATTTTTCTGTCGTTTTATTTCATGCACAGTGGGAGTTGGTGCGAAAGAATTGAATGTACATATATAATTGCAATGAGAAAGCCATGTATTAATGAAGTAGAATTTTTTCCCCGGTTGCTCGCAGGTGAATCGTTACTCGAATGTTTCACCTACTGTAATTCGATGTTGAACGAAGACATGATGCGTTTGTGCGCGCACGTACATTCAAACGTAGAATAAAATGTATATGCGATGGGTTAAAACCACATCGTGCATTTAATATGCTAGCGGGCGGATTTTTTTCTTGCTGATGGTTGAGTGTATGTGGGTCAAAATTAACATGACCATTATAATTGCTGTGCAGTAGAGTGAGTGGATGCACACCTTTGACTCTAAGTGTATGTGGAGGATAAGTAATGTATATACGTCGGGGAATATTTGAAAAAAAAGTTTAATTGATAATCATACTAGAATAATTTCACCCGTCATGCAATCCACCAGTTCTGAAGGCAACTACACAGCCATTATTTTCATCATTAAACTTTCAGAGATGATGGAACTATTCAGATAAGAAAATCAAGGGAAATCGTTAACTAATGCATTTCAATATATATTAAAAATATAAATTGAATATTGGGATGAGTTTTCCATAGAATTAATCACAACAACAATGAATAACTGTGGAAATGTGACAAATCATACGAATCAACAATAGCTGCCAGTGTATGATGAATTTCCCTTATACAGCGGAACTGATAGATAAAAATATTGGATAAATTATTTAACACGTACAAGTATGTAATGATCGCCATTTTGTTGCTGCTACCTACCAGATGCAGAGTATAGTTGATATATTATCCCATTGGCTACCAAGCCATTTGGTTGGCGCGCATCTCACACCATTATATAAGATACACATACAGTCTCCTGAGGAGGCATTGGCATTAACACCATCAGCAGAACATCAGCGGCAAAAGCAGCAGCAACAGCAGCACCAGCAGCACAAGCAGCACCAGCAGCATCAACATCACACAAGACTCGCGACCTCAAAACCCTCTTGGCTTATATGCCAAGACGTGTATGAGACTGTGTATGAGACTGTGTACGTGTTTGTATGCATCACAGTATACATTCTGAACTATCCTTTTTTTCTCAGTTGTTGCTTTGCAATGGCAATTAAAATTCTTTACTCCCACCAATCACACTGCTGATGCATTATATTCTCTTCACCTCTGCTCGTCTCGGCTTATATACATCCGATATTCAAGCCCTATCTCACTCTTTCACATTGATTGTGTCGTGGATATTCCTTCGTTTATAGTCGTGCGCGCGCATGGCAACGATCAAATCTACTACTCTTTCGCTTCGGTGACGTTTGCACGATCTTCGCGACTCCTGGATGAACCTGTGCGAGTTTTATAAACTGATCGACGATGTCTGGAAATATATATGTAAGGTGGCCATAACGGCGAACAACATCTGCACCCTAGCATCTGTGTTCGACTATAATTATTTGCATATTAATTCTCAGAACAATTTATTTCTTAATACTTCAGTACTTCAGATACTTTCAGAATATCTGTTGGCCCGTGAAGCAAAATCGGTATCAAAGTATGAATTCCACAGAGACGAATCGCGATATATAAATGTATGCGAGTGAGTATGATTTTCTTAATATTAAAACATTTCTGAAGATTTTCATTGCTATACTTTTCGTCAATTGTTGTGATAATTTATCGATCCATATAATGTTGATGAGAAACAAAGGATTCAAAATAACGAATGCACTTGCGATTCGTTGCGGTAGCATTCTTTGCACCAAAACACAAATAGATAAATCATCACTATAATCCGAAAGATTGAAACAGTTTATTTCCTATAGGATGAGAGGGAACAAAATTGTGAGAAAAAAATTGTGTTTTCGATTTATAGATATATATGAGACATATATGTGAATGAATGGTAGAAAGTTATACTAATTTCAACCATGGTCATTCATTTGTCGTTGCACGAACTTTGCGTGCTCATATCACTTATTTATTTATTTTTTTAATCTACCTCATATATATACATATATAATACATAATATATTTACTCCTTCTCATTTTTTTTATGCATTCCAACAAAAGAACAACAAAGCGAAAGAGAAGTAGACTCCATATAATGTGAGAGTTCACATATGTATATGGATATATAGATATACGTAAATATATATGTATATATAAAAATGCATGTCGACCATATAGAATATGGCTCTAAAGTCTTTAGACCTCTTCTCTCTTTGCATCTTTTTCCTCTTGTCTCTTTCTCATTCTCTCGTTCGCTCCTGCTAAAGCTCGTATATGCATGTTCGGTGCATAAATAAGGAGTCCACCTCGCCAGGCATTAAATCATGCGCGCGCACAGGCCAATCGCGTGTGTGTAATCCACTCAAAAAACAGATTGAAATAAGAATTTTGAATAAGAAGAAGAAGAAAAATTGATAAATTAACAAATGAAAATAATTAATGAATAAATTAGAATAATGGAAGTGAGGCAGTGACTATTCACATACCTTCATTGTTCATTTTATGCCATTTGAATTCATTGTTCCTGATTTACCAATTGCCACGATAAGACATTCTTTATAATGAGTCATTGGACCAGTGAGAAAGAATAGCGAGAATAGAGAAGAGGAACAGTGAAAAATTGTACACTCTGATGGAATGAAAGGGCTAATGTAAATATAACAGAAATAAAAATCGTTTGTTAAAATTTTCCAATTGTAAAACTTGTTAGTGTTTGCGGAGTTAAGTATATGTATGTGCTGAGTGAAAAGTACGGGAATGTTAATATAGACTCTGTGTATTCAGTATTTCGATTGTGTATGTATGAGTATTAAGTGCGCTTGCGCGAACGAACCCCCTGCAGAGCCAATCACCGTCCAAGAAATGGTAGTAGCCGCATCCAAGTCAGTTTCAGCAGCTTTGCAAACACCAACTAAGAACTCCTTATTCTCCCTCTGACTCCTTCGATATTTATAGGAATGAGAGCATGGTATTTGTGTGTATGTGCATGCTCATTTGTACATTTATACACATATACATTCATATACATACGGAGAATATGTGTATGTGTCGGTCGAAAGAAGTAATGAAAGATGACGAAAAGGAAAGCGAAAAAACGAGAGGGATGTGCGTAATAATAAAGACCAAGAGAAGCAGCTGATTGCGTCCGGGCTTCGTAAATCTTGTTGATGGAAATTGTCCGCGCGTACCTTTAGTTTGTTTGGTGATTACGCCCTGCCGCGAATGTGTCAGTTGGTAGCACTCCATCTACATATATCTCATTTTTTCATTTTTTTATTTTTCCTTGAAGTTATTGAAATTTCCATGGAATTAACCGAGTATTTTTGCGAATGCGAATAATTTTTACCAATGAATAAACTTTGTATAGTGAGAAGGTGAGTAGAAGAAAGGAAGAGGATTTGGATTTATAAATCTGAAGAGACAGCAAGTGAGTGAGAGGGTGGGGTGAGAATGAGAGTGGGAGGGAGTGTATGGGGCTGGAAGGATGAAGCTGTCACAGGCAGAGACGACCGGGGATGGCCCCTCATCCTCCACCCGTCCTCATCTGTAATCGCGGGGGCGGCAACGTCCTGTCCCCGACAGGATCACATTGCCACTGAACTATACTACTGTATACGCAACATTGGGAATGACGACGATGTAGCCGTTGTGTCTTTCACTCTCACACACTGAATTTCTCTGTTTCTCTTTTTGGTTCATGTCTGTCGCTCGATGCCAATTCCATCCGCTTAGTCCAAAATCAAATCAGAAATTGTCGATATGAATGGATAAATATTAATATACCAATATCAATATGTATTTTTTTTTTTTTTTTCAATTAAAAATCATTTCATCATTTTAACAACCGCTTCAAAGATTATTTTTCATTTCAATTTATGTCTGGACATTTTTTCATATTTTCTCATTCATTTATTTATAATTTTTTTTCTTCCTTCCATTGAGGCAGTTGGAGTATACACATATAGTAGTCCGTTGAATGATTGAGAGAATACAAAGACGAGAGGATGAGAAGATGAAGAAGAAGTCGATGTCGACCCCCAGGCTTGGCGTATTGCCACATACATATTGCATGCCTTTCCCTCAAACGATCATCGAACGACATATTTATTGGCATCGCGCATGCATTGCTGCGCTAAAATGACGATATATAGATATATGAGAGTATACTTCTTGCTATATTACCTACACTGATCTATCTCATATATGTGTTGTATATATTCGTCGCTTTTTGGTACTGTTATGCGCGTGGAAGAAGCAACTGCGAATGATGAATGATGGAATTATTTCGAGAGAATAAACTATTCACGGACATTCATTTATGTTCAAAAATTCATCTCTTTCAAATTTTTTTCTGTGGTGCAACGATATAATAAAGTAACGTCGCTTATCACAATCTGAAACAATAGATATGCAGTGATGATCACCCATAGAAATATGTTTTTGATTCATAAAAAATATAAGTTGAAAGGCAACACAACTAGTTTTCTCATTTTGTGCACAATCTATTCCCAATTTGAACGTACACGAAACCAATAATTCTTTCACTCCTATATAATAAAATTAAATTTGTGATGAGAAAATTGTATTTTTATTGATTCACATGTTTATCCATTTGTTTCATGATGAAAGCATGATGATTTCGGTGTAGTAGAGACGAAAGCACATCAGGTGGTCGTCAATCACGACAGATAGTTGTTCGATATTCAGAAAAAAACTCCCGACAAACTCGATGGATCGATGGATCAAACTTATTAATGATTCCATCAATATATAAAGATTTGAGAAACTGATTGGGGGACTATACAGGCACTACAGATCGCGAGTCATACAAAACGTTGTAAAACAAAAAAAGATAAATTTGGTTAGTAGATCCTGTATGAATATTAGTTGTTGCGCAAAAAAGTATACTTTTACTATAAATAATCGCGCGGGATGATTGTATATGATATTTGCGGAAGTCGTTCACTTTTGGATGCTCAAACTTATTCAAACATTTTTCGTCATTTAATTATAATACATTTGTGTACACAGCTTATGTTCAAAACAATAGACAATACAAATCAATTTAGAAACAACAGATGCATTATATACGAATGCTATTCGGTTGATCAGTAATATACGCATTCTGTTGAAATATTTGATCAATTTAATATTTTCGGTCATTGTGTTATGTATAGATTATTGGATGTTGACTGAGATTCAAAAATAATATTGTTAAATTTCCATTTCTCACTGCGAATATTCGAGTTTTCCTTCTCCATTATGGACATGTGCCATAGAGAGCAAGTAGTGAATTCAATCCTGCAAGTTCCACTTGAAGATTCTGTAACTTTGCTGTTTCATCTTGCAAATTTTGGTTAGCAGTTGATAGTACAAATGCTTGTATACCGGTCAAGCTAGATATGGTCCCGGGTGTGGTAGCTGTAACAGTGGCAAGGACCGCCTTGAGCCCTGTTGTGGGGTCATCAATTTTTTTTGTGGTAGCCGCCAAATTCTGAGTCACTGTGGTAATGTTCTTCAAAAATTCTGATTTTTTTGAACAATCTATAGTGGCGATCTGGTTGGTAGTTGGAACTATGGGTGCTAAGGTCGCAGCCGTAACAGCTGGTACTGACGCAGCAGTGGTGGAGCTGCCGGAATCTAGTTCCACTCTCAATGATCCAAATGGAATTATGCCCCTGAAGCCATGCATCCACTAATTCAAATGGAAAAATGGTGAAAGAAACCACATTAGCATAATTGTATCGAAAAGAAAACATTTGATGTATAAGCATTGTAATGGTCATCATGCATGCTGTGAATATTCAATCTGTATATACTCACGCGATCCCATCTATCAGCAGCATTGTTAAGAATACCACCTTTAGTACGCAGTAATGATCCACCAATACTATGCGGAACTGCTGGGTCCTAGGACAAGCCAATTATTAAAACGATTGATTTTTCCACATAAATATTCGTTTATTATATTAGCATTGTAAGAAAAAATAATTGTTATGGATGAAGCGTTCATCGATTGAGGAATCAAACATTTATTTCGATTCTAGATTTGACAATTCATTACGTTAAAGGCAGTCACGCTGAAACTCCACCGGAAAAATATGTAAACATAAATTTATTGTCACGAGAATTTTGCCGATTAACTGTCACCCCCTCATTATTCAGAGCTTTCTTCATAATTAATTTGATAGAAAAATAGTTGTAATAATTCTACGTATCTAAAGAGATATCTATATGTTATTGATTGTAGATAATAGAATGCTATTGTTTCAATGAATTGAGTTGAACCATTTTTGTACAACCACAAACTATAGTTCTGTGAGAAAAATATAGTTCTGATGAAATTTATTTATCCTTACCGCTCCCAATGCAACCGCAGCGAGTGCAAAAATAGCCATCGTGATGAACACCTTCATGTTGCTCTTTTTACGTTCTCTTCGATATGTATACCAATATGAAACAATTAGTTGTGGTACTGAATGCATGAATTCTTCGGGTTTATATACCCGATTTTTCCATGGACTGTGTCATATGGAAAGTCGTAGTAGTAGGCCAGTTGCGTTGTCAGACTTCACACTTGTGTCATCATTAGTAATGTCGCGCTGTTGATATGGAGTCATATTTATTTTTCAGAACAAAGAAAATTCGGTAGAATTTTATATTTTCTCGTGTATTCTTTCAAAAATTTACATATTCGATTATTCTAATCAATATGAAATAGAGAAAGATAGAACACGAGATGTTGCGCATTATTTGTATGATGAGGTAAGGTGTCGTTATCACTATACCGTCGAGTGATACAGAATGTCTTCAATATTTGTATGTGCGTCAAAAATGATGAATAACATAGAGTAATTCAAGGTCTGGTGCCAGCTACTGGATACGTGACAGTATCTATTTAGTTACTTCACAATAACCCGGAAAGTAAAATTGCCCCATATCATTTTGTCATACTTCCTTTCATATAATAATTTATTGCTCTAATTTTTTCCTATAATAATCAACTGATAGTTGGAGAATAATCAACAGGCCCACATTCATTTGAAACTATGATTTCGTAGCGAGGTAGCATGTGTTTCTAGAACAAATCGAACAGTTCACACAATAACATAATATTGGGCAGACAATACGAAGATATTTGCTTGTGCGTATACGTTTCTGTATAAACTTAGTTGGCGTGTCGTCATCTCAACAGACCTTGGTTAAGAGTCAATAATTAGAATAACGAAAATACATTTTGCACGAATATCGTATGCATATATATTTCGAAATAGATGACAATCATTCAACTTTCAACTCGCTACACATTTAATATAAATAATAATTTATACATATAAACATGAAGGTTATATACGACACACCACCGAGTATCATATTCCCTATAGAACGTTACCATAAATAATGCAAACAATCACAGCTCGCGTGTATAAGGACAAAAGCAAAACTCACCCCCAAATATCACCCGCACCCTAAAGTATCTAAATCATAATCGTGCCTCTAGAATTCATCGTCTAATGTCTCTTGCACAATATATATCCCCTCTGTTTCACTTTCACCACTCTTCGCATCCCTTTATTCATCTTGGTCTGCTGCAACCCAACATTTCTTATTCCATTCACTCTTCCACCTTTTCACTCTCTCTATTTCACTCCCACAATCATATATGTCTTTTTTTTTGTATCATCAATATATATATATAAGTAGTGGTAACCCTATGCTTATGTTCCATGCTTGGTGAATTCTCTATGGGAATATACATGGGCGATTTCAATGACGGAAGTTCACGCAAACCGGAATACCGTTGATGGGGTGTGAGTCCCAATATCATCACCATCATCACACATATACACCATTAGATATATATGGTGAATATGCATATATGTAGCCATGATAGTCGTTTGATTGTAACTTTAAAATTTAACTTGCGATTTCAAACGTCATTATTTGGATGAGAGATATCGTTTGTGATTGTAACTTCATTCCAAAAATAAAAATAAAAATTGTTAGGAGAAATGAAGTGATCGAAATTTAACAGTCAAATCAAATATTTCTCTACAAATGAGAAATATTCGGAATTTCTTATCATTACAAGAAAAAAAATCACAAAAACTGCAATACATCACAGTCAATCTTTGTGTGATTTGCGTATAGTTCACGTAAGTATATATATATTTATATATATTTTGTAGGGTGTGCTCAAGTTTCTCTCTTGGGTTATATGGGGCGGAGAAATAGGGAGATGAACTTGTCACAGGCAGCGACCCACGGGCCTAGTTATGAGCTTATAGTAAGGGTGGTTTAGCAATCATTTTCTCTATTTTCTTTTCCTCTTCTTTTTTTTTCTCCTATTCTCACATACATTCTCTCTTCATCGTGATTTCTTTTCTCTGCTCTGTGTCACACCCGTTTTTAGAGATGATTTGCTTTATTGATTACGATACACATTCATTTATATCACAATTGCCTTGTTTCGCTTCGAATTAATAAGCCGCAGCAAATATATCTCTGTACAAAGCAGTTACACATAATAATGATTCGCCTATTTGTTTATCATCGGCTCTCATATATCTTTATCGTGGTTCTATTATTTTGAATTAACATGAATAGTATAAATTAATAAAATTAACAAACGTACATTTCTATAAAGCTTTGTAATCTATGCAAGCGTGTTTCTATATATAAATATGTTTGGTGGCGGACAACGCAACAAAAACGAGACACAATGCCAGGCGCAGGATCGATTATCCACGGTCCTCGCTCGTGGATGGAAGCGAAAAATATCATATAGGTATACACTCACGACTCTACATATACATTTTAGTTATATACTCGCGTTCTCTCACTCTCTTCTCACTTGTATCTTTACTATGATTATATATACACGAGTATATACACTCCGGGAAATAGCGAAGCTGCAGCGCAACTCATTCTCTGCGAAGAAAGATGTAATTAATCACTCTCTTTCTTGCGCACAAGATGAAAAGAATGGTGGAAAGAAGACAAATAAAATCAAGCACACCAAAGAATTATATATATATATATACTCGTGTGAGAATACAAAAAAAAATAAAAGAATTCAACGGAAAGCAGACGAGTGCAGTGTCTTTTACTTTCTGTACAAACGCCTATATATTCATATATAAATTCTCAAAGTAAGTTCCACTTAATTTTCAATGATAAGATGAGCTTTTCCAATTGTAAACGTACTATGAATTCTATATAAATTAATGGAAAAAATAACCAAAATGATTCTTTTTTTCTTCATAAATAAATGTTCATCATTTCTTTTTTCTTTCATAAAAAAATTATATATATACTGCGAGAAATTGATGAGGAATATGGTGGAACAAAATACGATGTGACCATCCGTCACTCGGAAGATTTTTGCACGAATACTTCTACAATACAATTATATATATATTAATATATATTTAGGTATACATATGCATAGACGCATCTTCTAAAATAGAAATAATTTAGCACAATGGTGTTGCAAATTGATTAAATATGTGTAACAGTCGAAGCGTGAGATGACTATATAAATCCGCGGAAAAATAATTTCATGGAATGCATATAAGAAGGGAAAAAAAAGAATTGAAAAAAAAAGAAAGAAAAGGTGAAACACGTGCATTGACGAAAACTCATTAAAAAAACCTTCTAAAGGACAAACAAGATCTTCTCGATGATGCTGATCCTGGTAGACAGGATGGAGTCGTGCTTTATTCTATACTCATATACGCAGTGAGCATAATTCGTGGAAGTGGATCGTTCATTTTGGGCTACGCCTACCTGGACAGGTGCTCCTCTTCACTCTCACGTATATTATACCTGTATTTGTTTCAGAATGAGAAACATTCAAGGAGTGTCAAGAATGCATCTGAGTTATTGCGTTCCTTCTTTTATTCACCCTCTCACGAAATTTGCTAATGATTATCTTTATTATTTTTTTTTTTCAAATCATCGTACATATATTAAAAATATAAAATATTTTATTTTCTTCTTAATTTAATGGATATTATTGACGTCGTGGATTCCCTGCTGTAAAATATCCATGGGTTTTCGAAGAATGAGGATAAATACAATGCTAAAGAAAATACAAAATATAAATGTACAATGAATAATGTTCATCTCCTACATTATAAGTATTCGGTGAGAATGATGGACGATCCAGCGTGCGCGGTGCAGACATCATATATAAACGACCGAATAATACAGATTCGCCCATTGCATCGAAACTTCTTTCCACACGCGTTACAGTTTTTTTCATTGTCATTGTATTATTTTCATAATAGATAAGGTGAAGAAGGAAATTCCTACCTGCTGAAAAATTATACCATGAAATATAAAATTTGAAGATGGACCGAAAATTTTCATATTAATTCCATGAATTATTAAAATGTAATGGTAGATTAATTTGAGGTCACGAGAGGGGATCACAAAAAATGAATTCATATATTACGTTTCAATTGCTTCCTTGCTAACATTTGTGTTCATTGTCATTGTTTCATCCCTTTCACACGCACACTCATACACACATATATATATTAACGAGCTGCATGTCCTCTACATTCTGTGCGTGAGACGCGAGAGTGTATCGATTGCCCCGCCCCCTGCTGCGTAGCCATGACGACACACCCTGTCCTATCTAACCCCCATACAGTCTAAACTCCATCATCCTATCTCTCTCCTACTCTAAATGTATACGTATATATATAGTACTGTTGTCCTGCTGTCCTTTCGTCTCGATTTCATCTCTCATAGATTGTTGCATCACTTCCCAACTCAAAGATGAAGCACCTATAACTGTAATTATTTATTATATTTCATTATCTATGAACACATACTTGACTTAAATTGAAACAGCAGTTAATAAGAAACAATAAATTGATATATATCAGAGATGGGTAATTAATCTGAATCCTGTCTCATAGATAATCGAATTATTTGATAATATTTCAGAACAATAAATTGTGCTGAATGTTGAATTATCTAATGATGATTATTCATCTGTATCCTACCTTCTGTATGCTCTTATAGAGACACCGATATTCTCAAACACAATCCAAATTCATATTCCTATTTGCTTCTTTTGAATCGAATTCTTTCGATAAATGAAATATATTAATTCTTACAAGACTATAATGATTATTCCTTTTATCCTTACGGATGTAATATGGTATGCATACCTCCATACATGAATGCCTAGAGGTGGAATTGGTTATGGGAAAAAAAAATCATCCATCACCGTTCGAAGACACACATACACATGTATGTAGACAAGTGATGTGTGGCCATTGGATTTGTATTTGATAGACGTCGACCGATGTTTTAAACTTATACTCAAAAGCATTTTTCTATGGACATCACACATCATAGAAATTGATGAATGTCTTTCACTAATTTATTATCCTGAAAATATAAAGCGCGCGTGAGATTCATAATGATTCGATATATAGCATGTGAGAACAGATCAGAGGAAATAAAAACGATGGAAAAATTATTTTTTATTATAAGATGAAAAGAGCTCTTTGTTCTTTGTACATATATGGATATTAATAATTTGATACACATATACATAAACGTATTCACGTGCAAAATTGATAAATATGTAGTACCTGACAGATGAATATTAAGAAACAGAGTAGAGTGTGAAATCAAGAATAAATCCATTCCATAAAAATTTTATTTTTACATTTTTACATTTTCCAAAAATATTTAAGACAACAATAACCTATACAATTTCCATTGTATTCATCTGTGATATTGCAAAGTTAATTATTCATTGTATAACGACTAGAAAAAGAATGAAGAGTATAGAAAAATATTTACATTCATAAACATTTATGCAATAAATATGCAACTAGTGAGAAATGATGAGGTTCTTCGAGGTGTCTGAAGAACACGCTCATATACACATGCGCGAACAGGTTGGTTGTCCTACATATACATTTGTATTGCACGTCCATACATATACATATACATATTATAGACACGCTGTGAGAGTTTTGTATGTACATAGGGACTTTATGAAAGAGACAGATGGAGGTGAGGGCGTGTATAAACATCTGCTGGTGATGTACCCCCTTGATGTCGATCAATTATATCGTCGTGTTCCATTAAAGATATATATATATATATATATATATATATGAGAGAATCGGAAAAATGGGCCTTAAAAATAAGTTGAACGTTCACAGGTCTCCCCATAAGTAATTTTCATCGTTACTTTGAACTATTTGAAATTTATTTGATCTATCTTCAGCGGCAACATTCCATTACTAGTTTGGGTGCAAATTTTCTATTTTCTCGATAAAATAGCTTGAAAAGTTGGTTGACCAATCAGAAGAGAAAAAAAAAGGAGGAAATGTAGTAGACAACAGGTTTTTTTTTTCCACATCGAAAAGAAAGAATGTTTTCGAGAAATTTGAGATCGTTGAGTTGGAAGTGAAAGGAAAAATTAAAACATCTTCGCAGAAATATTGAGGTATAGGTAATGGAGAAATATCTTAGTGTAATCCAACGGTGAACGCTAAGCCGACTTGCGCGTTGAGGAAGAAAGAAGAAAATGTAAGCGAGGATGAAGTTTGTATTGGCGAAGAAAGAGAGGATGATCCTTGCGCGCGTCGGCGCACTTTCTTCGCTTTCTTATATATGATTTTCGGTGAAAATGTAAGACAGGACGGAGAAAGAGGGAGAATAATAGTGAGGGAGGAGAAAGAGAACAATAACGGTAAAGTCAAGCCGAAGCACTCGAGCGCGCGCGCGATTTCGACACACAAAGGACCAAACAATGAAGAACGATACACAGCTGGCTTGTAAAACACTGAGATCCCGTGAAAGATACGAATAGCTGAAGGCTACCGCTTGTCCTCTCTAATATATATATATATCTCAAGGGTGGTCGTAGTCTTCTCAAAGAAACAACTATATATTTATTTGGTATCACAGAATGAAAATTTCTCATCTTAATATACGAGGAAAGTCTTTACTTCATTTCTTGTATAATTAATCGTTCGATTACTGATAATGTTCTCGTGAAAGAAAAGGTGAATGGGAATTCCGAGATGTTAAAATATCGATAAATTTTATTCTGCTCAAGCGAATCATAGTAATCACTATCTGATTCGCAATGTAAAATTCCTGACTGTAACACCATCATGTCTCATAAGGGAAATTCGATAGGAATCAAAAGTATATACGCAAGCACTCGTAAGAGTAAATACGAATGTTGAGATGAGGTAAAAAAAATGAATTGGAATGAATAAATAAAGACTTTTCGGGAGTGCTAAGAGAAAAAAAGAGTATTTTCATATATTGGAATGGAGAATTTCCTGCTGTGAGTAGAAGCGGAAGTTTCCGCGCGCCCCCAGTGAGATTAACCCTCTTGCTTGGTCGCAATCCTTCGTTCAACCAATTTCTTAAACACCATATACACTGTATATATTTTTCTTCTTTTTTTAAAGAGTGCTGAATGGCGCCGAAAATAACCTAGTGTATAGGTCGTATTCGTTGCTCGTGGATTATGAGGATTTCATTCTCACCACACCGACGACAACAACGACATCGACGAGTGAACAGCATGGTGCATAACTATATATATATATAAGAGTATGTGCATGTGTGTGGGTATGGGTTAGTGTATATAGTTGACACATCAATGAATAACTGCCGCGCTTGAAGTGATCCGCCAATGGTGTCTTTTAGGTTGGAGTGTTTAGAGCTGAAGCTCGAAAGATTTGTTTGTCGATTTTTGTGGATTACCGGTTTTTGGATTACCGGATTTTCGACCCCTCTATCGAAAAAAATATATATTTATACATCGCTTGTGCTTTGACGGGAAAAAATAAGACGTCGACTATGC
This sequence comes from Meteorus colon, assembly GCA_030523085.1. NCBI lineage: Eukaryota > Metazoa > Arthropoda > Insecta > Hymenoptera > Braconidae > Meteorus > Meteorus colon. Next base: position 38,846 of record JAPYZH010000222.1, on the reverse strand, counting down.
ATACGGTGGAATTCTCATACATACGAATTGTCACTTCATAATTTGAGTATTTTTTGATACGTTTAAGATAATGACAGAAGGATGCAAATATTTCCGAGTTAATACATTTTTCAGGATGATAATAAAATGTGTATGGAATTTCAGTGAGATGGCTATTTATTTCTGGAAACAGAGGATCCACCTGTCATCAACAATCCGCCATGACACAATGAATATAGAATTGCGGTGGTGCCCCTATAAATGTGTATATGTATTTGGAGAATGACCTGAACCATTTCGTTTCTTGTTTTAACAGAGGAGAGAAAAACATTTGTCTATGCATTAGTTAGTATGCGTATCGTTGAGAAATTATTATTTGTTTCTCTCTGTTCCATCGACACGCCCATAAAAATACACGGCGTTTAGGTTCACGCATGCAGATCACGGTGATCTTTCAAGTCAGATAAGCAACACACGAATACACTTACCTGGGCCTTGTCACTACTTTGCAAACACACATATTTATCCATATATTCGTACGTATGCAATGTATATAAAATTGTGCAAAATAAAATCCCCCATATCCCGATTCATTTCCATCCATGTCATTTATTTTACTGAAATATTTCGAATCATGGTTCCAAACAAAGGACACCATGTATATATATACATATTATTATGGTGATTCTTTTTACTCTGTTATGGGATCTGTGAAAAAAGTCAGGGAAAAAAGGTTCCACCCATTTCAAATGTCAGTCTGACATGAGCTGTCGTGAACTAAAAGTAGCCGGAATCTGTGCCAGGAGCGTCGAGAATAAGATTCATATGATTCCTTCGTATAAATATAAATGAGTGAGTGTCTTTCCTGAAGATAAAATAAAATCGTTTTTAATGAAAGAACTACGTGAAATTGTTAGGAAAAAATGATTTCCCTAATCTTATCAGTTCAATCTGTTCTAAATGTTGCAGCTAAATTCGTATTTATATGATATCATATTAAATATATTTTCTATCTCCAACAACATCTCCTTTCATTCAGATTTTTATACATATCTGTTAATTTTAAACATTTTTCGACAATTGCTTCGTCCAATATTTATATATACACATTTACATGTATGAATACATATTTTTATATTAATATTGGGATTGACACGTGCGCCGTGAGTCCTAACCAAACATTGAGTGTCGAAAGCCTAGGGAATCCCCGAAATCCATCAGTTGATTCTGAGTCAACAAAAAATAAATGCATGTATGTATATCTATATGAACAAGCAGAAGATTTTAACTGATCGTTTAGGGTCGAAGAGTCTATAGACATAAAGATTAATACTGAAATACATCCCCTGCATATACATGGCTATTTACATTTATAACTGTTATAAGTTATAAAAGACTGAAAAAGAATATATCACAAACATTTTCAATCTCTGTGACGCACGTGCACTTAATCCGCCCGCAAAAAGAAATATTAATATGATTTCACATATTAAAAGTGTTCGTATAAATAAGGGTTCGCAAATTGCGGTGTTTTAATGAGATTATGATCGATCGGTGTGTGCGATGTTTACGATGAAAATGATACTCAGTATATGTGCCCGTAAATATCTCAAATTTGACCACGTGTTGAAAAAAACCCCTCGAGCTATTGGTTTTAATCGTTCAACACCATCAAGATGGACAAAAAATGTCATTTTTGAATATCAAAGGGTTACGAGCTCCTTTGAGTATTGGGGTCTATAGAATTCATGAATTGATGAATTCTGGTCACGCGCCCTAACTCATTGTTTTGTTCCGAGAATTCAATCGTATATATCCATGAATAATACTGAATATATAGTAAGATGTTGGCCATGTTTCAATTTTGTTGTAATTCGTCACATAAATTATGAAAATGTTGTTGGAAAGAGAGTTTTATTGGTACCTTGATAATTGGTTCGACTCATGAATTGAGTTTATACATCTTAGAATCGGGAACTCTTCATGGAATCCAGTTATAAATAATTACCATAAATTTTTTAATTCCTCTCTAATTTCCTTGATGTTGACATAAAAAATATGATACAAAATTGAAGTTACCATACAAAATCATTCGAACGACCAACTCTGATAGTAAGCCGTTTTTTTTTTCTATATTTCCGAAGAATTTTTTAAAGAAAACAAATCTTAAATGTTCGATCTAAAGATTAGGATCTTGAGGATGAGAAGTGCGGAGGTTGTGCCGAGGCGGGGCACCGGCCACGAAGATCCTTGAGGCCACCACGCCCATAAAACACCATATATACAAACCTGCTATATACATAGAGTTGACGTAAATAAATATATATTCACACATATAGACATATACTATGAAATGCATTCGATGTATTAGGAAAAGGTAACATCAATGCACTCGAGAGATGAGCATAACTTGCGACACCGAAATAGATGTCAGTGAATATATACATAAATATAAATAGGTAATATATATAAATGATGAGCTTACGAATATATATTCAATTCCCAATGGCATTTTTATCAATCTTCGGACACAATCCTGGACAAATCCTTACAAAGTGAAGATCACTGTTGGGCATTTCTCAATAAACACTAAATTTTATACAATTTTATATTGTGACTGATATTTACTGAAAGAAAAAAGGAAAAAAAGATAAATGTGTGTGTAAAAAATAAGCCGAATCATGTATGTGCACATGTGTACATATATATGTAGAGTTGTAAATAATGTGTGTAAAAGGTGAGGGTGAATATCAGTATCGTACAGATCAGTCAGGATCAGATGTAAATCAGATTCATTAGCGTTGAGCCAACTTGGATAAAAGGAGGGATGATATATATATATATATATATATATATATATATACTGTGTATATCTATATTAATGTACAGTTTGACGCGCGCGGGAAACGCAAGCAATCCCTTGACATAAACAGCGTGCTGAAAGCGGGGGTGGTTGTGTATCAACCTCCAACTCTACCACGAGATCAGTGTGTGGGGGTGATTATTGCGCGGTTACCATCAACCCCTATTCCCAACAAACTCATTTTTTCTCTGTCGTCTTCTCTTGCTTTCATTCACTCCCTCTTTATCTATCACTACCTCTTTCCTGAGCTCCCCTTTTCCATAGATATAGATGTGGATTTATATATACATCTCAACCCCTCTTGATCCCAAGAATTCACTGAGTCTATATATCACCCTTCTCAATTTATCGCCTCTTGGACAATTTATCCCTGGAATGTTTGCCAATTCTTACAGTTGAGTGTGCATACGTCTATTGATATACATGTGGAACGAAAAATATAAAATTTATAATAGTGAAAAACTTGCTATTACAATATTGTAATATTAAGTTATTCATCCTAGTCAGAAGTCCTTTTTAAAAATTGATATGTCTGATAATTTATTTTAGAGATAAATGTTTATATTATCACATGAAATATCAAAATTCATTTTTATTCGTCGTATTTGCGGAAAAATGATATATTAACATTTATTTCTGTTTAATGATTGAAAAATATATTCGATTGGTGATGCGAGAATGAGTCCCTCGGGTACTTGAATGAAAACCATGGGGTCCATGTAGTTATATATGTATGGAACGATGTAGCCGACGGATTACATGGATTAAATAGAGATTGAATCACTTTGCCACCCTCGCCAAATGCATATACATGCATACACACATGTATATAGCGGATGTTTAAATGCTCCCGACTATGTCTGATGGTATATATGTATTGGTGGTGGACCCCTTAATCATCGTGTCTTTAGCAGAAATTGTTACCTTCCAATATCGATCAGTTGATGTGTAAGCCTGCAGTAATAAATGACTAAATTAATTGTGAAACTTCATCCACTCAATATTAAATGTACATCAACATTTTTCTGTTTTTTCGAATTATACATTATATTATTTTTTAATGTTGGAGTTTATAATGCTAATTAAGGCTGCTATGATGCAGAAATCAGGTCGTAAACCGAGTTCGAAACAAACTCGCTCAAACAGGGGATATATTCCTACCCCTAATGAACTCCTGCTTAATAAAACTCGTGCAACATCACTGAGTCAACCACCCCTCCTTAGTTTCCACAACCATATCCCTCCCACCAACTATGCTCGATCCACCGTGCTAATCTGACTTTGATTAAACTTTCAGCGACACCTAAAAGGGGTGGTGAAAACTAATAGAATTCTCTAGGTATTTATATGTCCCGGAGTATAATGAATGTGTATATATATATGCCTTATTGATGTGTAAGTCGATTTTTATTACGTTATCACGCATGAATTAAATTCTATCCCTTGTTCGTTAATGTAAAACCAATTTTGTAGAAATAAATTCACTCTGATGAAATTCCGTAAGCATAAAAGAATGAAGACAAATTTGTGTGTCTCGTATCATGACACGAGAATAATTTTTATACTCGAGAATCGTCTTTAAATATGCTATTTTGTTTTCCAAAATACTAACTACGAGAGTGAATGAGATACCATATTATTTTGTTGAGTTTCAGTATTGTCAGTTGAACGGCTGAGGTGTGGTGCCAGCGCTGCCAAACGAAGGATATTGAAGTAGTGCTACATGTATTGATGTTGAGGATAATGTTTCCACCCACGGTAAAATGAAGAGAAAGGAAGAGATGATAAAGAAATTCCAGAGTTTACCATCGTATGAATCTTCGCCGGGCAGGAGGATCATCCTCATGCATCCAGGTGTTTCAATTCACATGAACTTTTGCGAATAACTGAATGAAGGTACATTAAATTGCTATTTACATATGAATCTTCTTTACGATACTTGACAAAATCCGGTTTCTAAACTCATATTAAATATTCAATGAGCACAAAAATGAAAACAAGTATTGTTGTGATATTAGGTTTTTTTAATTGAATGTACACAATGTCATTGAATCACTTTATTGTCACACGCCATGACTGGCATTGGGGGTATCTGATAAATTATATATACTGGATACAGTCACTAACGCTTTATAGTAATATCGTTTTCTTGTGTTCCATCTTCTTCTCGACGAGTCATCGTGAGAATTATTTTATTCTGATCTTTCTTTATTTTTTTTTTTTGTTATATTGAATAGAATAAAAATTGATTCCGCGTTGGAATGATTTGCTCATACAATATGTACAGTTTCGACAGATGTCTTGTTCCCTACGTTATAATTTTTTTTTTATCGTTATCATTTTCATATTATTAGTTTTATTATTAGTGAATTATATTTATGCATGTATACATACATACATACATACATACATACATACATACATACATACATACATACATACATACATGCATACATACATACACATATATTTTTTTATCCTATAATGAAGAATCAGTTCTCCTTTTTCTTCTCCTTTGGTTTGTAATCCCACAATTTCACGACAACCCTTCATGGATACATTTCTATTTCTAATCATTACTGCATAAGTTCACTTGTTAGTTCGTAAAAGTTGTTTTTTTCTTCAGTTTTTCATATTTTTTGATGTTTCCTGAATAACGCATTTGTCCCCGTGCGCACCTAATGGAAACAGTGTACTCGATGTGTGCAAACGTACACCATCATTAAAATATTGGAAATGTACGAAGGCTACTTTCTCGATTATTTTTGACTGTGATTATAGCCGATATCACTATTTCATTGTTTGTTTCATTGATTTATCTCTCTTCATCTTTGTTAAGTGAAGAAATATGAGGATCATTATTTGGAATCAATATGGACGCTTAATTACGTAGGTGGTTCTCTTTTTCTCACATAATGTTCAAGTCCCCATGAATGTTAGTAATCAGCGACATTTGAATACGAGGTATAAGTCAGCTTATCCAATTTGCTTTCGTATTTTCTCTGTATTTTTGTTCGCTTTGGACGCGAGTCTATGATGTAGTTGTTACATTACTCCTTTAATCAATTCAAAATTGTTGGCATTATCATTCAATCATTTCAATATGTAACTTCTTCACACCTTTTCTTCTGCATTCATTAACTTATTCATAAATGTTATATCAGCGTGTGATGAATCAAGAAAAAATTTTATGGCCTCATTCTTACATACAAATCGTTTTCACCCAAGGGTGAATTCTTTACTCCCGGCGTATTTTTTACGAAAAAAAAAAAAAAAAACCGGAACAACTGAAAGATGAATAAATTAATGAATAATCCGAATATTCAGCTTCTTTGCTTCACAATAACTGATTAGTGTTTTTTATAGGTACAAAGTTGATAATAATTAATTATAGTAATTTGTCCATTTGGATATTCGTCTCGCATTTTCATTTGAAATTTATTTCACATTCCATCTTCGTGCTATCGAATTGAGCATGCCTATTTACAAATCGGCAAGGCAAGGGTAGAAATCGGTGTTTCAAAAATTCATATACACATGTATATATGTATATATCTATATATCTATATCTATATATACATATATATATATTCAGTTACATATATTTAATCATTTTCTCTTTATTTTACTTTCGTAAATAATTAACGTAAAATTATGAGACATTCGATATTATTTATGAGAAATAAACTTTCTGTCCGTTTTTTTTTCTCGGTATCAATAGCAAATGGCAAAAGAGGCAGTCTTCACATTATTTTTTTTCATTAAAATCAAATTTTTTAATTTGAAATAAAGACATGATCTGTATCAATCATTTTCTCTTGTGCTGGTTCCCATTTGAATTTTTTTAATGCCTAATAATTTGATTTTAATTCATGCAATGCCACTTCAAGGATATGAATAAAGCCACAACATATATGTTGGTGTCGATGCAAATTTCATTCGATAATAATCCACATCGTAATAATCATCAACGCTGGGGCAATTTGGTTGCTGTATAACATCAATTATAATATTCATCGGCACTGTGCAATTTTTATTCAATGTTCACCCATGTATATACATATATATATATATATATATACATATATATGTATATAAACATGTATATACTTATATGTATATCATTATACCCAACGAGTTTTGTTGGAAATAGGAAACGATGATTGATAACAATCATTGAAACAATCATTCTATCTTGATTCACATCTCATTCATTATTGTGATCTTAATATTCTCATTCTCCCAATTATCTTCGTCGATTCTCTATTATGATCACGAATACAAAGTGGGCACTTCTTTGTAGAAAAATCTAGGAAAAATTTTCAGATACTTCTCCAATTCATTAACATTCACATCTAAATTGTTCTGCCATTTGTCGTTTTTTTTATGTTGATTTGAGTTCATTATCAAAGGTTTATTTTCTACATTTGAATTAAGGATATGCAATATTTTATGTTTTTCTTTCATTTTTTCTAAGCGTTGTATTGACCAGTGTACGTCCCCCAAATTCACATCCACAAAATTGATTTAATAAAAATTGATGTTGACTAAAAAATTCCAAACTGTCAAAGAGCCAACAGAATAATGGAACGTTTATCTGATGAATTTATTTGCTCTCAGTGTGAATGATGGAAAATATATAAAGTGAGTATTGAGAGACGTTTCAATTGGTGGATTACAAACTGAATATATTTCACGATGTGTCAATGAGTTTTATTTGTTCATACCGAATATTTTTTTTTCTTCCAATTTTTTTCAGTATTACATTATCATTTATATTTCTTGTTATTTTTTTCTCATATTTAACCCCCAGTGACTATATAAGTTTTCCTGCACATACTTAGCAAAAAGTTTTACTTAGAAATTCATTTTAATTGTAAATTGCCTCATTATTTTTTTTTATTCTTCCATTTCATTCTATCTCGTGTTCTCACAATAATTACAATGTTTCATCAATTGTGTTATCAACTCACATTTACGATTGCTACATTTTTTCAGTATTATTTTGTTTTAATACGAGTAAAAAATCCTCCTTGTGTTGCTGTTTTTTTTTTCTTTTTGTTTGGTAGTTATTTAATTTTTTTCTAATTTAAGCACATTATAGGATATGATAATATACAGTGCTCGCTCTCTCCTAACTCATTTGCGATCGCTTCGATGCATTTTTAATGACTACATGAGTTGGTTTTTCACGTATTATAGTACAACTCTATGACCGATATAATCTTGCCATTCAAAAATAAAATATCATTGATATAATAGAAGAAATTATATAAATTTGTTTGGTTTTCCTACTCTTCCGCTATTTTAGACGACTCACGCAATCGATTGCAATCAACATGTTTGACGAATAAAAAAAAGGCAAGGAATTGTTATATCTTGGAAAATATCCCACTGGAAAATATTTCAGAAATATTGATGCAATACTTTGTAAATCTAGCAAATAAATGTAGCCTTGAACCAGTAGTATTGTTTATAATAGTATCACTCGGTATAGAAAAACATATCCAATGTAATTAGTTCAAATAAATAAAACGTGGCGCCTGAACCTGCTATGTGCTTCATTCCATCGATTACCCAACTTCGTTCAATATAAATAAAAAATGCGTAACCGCACACTTGGCGGAAGGTGAGTCAATGAGAAACAATAGAAAACAAATACTGATGCGATCGTGGATATTTGTGTCACATTTCGTCAGCGTATTATAGAAATATCTAGCACGGGGAAAAAAAAGTAACCATGATAACAAATGTTGAACCATTTTCAAATGACGTACAAGAGAGGACAAACAATCCAACTTGCGCATTTCGCGCTCATTATAGTCACTTCTTTACCGTCTGACTAACACGAACTCGTCTGGTATTCTCGAATAATCATAAAGGTAAGTTTCTTTTCAATCAAATTACTTATAGTAATCGTTGTAATTGTTTCCTTTCTATATTTTTGGACTATTCCAGTGGGATTTCTATTTCGAACCATTTTATTATTCACGTAAACCGTTGTGCTCTCTCATCACTTGAATAATTCAGATAATTATTTACATATAGTCGAATTATACAGATTAGAGATGAGTATTCAAAATTTTCAGAATATCGAAGCGATGTAAATAATACCATTGAATAAAATATGCAAAAAGGATCATTTTTGCTCAGAACGTGTCCCAGAAGTATTTACAAATATTGTAACGGCTACTATTTATTTATACATGAATGTACGGATATATATTGTGACATAACGTTGCCATTCGTGAATCCTTGTTCTGGCACAATTGCGCTATTGAATTTTATAATTTGTCAATCAGTTAAATCGATTCTTTGCTGTTTCCGCGCTCCATAATATAAAGATGAGAATTTTTATGGAATATCGGATTAACAAACAAAGATTCGTCTATAAAAAATTTGCTCCCTAGCATGGGGAGAATGTTGTGGATTGTCTCTTTCGATACACGGGCAGAATTTAACTTGCCATTTCAGCATGAACATGAGTTACACCCTTCAGAAATAGTCGAATTCATCATTACATTCATATCGAAATAAACGGTGTTACGATTGATCGTGTGGTGGATGCATACTCTGAATCGTTACAACGACACGTCACAATATGTATGGTCATTTTTTTTTTGCATATCAAAGAAATCGTCCGTTCTCGTACTTTTTCGATATACATATCTAGATATTTTCCAAATTTTTCAGCGGGTTTGTCACTATTTCATTTCCAAACGGCTGCGACAATTCACATCTTTGGGCATCATCTTCTATGATTCATTATCATTATTTTTCTCCGTTCAACAATAAAATTAGGAGCCTTTCCTATTTCCGATCAAACTGCAGTCCGCATTTGACACTCACTTCGTATAGACGAACTGCTCTATTCATCATTTGTTCATTTAGTTATTCATTTTAGTTATTTCAAACTATAAGTTCACGTTTAGTATACAATGGTATTCAAACACACCACATTGAAATTTATGTCAGTTTCGAGTACACTCGCGCTCCATTGATTTCACTGTAATCAAATAACATTATATCATTGGTAAAAATATATTGAGCATGTATATTTTGTGAATTGATTCTGTATTTTGGAATAACGATTTGAAGGAAAGGCCACAATGAGGACTCTGAATACGGCATAAACTTACCTCACCATTATTACAATCAGATAAATACTAGTGCAGGAAGCATACCATGATATATAAAAACTTCAACTTAAAAAGTATGTGGGCATAAAACCAATGCCAAAAGTTGTGACATACCAATGAAAAGATGAATTCTCAACACCCATTTTGATAATTTTATGTGCATCGTTCATGTGAAAATTAAGTGATGAATATGCCAGATAAATTTATACAGCCGAAGCAAAAGAAATATTCTTTCATTCATGCAACCAGATGAATTGAATTAATAAAGCACTTAGTAGAGAAAATTCGAATAAATCTTCAGAAAATAGATCATTATATGGAAATAGATTTACTAATATAAATGGAGGAACAATCAGAATAACCGAGATTATATATTAGTACATTCATGGCTCACAAGATAATGGAACTTGACAGTTACGAATTAGTATAATTCCAAGTTTCCAATGTATAAAAAATTACAAATATTTCATTATATTTTTTCAAAACTTTTTGTACTAATGTATAATCCTTCAGGTTGAAACAAACTACGAACGATGCCTTGATCACTCTGTGCGTACCTAAAGCTATTATCTGGTGATCCGGATACACGGCTGCTATGTCTACATTTTTGTATTCTTAATTTTTCTTTATTTCAGTCTAACTAAAGACTATTTAGTTGATCTGGCAAATGATTAGATGAGATGTGCTTGATTCATAAGTTCTTTCTTTCTCAATATGAATGATTTCATTATTCATTATTATGTAAAATGAGCAATTATGAACCCTCTATCCATTATTCTCATGGAATTGATTTTTTTTGTTATTCTTTACTTATGGACCGTGTTCAGAGCTGTTAATCATGGTTCATTCGATTTCAATTCATCATTGTTATCAGGATAATTGTCATAAAATTTTGTTTCCAGCTTTTTTTTACTCTTATGCCTATTAATTTTTATTTATTTATGATTCATCTTATTGATTTGCAACAATAAGCAATATATAGATCGATAGCTCGCGTTGATTTAAATTCGACTGATAATTGGATTTTGAGATTCATTTAAAATATCGTTAATAACTACATGTTATGAAATTAGAGTTTGAGTGAATCCAAAGAAGTGGCAGATGAGCGACGTGATAAAACGAGCGATGGGGGACCACTGACCAGGGACGTGGTGCCGAAGAGTTTGTACCATCCGGACTCTATTTCACTAAGATTAAGATCATCCAGCATTATTTGCGCAACGCCCATAAATACTTTCCGACCTTCTAACCGACCATAGTCACCCCACACTGTCACCTGTGATGGAGAGAAAAAAATTTTATTGTTCAAAAAATAAAATTCTCTCTAAAATCTATAGAATTGAGTGGAATTGAATTAACCTGCAGAATACAGCCTTGAAAATTTTCTCTAAATACGAGCGGCTGTTGATAAAATGGTGCCAATGTTTTCCTCGCTGTTGTCGTTTTTGCCTTCGCAATACATCTTTTTCCATTGACAAGATAAACTTTTACGTATGGAGCTATGAATTGTCAAGTTAAATCATGTAAATGACATTTTGTAACGAAGAATAAAGCATTCAATTATGAATTAAATACAAACCAGGAAGGACTTTGCTGCCAGGCTTCGCTTGAAGATCTCGTGCTCGTACAACTTCGACTTCTAAATAGCCCTTGGTGTACTTCAGGACCAACTGTATATCACCGAGTGAAGATGCACCGAGTACTTGTCTCCCAACCAATTGACCTGGTCCAAGGCCGTCGATAAACTCGCTGAGTTGACCGCCTTCGCCCGCCGTTCTCAAACATGGAGACCAGCTGTTTCATTTTTTTTTTGCCAACCATAATTTTATATTAGTTTTCAATGGTTCTTCATCAAATTAATTTTTTTTATCAGTACCAAAACATTAAGCAGAAAAGATCGCTTTTTACTACGTAAATTACAGAGGAATAGTGTGAAATAAGAGAAATTAGAACATTTCATCCGTTTTTTTTTTTTTTAACTTCCCGATAGGAAGTTATTGGATTTTTTTTTTTTCTGGTGGGCTTCTGATGAAAATGTAAATGTTGACGGAAAAAGAGTTCTGAAATACGATAGTGAAGTAGAAGTGACAGTGCGACTTCACTCAAATAAGGATAAAATACGGAAACATTGAAAGATGAATAAAATCACAGGACGAAATAACAGTATTGATTTTGTTTGTAAAATAATTTTCTTGACCTTCGATGACAGTATTAAGGAAGAATATATAGTAGAGCACACCTCATTCAATTAATCGTGACAAGAAGAACTCACGTTGGAAAGTGTTGAGTGTTAATATTTTCGTGTGGTAACTATTTTCATGTATGTGAATACATGTATATGTGTGTGAGATATATTACGTATAAAACATACACAGACAGGAGTTATATAAGGATAATTTAAAGATATAAAATTGTTATTTTTTTTTAAACATACCAGGCTTCCTTCAATAATAAACATGCAAATAAGATCATTCCGCGTACGTATTCTGAATCATGTATTAATTATGGTGGAAGAAAATTGAAATCAGCTGAAATGTGAATGGTATCATGTTTTCCATATTCACTTGAGGATAGCTATATCATTTCCTTCAGTCACCAATTTACAGGCTGATTCTAATTTTCTCATTAAATTTAATTGACATGCCAATATATATGTATGAATTCATATGGATATAAATGGAAAATTACTTGACAAATTATCTAATAGAAATGATCATCGCTAACTTACTCAGATGTCATGTTCACCTTGACGATTCAAATTATTTTTTATATCCCTAATAAATGATATAAAAAAATTCTAGCATTTACTGTCTCGATGGTGAAACTTTTTTACTGAAATAAACACACATTTTCGTTTCAGAGTTGTAATCCAAATATTTCCACTGACATCAAATCATTGAATGATTGGAACGAAAGAACTGTCATGTTTTTTCGCAAGTCCCAGGTTATTACAAAAAAGTACATTTTTACTTTCACATAATCACAGAGTGAATAGAATTTGTCAGTATAATAATAATAAAGCACAATGAGTACGCCTTATCTAATGTAATTGTAGCTACACAATGAGATTATTTCCTATCATAATTGATTTATTTTGTCGACACTCGGGGAAGAATAATTATTCAACTGCACTGCTGCCAATTATTTTGATATAGTTTCATTTGTATTGACATTGTACAGAATAGAGTGTGTTGAAGGTGCACAATAAAATTCTATTGCAATGGTGTAAATGATGTTTATAGGAATAATAAAACATTTAGATTAATCAAGCAATAAGCCAAACAACAGAAAACGCCGATTAAAAACACAATTGAGAAGTAACAAGCAAACTGGGTGTGGATAATTCAGCAGGAGAAATATGCTCGACTTGTTGAAAATAAAGTAGGGATATTGGATATTAGGTAATCTGTTATAGTATAATGAAAATAACGATCCCATGGAATATCAGGGTGAAAAAATATAAACGAATTGGGATTTTGTTTGTGAGGAAATATTCCATCTCACAATTGAAAAAAAAATGTCGAGTTGGAGACACAGTGATATAATATATGCACACACATTCGTAAATACATAAAAGTACAAAAATTTCAAATTGAATAGGCACCACACAATTCACATCAAGAAAATTGGATCAACAATGTGTGAAAATAAAATATGATGGAGACAATTTTGCAATGATCCGTAACTTCGACGCAACATCAACATCAAATGAAAATGAATAAGTGATGGAAATGTATCTGAAGAGTCGGTCAGAAAACAAAAGGAAATTAATGAAACATACAACAAATAGAGAGTGAAAGTGGAGAGAAGAGAGAAAACAGAGACAGAGAGAACGAGAGAGGGAAACGTTTTTTGCCTCGTGAAACAATTATTAATTCAATATTACATATGTAACAATTCATAGATACATCTTATTATTTTTATCTCAGATTTGAATTAATTCATCTCCTTTTCTTCAATCATATAACCATTTTTATAATGTCTTTGGACTCGCTCCCAAGATGTGTTTTGAAGGGAGCACTACTTACGAGCTTGCTTCAGAACTAGATATGGAGTTGAGTGATCCCGCGGTGTCACTTGTAACTGAGCCTGTCTGCTTGCTACTGCCAAGACGCTGATATGATGGCACAACCTCCTGCGAACGTTGAAAGCTGCTTGGAGTGCTGTTCCGTTTTCGGCTAGCTAAATTGGCGCCCCTTGAATCCGCACCGACCCCGATCACACCGCACTCTGCGTTGTAAACCAAACAAGAAACACCGCTAACTATTTCATTGCACTCTCTATCACACTTAATATTGTCACAAGACATTTCGCTTCCCCTTACTTTTTCAACTTAATATTCTCAACATTTAAAATTATACTATTTCCGAAAGTTCATTCCTTTTGTTTTCATTTCCTCTCTCCCATTCTCTATATATATATATATATATACATATATATATATATTATAAACACACATACAAATACATTTGATATGCATCAATTAAATCTTCGTTCCATGTTGGTTCTCGCTGGTGTGACTTTCGTCTAGTTCTACCTAGACAATCATATCGAATATTTTGTTATATAAAAAAAAATTCACTAAAATAAAATGAAGAGAATTTATATAGGCGAATTTTTCTCATTTCCATTTCAACCAAAATCACGCGTATCCTTAGATACATACACCAAAAATCAATTCTCCCCCTCATTTTATTTTATTACGTTTAAATTGTTATATTATTCCGACAACATTAAATATCGATAAAACGAAAATGGGCCACATCTTTCGAATATGAAATGCCTTGGAGAGAATTATATGGAAGAAATATTGATGATAAAAGCAGCGACTAATTGCCGTGATTCATTTGAATACTTTTGATATGTTACAGTAACAATTGTCTTCATGAAAATTATAACAACTCAATAGAACTTGAGACATTTACATATCAGATCATACATATAACAATTTATAATTGTGTAGGCAACTGAATGAAAACTTCGATATCGATTCAAGTGCCACTTTTTATATTCATGAGCATCAATGGATAAGTAATAAATGAAATTTCAGAACATTAAACAAATTAAACTAGAATCAATTAATATTGAATTTTCCGAGTGCTCTGTACTCATAAATATATGTAAAAATGTATGTATCGATACTATCACATAATGCACATATATACATATGAAAAACAAAACTTTTTGTATGTGAAAGCGCGGATTGTAGAAAATAAATTTACTAAGCGACGGCGTACTAATTAATTGCACTCTATTCGTACACTAACTTAGACGCAAGTTCAATCAGCTATGTAGGAAAAGAACGACAGGATAAATATAATAATATAACGGTCAATCAAATCTACAATCTATTTGCTATTAAATTCAGTTGCTCTAAATACAAAGAAAGAATCTAATCGTAATTGTATTATAATTGCCCTTTTTTCATTTGTCAAAGTGGTCATTGAATTATTTTTCATCGCTTCTTTCTCCGGTTTTCAAACTGAATATGAAGAAAATAATGAAATGCATAAGTATACATGTATAGCCATTGATGTGTGTACTCTGATTGTGAATTAATTTATAATGACCTTCAATGTTGAATATGAATACCGAAATCTCACCTGACTCAGCACAAGTCTATGAATAATCTTGTGCCTACCTCACTATTAGTGAAGGAAGAGAAACGTTTAGTTATTACCTACCGTCTATAAGACATTGTTGTAACATTTTCAAAATTGAATATCTATTGAACAAAATATATGGATCAGCACAATCAACAGCCTCATAATAATGAATTTATAACTATTGGAAAACGAGAAAAAAAAATACAAACAAAGGAAACCAATGGAGCTTATAAGCTTATAGTCTATAGATGGCATTTCAGAACTATATTTCACTTGAATCATCTAATTAAATACTTCCACTGATAGAGTCTATGAACTAAAAAGAATTTTTTCAGTTCTAATAATTATAGTTTGTATAAAGAGTGTAAGTGTCAGTTGTATTTTGTCAATCACTTCCTTACTCCAATCTAAATTAACCTTTATTTCCCGTTCTTTGGTTTGCTGATTTTGTTTCATTTTCATTTTATGTTTTGAAAATATTGTATGTGTATGTTCTGTTTGTACATACACAGATAGACAGACAGACAGAAAGACACACACAAATTATGTAGCGTAAATTCTTCTTGCACTGATTTAGTTAAATAATTGCTAAACTTGAATAGTAATTTTTGGTGGCGTTTGTTTGCATCAGCTTATATATACATATTTTTTGAAATTTCTCGTTCGGGATAAAGGATAAATCAGTTTCGTTGACGCAAATAAAAAGTTGAGCGATTTTTTCCGCCTAATGAGCGAAAAAATGACATAAAAGCGGACCTGTCCCCGTCGCCACTGCCTTCGCCGTCACTGCTCGCTGAGCTCGGTTGTCTTCCGCTTCTACCGCTTGTCGTGTCGTCCGGCAACACTTCCTCACTCCTGTGAACCGTAAAGGACGACTTGCCCTTCTTGCCAAAGCCAAGCCTTCTTTTCCGGCCTTCCTCGCCCACGCATGTACCACCAAAAGACACACGTACGTGGCACATTATCATTTTCAGTGCATTATTCATTTTCCATTCGTTTCATTATTTTATTTTTTCATCGTATATGCATTTTATTTTTTTTTTGCCACCAATGGTTCACACAATAGTTGAAATTGTGGTTAAGTGATTCAAAATGCGGTTGATGTTTCATAACAAGTCGCAATAATGATAGTGATTATTTGAGATTGATTGGTGTTTTTTTTTTGTTATTAAATTCAGTCGATCGGTCCACCGATCGATCGGCGAATCCAATGTCGCCCGATGTTATGTATTTTTTTTTTTTGCACGAATGAAACATTTTGTGGTGGTGATAAGTGCAGAAAGCGAGAGGTGGTCAGTTGCCGATGAGTCCCAAACGACGATTGATGATACGGGCGAATATCGAGTTGTGTGTATCAGTGTCATTGTTATTCAATATTTTTTTTTTTTTAATTTATTTTTGTTTTCGTGTCGGAGAGTGGCGGATTGAGATGAGTGTGGATGATAGAGAAAACAACAATACGATTAGAAAATGTAATACACAAGAGGAAGAAAAGAAGAAAAAAAGAAAGATCAACCGATCGAATTTGTTTAAGCATTGCACTCTCTAGAAACTTTTAATTTGTCACAATAAAATTACAATTTACACCATAATTTTGTTGTAGTAGTTAAAAAATCATGAAGAAAGTGCCTTGCCCACCTCATTATTATCTGTTCATTCATTTTTAATTCTAATCTATATTAATATATGTGTATATATATTTATATAAATATATATATATATGCACACGTATATATACGGAGAGTTGACTAATCTAAAGTTTTAATATAGACATGAATTACGTTGATACACGCGATAGACTTATGTATTTTGAATGCGTATTTCGATTTTTATTGATAAATCTACGTGAAAAAATAAATGAATACGAGTATGTATTGAAATGATACAAGGAGAGGATATAAATGTTAACAAATATCCTCATTCTAGAAAAATGCAATAATTACCTGTAGCAGATAGTTGACTAGTACTATTACTCTTCTTTCCCAGTCCAGCTTGATACTGAACAGCACTATTGCCGCTACTACTTCCACTCCCGCTCTTGCTACCGGGCGAATTTTTGCGACCTCTCCTCGTTGTCTCTTCAACATGAAGACCAACTGCAGTGTCACTTAAACTGCCATCTGCTTGAAATAGAACAGAAAAAAGAAATATACACATTAAATCTTCAGAATATTAGAATATTTTTTTCTACCATCAGCATGTACATCTTCAAATGGAAATAAAAATTGCTGGCACACTTATCAGGAATTCTATACGGTCACACGTTCCACGTTGAATGAGCTACAGCGGAAGATAGAGATGTATGATAGTAAAATTGATTATTCGTGCGAATATTTCGTGGGATTTTGTTTCTTTTTCATGAAGAGCAGCGCACAAAATCGAGGATGCAATTACGGTTAAGAACGTGAGACAGCACGGAAAGTGGATGTGAATAAGGAGAAAGAGGGAGAGAGAAGGAGAGAGAGAGAGAGAGAGGGAGTAAGAACAAGTGCGGGTGACAGCAAGAGCGAAAAAAAAGAGTAAGGGAGCGAGTGGAAGAGGAGAGTTTTATTTCCGCACAGAAGCTGCCCGTGGACGACGAACCAACCTTGGACACATAATTTGGGTGTTAGCCAAGGTGCGCGAGATATGATAGTGTGTATGTGGGTGTGTCTGCAGCAAGGAAGTTAAAAGTGTGTAAGAACAGAGAAGGAGGAGAGATAACTCAGAATGAGCTACCCTTCTTCTACCCTTGTTCCTTCTCATACTTCTTGTTAGTTCTCGTCTTCATCAACATCTTCCTTAACCCAAAGCTCCTCAAGCTAATCGATTAAAGTGAATAGCGGGAGGGTCAAGTTCATGACTCTCTTACTCGTTCCCGTCCTCGCTCTCTTCCAATATCCACCAGATAAAACATCAGCTTTATATATGGTGAACTTAAGCCAGGGTTATATCGTCATTGACGTCAGTCCACTTGATTCAAAAATATAGTCTACACGTGCACAATATTTCAATTGGGTCAATGTTTTAGTGGAACATTAAATGGCCATAGCGAGTTTGTAATTATATTTCAAAAGATTACATAAATATTACATAAATATTAATCAAAACAACTTACCAACTTTTTCATCAGGCGGAACATCAGCATTGCTTAAGCTTCTACTGAATTGACCCCTTTTTTGATGTCCATTGTGGCCATTACCAGTGACCTGATGTCTCGATCTATTGTCGTAAGAACTGCTTGTATTGTTATAATCACCACTGCTACGTCGATGTTGTTCGTTATCATTCCGATCCAAATTGTCACCGTCAGCCGTACAAATATCATTCCCAGCGTTCATTGAATCACCGGATGTGTCACATTGCCCACCGGATTTATTGACAGTGGAAAACAATGACGATGTAGGTCCGATGGCAACATTGTTGGTAGCATAATTATCATCGTTGTCATCATTGCGTTTCAAGTTAAGTGGCGAATTGTTGTCATACGGTTGTTGTTTTTGTTTTCGATTTTGGTGTTGTTGTTGTTTTTGTAGTTGTCGTTGTTGATGATGGTCAAGCCGTGGGGGTTTAGTACCAGTGTCGGAGGTAGCGGTATTTTGGGAATTAAATATATTTGAATTAGCGTTACTGGGGTGGGATGGTCGATTTCTGGTTCTAATTGAAGAATCGTACGAGCCAAATCCGCAATTTTCGCTGCATTGACTTTCACTTTCCATTGAATACTCATAATATTCTAGTGTATCACTTATTGCAACATTTCTCTTGCTGGAAAGCATGCCTTGATCCTCTCTATTATCCTGATATAATTGTCTGTGCTTATCTACTTCATGAAGTTGATAAGCCAACGGTCTATGTCCCTCATGCGTTTCTACAGTCAATTCGTCGGTTTCTCGAGTATTTGATGGTTTTTGTACTGTCAAAACATCATATTGAGACGTATCCCGAGAGGATTTCATTCCTGTACGATCGCAACATTCGGGACAGCTTGTCTTACGACTCTTATAATCGTTGTCTACACTATTGTTATGTTTAGATGGTCCTGGATACGAGCCAGACCGAGCAGAACGCATACGAATATTGTAATCGATGTAATCCTTGGATGAATAACGTGGTCTAAAACGTGAAATATTATTGTCATCATTGTTATCAACACCTCTCGAAGGATTTTTGAGATAGTCTGGTCCAATTACTGTTTCTGCCGAGCCGAAATCCTCACTAGAAACAATAGAAAACGTTGGAGATGGTGATTGATCTCTTGTGGTTTCTACAATATGTTTGATATCCCTGGCTTCTGGACAACTGCTATTTCTTCGTCTTCTAGACATTCTCCGATCTCTTTCCCATCTGTCCTCGATGCTATCGTCATCAGGTACAAGAGTGGGTGAAGACTCCGCTTTCTCCAACATCATTCGTTTACTTTGCGAGAAACTTGGAACTTCTAAACTCTTTATACGAGTTCTAGTGAGTCCCGGATGTTGAGTTTTACTCTCGCCAGATATTAAACCACCAAGGCTACTGGATCGGCCTCGACAATCATCAAATGTATTTTTATGAAGATTGTGAGATGCATGTTGAACATTTTTTATATAATGCATTGGTTTGACGGAGTTTCTTGAATACTCCGATCCAGGTAAATCATAATTATGATATGCATGATCAGGATAATCTTCATCGAGGTAAGAATCAGTACTCTTTGTTCTCCTGCGCCATAGTGAAAACTTATCATCTTTATTGTGGGGAGAATTAATATCACAAGGATTATCATCAATGCTACAATAAATGTGATCATTTTCTGAACTTCGATAGATATTCTCATCAGGACTTGTCAATCGCTCTTTGATTAATCGATTCCTCCTTGAATTTACATTGAATTCATCATGATGCTCAATGTGAGTCTGCATATTTCTTTTGGTATCACCAGTTGATTCGTAGTACGATTTACTACGATCCAATAATTTTGGAATATCTTCACCACTTTCTGTAAGATTTCGCTTCACTTTTCGTCTAGCTGTACTCAAACTGTCATCACTAAATATATTGGTCGACACTACGTCATACTCAACGCTTTTGGCACGTTTACGTGCGTCTAAATCATGAAATTTCTCGGTGAAATAGTTATCAACTGCTTCGATATCAAAACTTTGCGCTCGTGATCCGACAGAATATTTGTCTCGATCTTTATAATTGACATCGTAAAAACCATCAAGTATGTCATTATCCAACAGCTTCAAATCATCACCATATCGGTGGATGCAATGACAATTATGTTCAATTGGAAAGTCGTCGCTTGTCTCAGGACTAGTATATCTCAACATATTTTCATCGACTGTAAATGACCTTACAAATGGTATGAGCGTTTTTTTATGCAATGATCGTACAACTGCGGATTTGCTTCGTACGAGCGGTGGTGGTTTTTGATGTAATTGAGCTAAGTTGGAAGTGGAACTGTGATATTTAACTAAGTTTGAACGAGTTTTACTGGCATTACTGCTAATACGACTGCTTGGACAATGGCATTCACTGCAATACAGTTTAATTTTGTGCCTACGCCTATTGCGTCTAAGGACCAGGTTCATTGGGGATATGACACTGGAGAGAATAATGTTTTTAACTGTCGGTCTGCAAACAATGATTTTTTTAATATATTTATTTTAAAAATAAATCGTGTTTTAAATTACTGTAATTCATAATGGTAAGAAAAATTCATTCTTCATTTATAATATATACAAACGTAACTGATGTATGAACTGAATGTCAATTATTCATATTTTTTATTCAATCTCAATATAATGCAAGGATTATTCATTCATCAAATGGACATTGACGTTGTGCAAGGGAGGTGCATCTAATTGTCAAACATTAATCTAGATGAGACACGTCGGGAACGAGCTTTTGGGATAAGAATATTGGACGTAATCAAGGAAGACAGGACCTCCATCAGGACTTTTTGCAATCCAATCAAATAAGCGGATATAATTATGATAAGTGCAGCTACTCTGGGTGGTTCATTCCTTCGCGCAATGTCCATTCAATGTCGGGAATTATTTCAGTATTGCAAAAAAAAAAATGATTCTCTAATAATATCACATTCTCCTTGAATTTTTTGCGAATAATTATGTATATCAGGTGAATTTTTTCATTTCTAATAACGCCATAGCGCGTGTTTCATTGAAATCGGAATTCGAATAGACCCTCAAAGAAAAATAATAACAACTGTTCATGAATACTTACACGAGTGTTCTGGATCCACGTGGTCGCTCTGATTGTGTACTAAATGCACTGCTGGCAACTGACACAATACTTTCCATATCAGAATCGCCCGGATCCCCAAGAACATCTTTATCAGGACTTAAATGATCTCGCCTTGGATGATGAAGTCGATGTGTGTATGGAAGTGACTGTGGATCATTGCCAATTGTCAATAGATCCGAGTCAGATAGTCCACTGTAATGTCTTTCCCAGCCTAATACAAATCAATGAATGATTAGATGAGAAACGTGGAAAGTTCATTTTTTCAATTCTTGTGCATTGGAATAGCTCAATATAGGATGAAAATAAAAAAAGTAGCATTTACCTCCAGCTTCTGTACTTCGATACATTGTGTGAACTTGTCTATTTCGATGTCTTATGAATCGATTCTTCTGTTCATCAATTGCCATTCTATCTTTCAATGCATGTAATTTAGCTGGTACTTGTGGTAGTTGTCGCTTTTTCGGCGACCCAGTTGGTGTTGCGGTCGCTGATCTCGAACCAAATCTATGAATTTATGTTTACAAAAATCGGGTATAAAAATTGTGATGAATGTCATTAGCGCCAAACTGTCAGTTTCAAGTATTCTAATTGAATTAATTCAAGTAAATGTCATATATAGTAATTATGCCATTACAAAATAAAGATTTTTTTTTATATACATTACCTGGTCGGCATATATCCGTGGGAATAGGGAATGGATCTGTGTTCCGGAGGTGATAATGAACGATGACCAGTGGGACTTTGCGGTCTGCCACGATAATGCATGTTTGGCGAGTCCATTGGGGCCGCACTGTGGGATCTGTGACCCATCATATTCCGTGATAGTTCGTCCTTGAAAAATTCAACAGAAAATAACATATTTTTGGATAACAAATGGGAATAGATATATACATTCCTGTAGGAATAAAAGACATCGATATTACTTATCGGTGAATACAAACTATAGAAGAAAAAAAATGAAAGTTTCAGTACGAACCTTCTTATAAGGCTGATAACCAGACATCGATACCGTTTGGTCGCGTGAAATCATCAGCGCTGCTCTCTTACGACCTGTTGTCGACATGTCTCGTCTACTACGATGCTCATTATCCAAACTGCCATACTCTCTCTCAGGTGGTGGACTGGAATAGTGGCTGCCCCCACCATGCATTCATAATTTTTATAGATATATTTTCCATACGTCGAAATATATTGGGTTGTTCGGGGAAACTAGCATTTTGGTTATTAAAATTTATTTACTACCTATGATCCCATAAGATGAAAAATTATTCATGAGAAATGAGTTCAAAATAGAATCGATAATACTCCGAAGTAGCAGATTGAGTCATGAATTCATTGAATTGCAATTCAGTCTTTAGTATTCTACAGAAATCTCAACATCAATCATTAATTGTGAAATTATCATATCAAAATTTGTCTATCCACAAGTAGATCACAACAAACGTATATGCCAATTTGGAATGCTCTTCTATTTTTTATCGAAATTAGGAGGATGAAATTTAGAAAAGAAATAGCGAGTTTCATTTTACCTCAATAAATAGATTCAATAATCAACATGATTTGAAGTATTAGTGAATAGATGGAAAAAAAAAAGAATTATTGCGACAAGTGATATAAAGTGATTTCTATCAGGAAATATTGCGATTCCAAAAATGATGATTTATGGTGACTCATTAGGTCGTTCTCCATACACTACCCCCTATTTTGCTTTGATCCTCCAATTTTTATCTAGGTCGAACGTTAATCATACCAACGACCTTCGACCTAATTTCTTACTAAAACATATACATTCCCAAACATATATATATAGACTCATTTTCATTTTTCATGTATTTGTTTTAGTACACCAATGTTTTATGGTCAACTAAAATGATGATGTTAAGCCACGTGAATGATTATTAATATATTGGAAGGCGATTCTTTATAGTGTTATATATGGTGAGTAAAATGTCAGAGTGATAAAGTGAGGATTATATAGATTCATAGAATAAAGAATGAGTCGTACCGCTTATAATTAGACGACATATTATGTAACCTAAAAAATAATAATATTGTATGATTAAAAATTAAGATCATTAGATAGAAAAAAAGTACATAAGTGTCAGAGGAAGAAGTAAGGGTAAAGTGCTTCATCGGTTCATCAAACATTGTTTCAGTTTCTCATATTTAATCAAATGATTGCATGACAGTGATTTCATAGAGAAAGGACCGGATGTAAAAATATTTGTGTAGTGAGCAGCTGCGGCACAAGTATACCAAACAAAAGTACGAGTACAAAATAAATCACTAGTTCATAAGCAAAAGTACACCTCTTTTCCTCTATCGACTCTCGCACTGACGTTTACCCTCTTGCTGCACCTCTATTTTTTTATTACACCTACCCCGTCGATGAGAAAATATCAAAAATTCACGGCAATTTCCCAAACTCGATATCGAAATGCACAATTGATAAATCCGATACACTATCCCGCTCCGCGTGTTGGATAGAAGTTGATGCTGAATTGCCTGATGGAATTTATCTTTCCCCTCTACTTGTTTATACCTTTTCCCGCCAATCCTTGCCTTCTTTACCGCAGCATGACAATTTCTTTTAACTTTATAAATAGCGAAAAAATTACTACTCCAATATGACTAGAAGGAGTATTTTATTGTAAATTTTATTCTAAATTTCACAATGTTAATATACAAATTTAATTAGTTTTGTTCAGTGAGATGTTCGGAAACGAAAAAAGAACAAGAAATGAACTGAGGAAGGAACGATTGACTCACGAGTAATGATCTGTCCTAATTGTGAAACTCAAATATCATGTCTTCAACAAATAACCAAACAACAAAATAAAATAAAAAATGGGGAAACAATGATAAAATAGCGAGTATAAGAGAATGTGTAAGAGAAGAAGCGGTGGGCTCTGATGCCAACGGCGCACCCAAGCCAACTGGCATGTCAATTGGCTTGTTGCCCAGTTTTATAACTCTCGGTATTGCCCTCACCCTCATCACCACCCTCTACACTGCTATTTCCAACCTCTTTGTTCACTCCACCCTCCTGGTTCTAGACGACCTCTACAACCTCCTATCAATTCCCCTATACTGTAATACCGAAAAAGTATTTCTTCATCCGGATAAAAACTACCTATACAATTTTCTTAATGTGAATATTCATTGAGTAACAAATACGTCTCCATAATGTTCACATCATTTATTTGAAACAAAGGACATAAAAAGAATCCAACTATTAGTACTCTAATGGATCACTGTCTGATCGATTTATTTGCAAATTTAAAAATGAAGATGAAATGCAAGCAGAAGAATTCTCAGAGAATGAGAAGAAAAAGAGAAATGTGTATTATGCTTCGAAACAAATGAACGGAATTTCAAAAAGGATGTATGACTCTGTATTTGGCATAGGCGAATCCGAAAATGAATACTAGACTTTTTAGAAAATTTAGAAAGTTGAAGCCAAAAATTGTAAATAAAAATAGCCCATCAATTAACAATTCAATAAAAATTGTTTCATCTATGTCGAAGCCATATAAGCACGAATCCGGATGGATAATCTGTATTGTACACGACCGTGGAACACGGCTTATTGGCAATTACGTTCGATAACTAAGCACAACCACACCAAGATAACTCTTGTAGCGAGGGTTGGTGAGTGGGTCGCACTGAAATCATGTACAAAGAGACGACGAGTACGAAAAGGAAGAACTATCGGAGTCATCATCCATAACCGTAAACCATAATCATCTGAAAATATATTTGCATTCATGTCAAAAGAATGAGTAGAAAGTTAAGTTTCACGCAAAATTAAGCGAAGATATTTCGAACGAAGATTCGATTATCAAGTCCTATAGAGTACAGTTTTTTTCATTCAGCATCAAGAGAAAAAGTGCGATGTTGGATGATGATGGAAAGGCCGCATTATTCTGCTTACGAATATATATAGCAGAGCATTGATAAATTATTAACTTATCCGGGTCAAAAGTTTCGGGGACGATTATTAGAGATTATTCATCAACCGAAAGACAATGAGTCATTATTAGATAGAATAATTATACATGTCATTTATAAATAACGTTCATAAATTAGAGCACCGGGATTAATGACCTGGAGAGTGTAGATTTCGTTTTTGAATGTCTACTTTCTGTATGATTTTTACATTAACAATATTTGAGAATGAGCCGAAAAAATGAAACTGGGAAAATTCATTTTCCCCATAAACAAGTGTTGGATTTTGAATTAATTGACTAAAATAGAGAATACTCACCTGGATGAGCTGCCAATGCTGCTGATGCTCGCGCCATCTGCTGTTCGTCTCTGATCTCTCGAGACATCGCAATCAGTGATATCGTATTCGGACGTGTCTGAGTCACTCAATCGTGACGTGGTCGAGGGTGGACTTAGATGATAATCGACTGGTGTAATTGCTATGTCGTCGTATGGTTCATGATATTGCCTTGAAACAATTCAATAATTCATATGATTCTTACAAAACTAATGGGGAAAATGGATAAATAATTCATTTGAAACAACAAATGAGCTAACACGTGCCAGCATTTGAAAACTTTAAACAATGTCACGTACCCAATCGGACGACGTTCTTCGTGCTCAACAAGATCTTGCCATTGCCATTGTGATTTTTCATTTAAGCTGGTTAACTCCAATAAAGCCTCACCAAGAAAATCATTTGCGCTATGAGTCACCAGATCCCATACTGTCACTTCTAGCCATCTATGTTTAAGCTCTGATTTTCTAACGTTATAGTCGAAGGATTCGTTCCATCGCGGGTCGTTTGTATTCGCTAGTGTTTTCGTTCGTCTCTTCGATTTTTCACTAGTACAAATGGAAAACAGTTTTGAAAATAAAATAAAACGAATCTTATTTATTCGACATTATTTTTGCATAGACATAGACTTTCGTGATATGATTCGATATTACCCTAGAACTCATCCCATTTACTACATTCTAATACTAAACAAAGTAGTAATAAAGAAAAAACGAAACGAGCATCTTTGGCTTTTTGTTAATGGGAAGATTTGTGAAGTTAACGAAAGTATGAAAAGTTCAAGTTGTAGCCATTAGGACATGACATCACTAGTAACATGACTACGACAACGAGAATGGTGCGGTGAAGACAGGGTGGGAGGAGTGGATGACGTGAAGGAACCGTTAGCATCAGTGCCAAAATTACGAAAGGAAACTCAACGTGAATTTCGTCTTGGTTTTTTTCGTCTCGCCCCCGCCCAGTCATTCGCTTCCGATCTCACTGTCATGATAACGTTCACCGCGGGAAATTATTTATCACCGTATATATACGCAATGGCCCTGACGACACGCTTTTCCATGTGTTCTTTTTCATATGGAACACCCGATCTATATTAATTTTTTTTATCTCTCATACAGTGACATAACCCGGAATTTTCGCCAAGTCAAAGAATTGTGTGGATATCCGTTCTTCGAGACTTTAACAATATATAATACTTATGTGTCTTTTTTTTCACTGTCAAAAGCAAAATCTATGTTTTTCATTTTTCTAACTTATAAACATATTATTTTTTGTTTGGACAAGAGATTCAAGTAATACTACTTGGAAAATTAAAGAGAATAGATAGATTTCTAAATAAATTCTTTTTAAATTTTGGGAAACATCTTGCTTTGCCTTACGATAATACTTCCTCACACATCAAACTCCTCTACCTTTTATCAGGCAACAGGTACATCTTTGCATAAGGACTCCTGGATTGACCATTTGTTCTAGGCGTCAGTTCAGTTGCGCAAATAATTGTAACGCTCAATCGATTACACGACGAATTGAAGTCAAGCTTAAATTGCAATTTGCCGCCCACATTAGAATAGCCAGTTGACGGTCGTGGATGTCTTCCACGTCCCTGAGCATGAAGATCCGGTGAGCCTGGCGATGTTACCAATACTGATGGTTTGTCTCGCCTTACATCATACAGTTCTGTAAATTCACGTACACACGATGTTTTAATATTCATTATTAATTAATTATTCAAAACATTTTACATTGGGAATTTCAATTGGAGCACATCAACTGTGGAAATCATTTTAGGCTTCGTTATTTTTTCTCTTTCCAACTTTGAGTGTCTGGTGGGAAATAGTATATACATACAGTTGTACAAAAATATTTCTCTATTCAATTGAAATGGAACAATGAAATGAATAGAAAGAATTGAGATATATGGTGGAAATGGAAGAGAATATAAAATGTCGCAGCGACAAGACATATATTGGATAGAGATAAGTATCAACAGAATTAAATCTCTCCTTGACTTTCTGCATTTTAACTTTTCATGTAAAAGTTGTTGCTCCCATAAAACTATATATATATATATATATATAAATATATAAATAAATATATATATGTATGTATGTATGTATTACAGATGGTGAATTAGCAGGGGTGCATTTGCATTGCTAGTGTCTACACTACAAAAGAAAAGGGGAAATAAACTAAAATAAAACACATTCATTTTGACAACATTCGTATTTGATGTTTTTTTTTCTTTTTCAATTAATTCATCTTTGTTACGGGCATCTGCACTCATCGGAATCATTGATTGATTTTCTAATTTATCCGGGAAAGAATTCCAGCATACTTGGTACGACATATGAATTGATAAGGGCAGGAAGGGTACGATAAAATTTAATATTAAAAAAATTAATAGTGAAAGCCTACCCCATAATAAACATTTCTTAAGACCTGAAATTGCGAAGAATTATATAATACACGAAGAATATATATTTTTTTCGTTATTGGGTGCACTTAAATTACTAATCATTATAATATTATTCTAAATATAATAACTCATGAGATTTTGTTAATTCTTCATGATGTTTAATAGAAATTGATCCCCAATTTCAAGTGGAACAAACTTAAAAATAGTCAATTACTGAGCAAAAGCTTTCGACTGATAGATTCATTCAATTTACCTCGATGATGTGGCTGTTGTGGAATCGGCATAGGCTCGTGCATTTGTCGCCATTGACTCTGTGCAGAAATCCGCCGTGGCATTGATGACATTGTGGTGGTTGTTAAATCTGACATCATAATATTGCTTGTATTGCCTGCAAGATGACGTGAAACAATTAATTCCACTTGGGCTTCGTCACGTGACTCAGCTATGATGTTTGAAACTTCTTGTGAAATTTTCCCTTGGAGACAATGGCCATTCCATTCAATAACTTCATCACCTGAGAAAAAATCACATTCATTAAGAGAAAATGAAAACCTCGTGAAGAATTAACTGGCATGTGATTTTTAGATCACAAATAATATTGCGATATAAATTATGGAAAAAATTTACCTGGCCGTAAATTTCCATCAACTGCTGCCGGTGTGCCCTCCTTCACTTTCTCAATGATTGCGCCTATTCTACCGTCATCCAGCAGCACTCCACCAGCAACTTTGAGGCCTAGAATACTGCCGGATCCGGCGGGTTTCCGTAGGATCATGTGTCTAATTGTTTTTTGGTTGTCGCTACTCCCTTGTGGTTGCTGTCAATATCATACGCCATACGAAATTCATAATTATTCGAGAATTAATTCAGATAAAGTTAATATATAGCAAGGGTTTGTAAAGTGTCCATCACTCTATATATTCCCCCCAAATTGGCTCTTCAATTTGTCTTTTTCAATCCTTTCCCTCGTAAAAATTAATAATCATTCGTATCTCATCATTAGAGCACTAAAAATTCAAATCAATTACAATCATATCGGAAGCCAAAACGTTAATTATGAACCTTGCTATATCTTAACGTTTGTATAATACGGAAGAAAATAATTCTATTCAGAAATCGTCTTTATATTGAAGTTCAATAACTATCTTTGGTGTTCTCATTCTGGATGGAATTTCAAGCAACATTAATCTTTTATGATACCAAGCTTGAAGCAAAGCCATTCCATAGAATTACATGAACAACTTTGAGAGCGGGAAAAACATAAAACTGTTGGCATGCATAAAGAAGAATTTTAACGATATTATTTCGTGTGTTTATTTGAATTGGGAATAAGGGGATGGTATAGTGGAGTTTATATTGCATGCTACAAGGCAGCGTGCGTGGGATAATAATAACAGATTCAGTGGATCTTCATGTCCTATGCGAAAATCCCTGGGTGACTCGAGGATAATCAATCCCTATCAGGTGGATCTACTTTAGGGATAGGGGTTACCTAAATTTATTCTATTTCGTTCCACTCATCTTCATTTTCATCTTTCATTATTATTTTTCATCGCCACCTTCCTGCACTAGTCACTATACTAATGTGAATATGATAAGGAATATTTTATATAATATCGTATATTAATTACAGATATTTTTCTCGAATTTTTAAAGTAACCTCATTTAGATTTCAGTTTTTTAATAATCTGTCGCTATTTTTCCTGCATCAGCGATTGCAAATCAGCTTCAGTGACTACATAACTCTCCCACAATTAAAAATGAGACGAAAAATTGAATCCAATAATACAAAATATTTATGACAGTTTGCATGTGCGAAAATTGTAGTAATTAACTCACTGCTCATGGGCTTTATCAGAACAAAATCAATTCAAACAAATGTGTGTGTATGCTTATGTTTTGTGAATCACATGTAAAAATATGCAATAGATATGCTCACATATATTATTATATATGTGCGTAAATTCACGAAGAAATATGTATATGAAAATATGAGAAATATTATACTCTCATGTAGTCTATAATATACACAACACCTCAGCATAGTTTCATGATCGAAATATTCACTATCAATATACATACGGTGTTTTTATTTTTCGCAAAGTGTGCAAATAGCGTTGCCCAATGAATATTCATTATTATACGCTGTACTGTTTCATCGATGTGATGGAATACATTTCCTAGCCCAATATGATTCCGACACTCTGCAGTTATATCTACAATTGATACAATTTGTATTTTGATTTTAATGAATCGAAAAGAAAAATAAACGAAACCCGACCTCATGTCATAAGGTCTTTTCAGATCTAATCCAATCCAAACAGATCAACGCAGACGTCATTCCGTTTGCCTAATGTATGCAGTTATGACATTTACCTACAAAGCATATTAGAAAAAATGATAAATTTACCTACAGCTTTCAATACATATTTTTTCATGTGTGCATATATCTATGGTGGAAAAAATCGATTTGAGTGAATGACCCGTCCCGAAAATTCGCGTACCTTAGGTAAATCACCTCGATTGCTGTCTTCACTGCTCGTAAATGTGCTCGACGTATCTATCCCAGAGTCTTTGGTTGCGCTGTCTTGGCTACCCTGTCGACCGGCATCCCACGACCAATCCTCTTGTGGCGCACCAACCGTAGTACCACCGTCAAATCGAACTGTTTTTTTCCCCCTTCGTTCTGTGAACCTGAGACAACCCGTTGATGATAGCGACACACAAGAGTAGACATCACTAACACGCTATTTTTCTACGTTCGCGCACTTTCATTCGCCTCTATCACTCTCTTATTCTTTCATTTTTTTTCACTATTTTCTTTTATACACGTATACGCTTTTTTGTTACGTTTACCCATGTCTCACACTTTGCTCTGTCTCTCATGTGCCTCTCTCATTTCCAGATTGATTTCTCAGAACATAGCGAGCGTAAGTGCGCTCACTATATATTTTCTTTCGTTTTCTTCCAATCATCCTTTCTCTCTCACACATTTTCGATTGCTCGCAGCCGAGGGCGACTTTCTCGTCGAGTCGATTCGATTTCACAACTCGAGTGCACGACCTCCAACGATGCTCATTCTATATCTCACCCTCTTTTACTGCTTTTTCGTCTACGTTTATGGATTCTTCTGTCCTTTCAATTTCCCTCCCAATTTCTCTCTTGCTATCCCACCATCTTTTTATTATTATTATCATTATTGATACTATCATTATTTTATTTATCGTATTGTTCTCGTTGTATATTGCAATTAGTGTCACGATTTTTTTATTCCCATTAATTATTTGATTGCGAACTAAATTTCAAAATTACATGTTTTTGTTATGAATGAACTCGGACTAATTATAGACGTCCTCGGCTGCATATCAATATTCGGTTCTTTTTCTGTTTTTTTCTTTTTCATTCGCTCCCATTCGCTTCTTCTAATTAAATGATAGTTCAGTAAAAGAAGTAAAAGTAACTCATACAAATAAAATGTTAAAGTGAAGATTGAAATAAAATAATTGAGAGAAATGATAATAAAAAATTAACGTAACGAAAAAAAAAGAAAAAAAAAGGAAAAAGAAAGAAAAATGAAAACGAACCTCCGACTGTCGGCGCGCCACTCATCGCCGCTTCTTCGAAAACTTCTTCTTACAAGTGTGTTCTCCTCTTTTCGCGGCTCTCGCGGTGGATGATGACCATTATATTCGACAGTCATCGTGTCGCTGATGACATGATGTCCATTGTGAGGGCCGTGTCTACGTGAACCTCCTGACATTGATGACGTGTCACCCCAGTGATGATAGAACCCTTTCCCTATAGTAGATCCAAAAAACTTTTCCGTTTTTTTCTTTTCCCACTGATATTTTTTCGTTCTTATTCTTCTACTTTTCCTCATTTCATATCAAACACTTCTATAAGATATTTCCTTCTATCCCATAAGATCTATTGAATTATGGATTCTGCGAATAATATTTGGGAAATTTCATCTGACAATTTTTAATACTTGACGTCACACTAATTCCCTGTGAGTCTCCAACTAAATTTTCTTTATCGTATCTATCACCTATATTGTACGTTAGTTAATGGCATATGTGACGGACAAATAAAGACCTGTAGGGAAATATTTGAACATTTATATTTATATATATGTGGGTGTGTACGATAGAACATATAACATAGCCAAAGTGTGCGGACCATACACTGTGCGAACGTCCTGGAAGAATGTTAGGAGATGTGTGTATAGATGAAAAAGCGTGGTTATATTAGTATATCAGTATATCAATCGAGAAACAGACAATTAGAGAGAAAATTTTGATGAGTATCAAAATTGTCGTATACTTTTCATCACGTCTCAAAACAATTCGCAGTTGTTCTTCTAACAATCAAAACAATCGAAATAAGATTCTTCTGCAGGCTTCCATGATTGTCTTAGACCACTTACGATCCAATGCATTCATTATTCACGTGATGAAAAGTAAAATGACAATTTTTATTTTACTGAATTTAATTTGTATGTGTACCAGTGCAAATGTACGTGTTCGATGAAAAGATATCCCAAGGATTCTATCAATGTACATTTTTTTCCACGACATTCCCATATATGAATAAATTGTCATATTACATGTGTGTATCTGTTCATGTGTAGATAGAATGTGACAATGAGAAGAAAGTATTTATGATTGAAAGGCCACGCATGCACTCGCACACACACGTGTACACATAATAATAATCGAAATAACAAATATATAAAACGTTCTGCATTAGAAATTGACAACCAAATGTGACCAAATTAAATATATAGTTTTTTTTCTGGTTTTGAGGCATTGGATTATGCTCAGCGAGCGACAATAAAACGGTAATGATGTTTCTTATAAGGAAAATCATATCTTGGAAAAAAAAAATATATTTGTGATATTGATCGATTTATGATTTGGAAAGATACCGCGAGAAATTTCTTCATCTTCTCATCCAGCATCTCTTGACGATAATTCCGGTCACCGACTTTGCTTCTTGGACTTCTTGGACTCGCTATCATTGACGTCAGTTTCTCACCTAAAACGCCATTCACTTGAGCTATATGACACTATTTACCTTTTATTGATTACAAACATATTTTCAATGGTCAAAGAGGATGCCGAAACAAATTTGTCAATTGTTTGTTATGTTGCATATGGTATAGTTGGATTTTCTTTTATCCTCCGTTCTTCTCTTATTACAAGTCGCCCGCTTTACAACACGTACATTTGAAACCGCGACTGCGATTACTGGCAATAAAAATGACAAATTGAACGAACGATCGGTGCAGAAAAATTTTCACATGCATCGCGTGTCTGACATTCTCCTTCTCAGCTGCCCTCTCTCTGCCGCTCTCCTCCTTTTTCCTCTCTCGGCTCATGTGCTTTTTATGAAAATAACCTTTTTATTTATATATGTGGGAGCATCAGTGTGTATGTATGCAAGTTCGAGCACGTACATCATGTAACGATATATGTAATAATATCACGTGAAGAAAAAAATTCTTTCATCATCTCTCGTGTCGGAAAATAAATCATTCTCGAAATATATATAAGAAACCTGACGCGAGTCTCTGTGGAATAAGTATCATCTTTAAGAGGCAAATAGACGGACGCATAAAAAAAAAAGAAAGAATAAACAGAATAAAATTGGTAGCATTTTGTTAGTAAAAGAATTAAATGGATAAATGAAATAAGAATCCGATCATGTAGTTTGCGTCACGATCCTCAGTAATATTTTCCAGAAAATAGTTACACACTGGTATGGTAGATAGAATTCGACGATAGAGAAAAAAAAAGCGGCAGAAAAAGAAGTGAGCGGAAATATAAGTGAAGAAAACCGAGCACTGAAGGAGGTATTCGAAGTATTCATTCAAAAGTTAGATGACACCGGTTTATCACGTATAATTCACGATGATTTTTTGGACCCCCAATATCTTCCATGTATCCACTACGCGACCTCTTGCATATATATCTTGATCTCAGTGCGCACAACTACTACCCAACTTATTGTCACACGAAAAATAAAAAATTTCTTCATACAATATATAATACTTTAATTATCTGCAGTGAGACAAAAAAGCCATCATTGAATTTGCTCGGCAGGCAATTCTCAATGTTTCACCATATTCTGAAAACACTGTTCCGAATACACACATATACACGTTGATAAAAGATCGTGGGGAAAAATAAGGAAAAAAAAAAAACAATATAACTTGTGGAAAAAAGCGTGATGACGGAACTTACCTCAATTTTTCTTTTAATCAACTCTCTACAAAAACTAGTTATTGTTCTATTCTAATGATATATCGGTGCATCTACAAATGGGAGCAACAACGTCCTCCTCCCTCTCTTTCCAATAAATATAACAAATAATTACTATTTTATTGTGTATTTTGTGATTCCTCTGTAAATGAAATCGTCAATATTCCTAACATCAACGTTATCCATTCGTCGCCTTCTTTCGTCACACCTATCACCCTTACGTTACTTATCCAAACATACATAATAAAGTGCAACCGATTGTCCATAAAATATCAACCATCTGGATGAAATGAAAAAGTTCGTTTATTTGTCAAAAATTTATCGAATAAAGTCTCACAAATATTAGCACAACCATTACATTGAAAAAAAAAAAAAAGAAAAATTTATGAGGAAAAATTTTATAACAAGACAGTTGCAAACGAGTGTAAACTACGCAGTGAAAATACTGAACGACTGGAGCTTATTGCACATTGACAAAGCTCCCACACATGTGTGGGCACTACACTCTGGCATTTTTTTATTCTACCAACGTTGACATTTTTCTCCATTTGTATATACCACCTTCCTTCTATTCCCCTCACGTCATCCCCTTCATTTAATTCAACTCAATAATTTGAAATTCACCCGAAAGAAATAAACTTGAATACACAAATGGATGAACTTTTCTCATACTATGAACTATACTGATAGAAAAAAAAATCGATAGAAAAATATTCAATAATTCGTAAACAACACTAACAATTTCTTTTCTACTTTCCCTCATCGTTT
This sequence comes from Meteorus colon, assembly GCA_030523085.1. NCBI lineage: Eukaryota > Metazoa > Arthropoda > Insecta > Hymenoptera > Braconidae > Meteorus > Meteorus colon. Next base: position 3,293 of record JAPYZH010000222.1, on the reverse strand, counting down.
CTTCTATTTTATATTAAACCAAAAGGAAGAATTTACCTCTGTTGACAGTAAATGAATAAACAAAGTTTCTTATTATCGCTGAATCACATTATCTATTTAATGTCTCCTCGTCTCTACTGTATTTTTCAATTTGAATAGCGAATAAAAATAATCCGGAAGTCAAACCTCACATTTGGGCACACAATGAAGTGCGTGCGTCATCATCTTATCAAGTTCCGAGAATATATATATTTGTATATATACATGCGTATGTACATATATAAATGATTAGGTTGAATGGAACGAAGTGAGCTGTATCCGAGACACGAGAAACATGGGAGACTGCGCAATAGCGAATGCCTGGTAAGTGGTATATAAATGTAAGGGGGGAGTCTTAGTATGGGGGTTGATGGTATAGTTTACTGGGTATGTTTGAATTCGCCCACGTGTTGGCCCTGTGACGTCACATCAAATGCGTAGGAGTATCACAATTCTTGGGTTGAGAGAGGAGAGATGTGGGAGGATGTATGATGATGGTGATGGTGGTGGTGGTAGTGGAGAGAACTACCAGAGAGGATCAATGCAACAGCGAGGGCCCGGGAAGGCCGAGAGCGCGAGAGTGCCCGAGAATTTCCGCATGATACTACATTCCCCCGATACACCCACTGCCGGAGGTTGGCATCGCCATTCAAACATATATGTGTACGTGTATATGTATATTGATACTGGCACTAAAACCACCGGCAAGGATTTATAGTGGCCAGCTTCCACACAATCCTCAGATTCGAGGACAAATATATATGTCTTCATTGTATAAGAATGGTATTCAGTATATAAGAATGAAGATCAGATGAGTTAGGGGTGATTCCATCATAAGACCAAGAGTTGAGAACCAATTTCGATTTTTGATATAACGTTCTCCAAACTAATGTTCATTTTATTTCAGGAAATTGCAAAGGAGGTACATTATATTTTTGACAAGAGAATTCACATATAATTTAATGGAAATCACTTGAATTTTATATTCACCACTTTTTGGTATGGTTGACACTCTCTTCACAATTGGTATCATATCATTTTCAAGGAAAAATTGATGTTTGATCTTTGTTAAGAGGAAATGTCCGCATTTAATAGTTCGGATGTATGAAATTGATTTCGATTTTAATTACAATCCGTTCATCAGTGAACAATATCATTTGGATCCATTCTATGTATATTTTTATCTACCATGATGAATTCACAATAATTATTGAAAGTGCCTGAAGAGAATTCGAATGAATAATACGAATGAATTTAATTGAAATTATTAGTCGTGAGATTGAAAGGTCGTTTTTTTCTTTACCCTATTACTCTTCTCCTCTTTTTCTCTCGCCCTCTATTTCTGAGGATGCAAATTATCGACTGACCTTCTTCTTCGTGTATATATATATATATATATATATATATATATATATACGTCCTTGTCCAATCTACACTGATGTATGGGTGCGAAAAAAAAATTGAGATCAAGAGAGATAGATTAATACAGAGTGTAAGAGATAGATATTGTGTACATAGATAAATAGGGGAAGAAGTAGAGAAAAAGATAGGAGGAGAGTGCGAGAGGGTGAAGAGAAGGCCTTGGATATTTTTGTCCAACGTGCAACACTCACTGTGAATATTGTACACGTGATTGAATACCTCATACGCTTCGCCGCTTTAGTGTTTAATCAACTATAAATCCCTCTATCACTATGTCACACACGCCCTACAGATGCATATATTTGTACGTCTATGTTTACATGTGTATTTGTATCTCAGATTTATTGGGGCGCTACATAGTAATACATTTCGATATTTTTCTTGTCTTCTCAAATACCGCGAAATATTTTATGAGAAATAAGTTGCACTTCATTATAGAAATATTCAGTCCGGATGGATCTCGATATACTTATTTGATTATGTTAATTTGGAACCAGAAGAATCAAACAATTAATATTGATTGATGATAGATAACTAAATTAATTGTGCATTCATATAGAATTTTGTGGTTTGTCTTGAAGATGAAAAAAATGACTTACCCTTTTCAGATTCGTCAGGCTCGTCGCTGGCACACTCAGGTGTGCTACGTTCTTCTTCGCTACTGCTAAAACTCGTTTGTTGATGCAATGAACCAGGATTTGTCCCGTCAGGCGCTGATGATTGTGACAAATGTGTGCCCTGAACCTGATGAATTTGATGCTGCTGTGGTACATGTATGCGTGAATTCTCAACACCTGTATGACCATATGTCATTGGCATATTCGAATTTTGTTCCTATAATCATAAATAATGAATATGAAATGGATTAAAAATGATTCGTGATGAGTTATTATTTCTTTTCTTATTCTCCTTGTATACTCACTTGATAAATTTGTCGGGATCGTTGATAAGTTTGGGCATACTGTCGCATGAGACCATCTAATTCACCACGATAAATATTGGGATCGTCTTCGGGAAATGCAGCGGGATGTTGTGGCGTCTGTTGTGGATAAGAACTAACCACCATATGCGGAGTTGGCAAACTTCGCGAATGTGGAGATACAGACATCTCAACGCCGCTGTCACTCGTTGACATCCGCCGATTCGGAATCTTCGGAAAAGTTCGTAGAGAAAAAAAGAGGTGAAAAATGGTGCAATATTCTTCTGGATGAACACTTTTTTGTTTACAGAAGCATAACTATACATTATCCACGGTTCAAAAAGAAGTTTTATACTGTCTCAGCAGGATATGAGTAGTGGAACCACGTGATTCTTTTTAATGGTACATTTTATATAAAGGTGATTTGTATAGAACAATAAATAAATTTATTGTCGATTTATGTCTGTGATGAGTAGATTTTCGGAAATCAACGCTATAAAGAAAATAATTTTCATGCCTTCATCCAAACTAACTGTGTCGTTATTAGATTATCATATCACGGGGAATTCATTGAAGAAATAATTCCTTATTTTGATATTCTTGTTTTATTCATTTATCTTTCTGTTTAGAAGCTCGGCCTCGCCTTGTTCTTCCAATTTCAAATAATCCGATGACTCATCATTCAGTCGCTATTTTTAGATTGCCTGGAGATGAAAAATCTATTGAACAACGCAAAAATGTTATTACTTCCTTTAATAGTGGCCCTTGCCACGGTCCACCTTCTATATATATATATATATATACATATATATATTAGGGTGATTCAAAAAAAAAAAATTTTTTTTTTTTCGTTTGGTACTCTGAAAAATAGGTTCCTAGACACCTCTTAGAAAGCCTCTCCAAGCATGAGTTCTTAATTGTAACGGGAAGGTCC